>CM070036.1:137084292-137096427 GCA_036250615.1 Ptychadena robeensis | reverse complement strand
AAAATTTGCGGCATGCCGCGAATACGAATGTTGCCTATGCCGCTCATCACTAATCATCAAGTCATTCTAGACCAGCTGCGGGCAAACTAAGGCCCGGGGGCCAAAACGGGCCCTTTAGTCTTTCAATCTGGCCCTTTGTCACCTTGGTGTATAGATGCTTGAGCTCCCCTCCACTCAATCCCTGGAATAAGTAGATATAGAGGATGACTGTTTGGGTCTTCTAATGGCCGTAGTTTACCTGCAATAGAAGGTTTACTAACATAAGCCTCTATTTTGTTAATATTGTTTAGCACAAATCAAGCCTTCTTAAAACAGAAGGTATTTACACGGCCCAATCCAGCACAAATCCCAAAACGATTGGGCCGTGTAAATACCTTCTGTTTTAAGAAGGCTTGATTTGTGCTATGCACTGCTCGAGTTGAGGGCTTTTTGATTCCTTTCATCCCTTCTCACCATAACCTTCACGGGTACTTCTCTTTGTTAATATTGTTTAAAATATATTTTCTTTTTTTACATTTCCTAAGGACAGCAATGCTGGGCGGCTCTTACAGGATCTTGCTCTGGCCCTCCTGTCAAATTTACAAAACCATTATGGCCCACAAGTCAAAAAGTTTGCCCACCTCTGCTCTCTCAGGAAAATGCAGATTGGTTCAGTGTCACCATTATATGGACCATTCTCTTAGCCCATCACCACAAATAAAAGAAGGAAGAGGATCCAACATCACCCAATGGGCCTGAAGACATTAAGAAATACAGGGATGCATACACATCTTTAAGTGGGGGTGATTGGGTGCTTCAACCAACCAGACACACAGCTGATGATGAGGTTTAAAATGTGTTCCCTTTAGTCAAGCTTAGTAAATAATCACAGACATTTATATAGGAAATTATATAAACACATTGATGTGTGGATGGCTACCATAAGGCTTCTGTTTAAATGTAAACTCTTACATGGCGCAAAATTTGCAAGCACCACAAACAACTACCACTTAATTTACATTTAGCAGCATTAGCATGGAGGGCGGTACTTATCAGAGGCATTCATGTTCCTATAAATACTCATAATTGGTGCGTATCTAATGGTGCTATTAAACTGCTCTGTAGGCAAGCATTGCCAAGGGTTTGCATCATCGGGGTGCATCATCAAGTCACTCTACACCCTCAGGAAAATGCAGAGTGGTCCCATGTCATCATTATATGGCACCATTCTCTAAGCACTTAGCCCACCACCACCAAAAAAAGAAGGAACAGGAACCATGACATCATCCAACCCAACATTACCCAATGAAAAAACATTAAGAAGTATAGGTATGCTTACACATATTAAAGTGGGGGTGATTGGGTGCTTCAAGGACCAGACACCCAGCTGATGATGAGGTTTAACCTCCATGCAGTTACGTCCGTTTCACTCCATTTTTTCCAGGACAAAATGGTGCCATACAGGAAATCATGACAGAGCACAGTGTACTGTTCCATGACTCCCAGCCCTCCCCCTTCCTGAGACTCTATTAAGTCTGTAAGGAGTGGCGTCCTTCAGCAAATCAACCCAAATAGTGTCATCATATTAAAAAAAAATCTAAAGTTTCTCAATGGCGCCGACGATGTGGGCCAGGAAAAGTGACGCCTCTCCATTACCATGGAGGTCTATGGCTCCGCCCCCTGCCTCTGTGGTGTCACCGATGATGCCGAAGACATGGAGGCGGGAGGGATCAGCGAGCCTGCAGTGATGCAGAATCGCTGCAGGCTCGCTCAGATCTGGTGTGTTTGCATTTAAGAATGTATGGTTAAAAATTGGTCCTCTTTGTCAAGCTCAGTAAATAATCACAGACATTTATATAGGAAATGATTTTCCTTAATTTAAAAATCTATGTTTACGATGAGACATAAATAAATGATGAGTGTGCAAAATGTATGAAGAAGAATGACGAGTCTGAAAAGAATGATTGATTATAAGGTATTTCCAGTAACCCCGTCCCATAAGTCACATCCCCATCACATGGGGGAAGTTCCCAATCTCAGTCATACACAATGCAGACAAAAGATAACATACCAGTCTGCATTTTCTGATGCTTACAAATGACCCTCCGTGCACTGGACCATGGCTTTGTTTTCGTTACTAATTTTAGCCCTCGATGATACAGAAAAAACAATATAAAAACTTTAGATTTCTTTTTGGAATATGCTTACGCTATTTGGGTTTTTATAAAGTTGATTTCTTAAAGGACGCCTCTCACTACAGACTCAATGTCCCCTGTGCTTAGTAACTAACCTAGAGCCGCGTTCCCTTGAACCCACCAATCATCTACTGGCAAAAATCCAATTCTTTTAATTTCCCTTTCAAATGATGGAGTATTTCAAGTGAACACAGGTTTACTTTATTTAATATCATTCACTTAACAGCCTCTACTGCCTTAGTAAATCAACTCCATTGAAGTGTTATGATAACACAATATAACTCCTAGTGCAAACTCCGCACCTTAAGCCTCATTGGCTCTAACAACACATAACTTATTAATGTGTATTGTAATGGTAATAAATAGTGCTGTTCACATGCTTAATGACTTCATGCCTCTTTATGTAGCATGTTTACCTGGGCAGCACTATAAATCACATTTGTAGATTTTTGATCAGTGTCTATAGGAAACACATGTGAACTGATGTTATACAGCAATTCTAGGCAACAACTGAAACAGATCCATGAGCTGTTATTGCTTTTCAGTAAGCTTTGGTAGTGTTATGAAAACAGAATATTTACCTAGGGCTCCATTCATAAAAAAGGACATTTATAAAACACAGAGGTATGTTAGATGAATGTACTTACAGGTCACCAAAGCAGCTAAAAACCCTAGAAAAACACCAGGTCACATGACTTGCCAATTCGGTAACCAGCTCATTGTGGTACTGAATGTATCTCTGTTGGGTTAAGTAGAGAGCACTCTGTAGAAGGTAGTACTGGATGTATCTCTGTTGGTTATGCTAGCCATACACAGCCCGATAAATAGCCCGATCAACCAAGCCCGACCAAAGTTTTTCGTTAATCGGGCATAAATCCGGTTTTGGCCACATGGTCCGACAGAGCTTTCCCGATCAAAATTTAGCAGAAAATCGGCCAACCCATGATCGGACATGTTGGAAAATTTTAATCGGTCCGGTTACATCGTTCTACTTTTCTTGTAGCGCCCGACTAAATGATCACCGATCATCCTTGATATTACTATTACTTCCCATTGAATGAAAAATTTGACAACAAAAATTACGATAAACTCCGACTATGATGTACGATCAAAACCGTTACATCGTTCAAAAAATTTTTTTCCTATGTGGAGATTTTTTGTTAGATCGTCCGAGAAAACGCCGATTTTTCTATCGGCAAACTTCGATCGGGCTTGGTTGATCGGGCTATTTATCGGGCTGTGTATGGCTAGCATTAGAGAGATAGAGCACACCATAGTAGGTAGTACTAGAGATATCTCTGTTGGGTTAGTTAGAGAGCACTCTGTAGAAGGTAGTACTGAAGATATTTATGTTAGGTTAGGTTGGGAGCACTCTGTAGGAAAAAGTATTGGAGCCATCTCTGTTGGGATAGGTAGAGAACACTCTGTAGGAGGTAGTACTGGATGTATCTCTGTTGGATTAGGTAGAAAGCACTCCATTGATGTAGTACTGGAAGCATCTATGTTGGTTAGAGAGAGAGAGCACACCATAGTAGGTAGTACTAGAGATATCTCTGTTGGGTTAGTTAGAGAGCACTCTGTAGGAGGTAGTATTGGAGGTATTTCTGTTGGGTTAGGTAGAGAGCACACTGTAGGAGGTAGTACTTGAGGTATCTCTATTTAAGTTAGGTAGATATCACTCCATAGGATGTAGTACCGGAGTTGTTTCTATTAGGTTTGGCAGAAAGCACTCCTAGGATGTAGTACTGGAGTTGTTACTATTGGGTAAAGCTAGCCATACACGTGTCGGATTCCATGGCCGATTGATCACTTATCCGATCGATTCCGGCGATCTCAGCGGGAATCGGAGCTCCGATCAATCGGCCAATTAAGAGTATCCGATCGCTGCATACCACCTTGTCCCATGGATTCCTGGACGATTCTGTGTCCAATCGCTTACTTCCCAAATGGCAACTCCCCCTGATGTGTGCAGAATCGGATCAGAAAGACCAACATGTTGGTTCTCTGTCGGATCCGATTCTGAGCCCCCGATCAATCGGACGCGAACGATCGGACAAGGTGGGCTGCACGCGATTCCGGCACGATCGTTTTGCGTGCACGCGCCCGGAATCGATCGTCCCGGAATCCGGAATCCGACCCTTGTATGGGGGCCTTTAGGTAGATAGCACTCCATGGGACACTCCACTCCATTGTAGGCATCTATGTTGGGTTAGCTAGAGAACTCTGTAAGAGGTAGTACTAGAGGTGCCTCTGTTGTGTTAGGTAGAGAACACTCTATAGAACACCGTAAGTTCATAACTACCATATATGTAGGATGTGGTAAGGAGAAACCAGAGTTCAACAGAGAGCAGATAGCAATATCCGCTGTCCGTTATAAATAGGCCCCTTAATTTAACCTAATCTGACTTCTCTGAAGACAGAATCCAGAAGTCATGCAAGTGTAGGTTCTGTAGCCTGTGTCCTGTAATTTCTCTACATCCTTGGTCATCAATCACATTTACACTTCCAAAGAAGGCTAATATCTGCTTTGTGGCTGAAAGGAATGTCTGAGTTCTTGCTTCTCTAAAGGTTCTCCATCCTCCAGGTCATGATATAACTAGTAGTATTTAGAAAACGTCAACTGGACATGTTTAGTAATGTTGAAGATGTAGCTTCCTTCAGTTCCAATTGGCTTAGATAGGTGACAAAATGTCTTCAACATTAATAAGTCCAGTAAAATGTCACATCATTTTTTATTTCTTTAGATAATTTTTTATAATATTAAGCCCGCCATAGACGCGTCGGCCAATTGGTTGGGCGCTCGACCGTGCATGATGACGTCAACACGTTGCGGTCGAGCATCCTTCATTCTGACAGGGAATCTATCTATCTATCTATCTATCTATCTATCTATCTATCTATCTATCTATCTATCTATCTATCTATCTATCTATCTATCTATCTATCTATCTATCTATCTCTCTCTCTCTCTCTCTCTCTCTCTCTCTCTCTCTATCTATCTATCTATCTATCTATCTATCTATCTATCTATCTATCTATCTATCTATCTATCTACCTATTTTCCTCCTCTAACATCAAGAAGTTCAAATATCACCAAATGACAAAAAAGGAGAGGAGGATAGTGATTGAGTTGTTTTGCAGTCTATTAACAATGGAAAAAACAGGTCAATAGAAGTCACTATTTCTAGGAAAGACAGCAAGATATGACAGATGGAAACCCCACCATGCTCCTGGTGATCTGCAGTGGGGAAGGGTTGTTCTGTTTTGACCTCCGTAGCACTTTGCTAATCCTTACTGAGTATGATTGCCAGATTTACTGTTTTACACATTCCTGGAATGAGACAGAGGATCACTTTTTCGTACAAAGTATGTGGACAATGGACGCACCCTTGACACTCTACCAAACACATGGACAATGAATAATTCCTATCCAAAACGGGAATGAATCCCACCAGTCATTTCTCTACATTGTTTTACTTTAATTCTAATATATATATATATATATATATATATATATATTGTGGGTGTTTAGCTCAAACGGTGTTCCAAAAACATCAATCCACACAATTGTTTTACCTTTTAGGGCTTCTGCCTGTGTTTATTTGTACACAAATCAGTCCAAATTTAACGTACCCTCACAGGGGTTAATTTTACTCCAAAATAAAAAGTCCAGAAAATGCTTCGCACCTTCAACAAAACGGATTGTCCTGGGTTCAGGTTCCCTCGCAGCAACAGGCCTCACACTCCCTGTGAGTCCCCTGTACCAGCTGCTCCATTACCACAGGCCTGGACCCCACACTCCTACTTGTGTGCCCCCTCTCCAACTTCATCTGGGAGCCCTAACACACTGGACTCTATTTGGAGTCACACCTAGCTCCAACCCAGGTGTTAACAGTTTGCGTGTTCCTGGGGGAATAGAGAGGCCCACCCAATTCCATCCTCTCTATCCCAGAGTCCAGGAGCCCTTTAAGAAAACAAAACTAAAACAAAACACATCTAGCAACCTAATGGTGCCGGCCAATAATCATTCCCGGACTCCTTCCAGGAACCACCAACTAAATCATGGTCTAATTTCACAGTGACAGATGACCAGTCTGTCACAATATATATATATATATATATATATATATATATATATATATATAAAAATACATTAATAAGTCTAGTTAAAGGTCTGGTGGACTGGTAACATATAACAACAGTAAATTAGACCGGGGTTTTAAATTTTTTTCATTTAAATATCCTTAAATGAAAATATTGGGCAACAGAAGAGAATCTGTTGCCCAAACAGAAGCTAATGTACATTTAGCCCAGTCATGCGGCAACCAACACAAACATGTGGACCTTAACCAAAAAGAAGGACAACTGTGGGGCAAATGGGATTGGTTCCAGAAGACAGACATCTTGGAGCTAACTATTATATACATGTAATCCAATGACTGGGCTTTTCATCAGCTCAGCACCTCCAGACAGTCAATGGTATAAAGCCAGGCTACTCACTTAGATGGGATCTCATTTAACAATCCCAGAGAATCGTAAACGGCTTTTTTTTTTGGTTGCCAATGAAACACGCCATTGTTCAGTGCCTCCATATATTTCCATGTATCTGACACATGACTTTTATTTGCTTTTATTTACAGGCTTTCTTATTTTTAGTCATTTCACAATGACCCCGGATTCAAAGGAACATGCAAAGCTGGACAGGATTCATAATAATATTTACTGAAACCATGGCTATGGCGCAACAATGCTGCGTCTATGGGCTGAAGCCCTTTCACATCAAGTAGTCACCCACTGGGTCAGAGTCAGGCTACATCTCGGAATGCAGGGGGTTAAACAGCAAACCGTTCACTATGTCAAAGGCCACATACTTTTAGTAATTGGGATCTGAGTCAAGTTCTCCCACATCTCAGACAGTATCTGAATCCAACAGCCAGGGCTTGCCTTCTTACAACTGTTTATATAAGGGAAAGCAAGGAAAAACAAACAGTCCTCTGCTCTAAAACCCTTTATTACTCTGTGTGTGGGAGAATCTTATGTTTTCTGAAACATGACAAACGTGTGTCTACTGGTCTATCTATCTATCTATCTATCTATCTATCTATCTATCTATCTATCTATCTATCTATCTCATTATTAAGAATCACTAATAATAACTGTTTGTCTATAATATCAATAGTGCCATCGTGTGTCGCATAATTCTTTTAAATACTATTTCCTTTATAATAATGTTTCTGAGATATTAGTATTTGCACATACAGGGAAGGACACTGGTGTTAAACAAAATGTCCCTATTTAGGTAAAATTATTCTTTCTTTCTAGAATGCTGGTTTATCCTGCTGTGGGCAGCACGGTGTCATAGGTAGTTATCATCAAGGTTGTGCAATACGGTGGGTTGGGTTGAGTTCCAACCAGGTTTATCTCTACCTGGAATGAATATGTTCTGCTGGAACTCAGGCTGAGCGCTCAAGTTTCCATTTACAATTTAAAAACTCCCTGGGAGGTGTAGGTGACTAGATCAGGGGTAAGGGGAATTGTAAATGCCATCAGTGGAGTTCTACATACTCTGTAAACTGAATATATACAATCCTACTCTCTCACTATCAGTGTTCCTTGCTTCCAGAGGGCTACTTCCAAAAACATAGCAGAAAAGGGAAATGGTTTTGTTGTCCTTTGGAACTGACATTCCATCTTCTACTTTCTAGGGTGAGGAAAAATCTTATTGGCCGAAAACCTCTCCTATTGTTATTCATAGTAACTGTACCCCAGTGAATGTACGTTTCCTTGCTTGTTTTATACCTTTCCTGTGGGCTCTAAGGCCTCCGCATCTCTGGGTAAAGATGTTAAAGCCTTATATTGTTTAACTTGTTTGTCCAAGTAGCAGGAAGTTGGGACTTGTTTTCCTGTCTGTATTTGTGAATGAGTACGCAAGTCATTCATGTGTCCATCCTCAAGGAGAAAGAAGGATGTTAAAGGAAGAGTGCAATGTCAGGGGGATACGTTTTTATTTGATGCTGAAACATAAACCTTTAACTAAAGTACTTGTAATATTTCTACTTATTGTATTTTGTATTTGATTGCACTATTTTGTATTGACATTCCCTATGTCCTCTGCTAAAATGAACATACACTGCCCAATATTTCCAAGCCATTCTCACCTCTCCTGCTTGTCATTATGGGGCCATATCTGACTGCAGCACAAAAGTGGTGTTTGACAGTAGGGGTGAGTTTTGGGGGTTAAGTTTAGGGGTTTGGGGGGTTAAAATTAATCTAACCTCCCTCATACCCTAACCTTAACCCTCAGGACTCCATAACCCTAACCTTAACCCACCCCAAACCCCTAACCTTGACACCAGAAAACTAGTAAGATTAACCCTGAAATTCCCAATGCTATCTGAGCATGCCCAGTTGTAGGGGTAGGAAAATATCTGAGGTTGGAAAACACAGTGTGCCACTCACAACACCAGGCCTCTTCTACAATGCTGGCCAATGGACAACTATAGCCAATAGACACGTCAGCGTGACATGGTCAAAACCATTTACACCATTAAGTCTAGTATGGCACATTGAGGTCCTGTTACTAATATTATGAATATGTTGAGCGGCATATGGTATATTAAAGTTCACGTAACGTGGTGAATATATAAATGAACATTTGAAATTTGGATTCTATTGCCTTACATCGCGCTGTTCGCAATTTTTCGCAAAGATTAGCAAACCAGCTGTGGAGATTCTATTCTTAATTCTGTGATCTCAGGACTTGTTTCCATTTACGTCGGGGGCGGTATACGCTTAGTGGGGGGTCCCGAGGTAGCATATAGACTTACCTGCTCGGCGGAGGGTCTGTCTTCACTGCACCGAGCCGCTCCGCTGATGTAAGGCTCAACGTAGTCGAGTGCGTTCAGCCTCTGCACTGGCAGATGTGTAAACAGATCATCCGCTGAGCAGGCAATATCAATGTGCTACTTTGGGACCCCCGTATAATGGAAACAAAGCCTTAGCCAGTACGAGCACTGTGCGTATTGCACATATCCATTTGCAATGGATATTCGTTGAATATATTTGATTTTCCAATATTCTCGCTCAGCACTAATCTTGAGGCTTAACATGACCTAAACACTGGTAAATTCCTCTACTAGGCATCATGAACATGGAACACCGGCTGCCCATGACGACTAATGGATACAAGCCCTTACTTGGTATGTTTTGAATTCCTTTTTATGTGCTTTTTATTTTAAACCTATTATAGAAAGCCTGTACAAAGCTCAGTAGCTCAAGCTCACATGTATACACCCAAATAAATGTCTTATCAAGATGACAAATCTGGAAAGTCCAGTCTATTATTATGGTTGGATACATTTATTGTGCCATCTCTATCTGTCCTGTGGGATGCTGTTATATCCTTTTTCATGTACACAAAAATCTCTACTGTACATTTGGCAAAAAAATATACACTTAAATATATATTTTTTAAATGTAACCCAACATCATTTAGTAATTTTGCAGTTAATTAGTCCTGGTAGGGATTTATCAGGGGTACAAGTTGATATATCTCCTTAAACACACACAATGAAATAGTAAATGTAAATTGATAGGCGCTGTAGTATTTTCCGGAATTATGTAAGTTTGGTGCTGGATGGAATTACTGTGGCTTTTGACAGATTTATCCCGCTTCGGCTCTCGCTGTCATTTTACTTTGACATGCTGGCTGTAAATGCTCAGTGCACACCTGATCCCAGGGATCCTTATTCCATGTACTCTGTATAAATGAATAAATTAAGTCAGCAACGTATGGCCAGGCTTAGCCTGTACTGCAGATTTATTATATTATTTCCTACCTTTGCATATTCTATAGTGCTTTATGTGGCACAGGAAACCGCTCATAGTAATAAAATGATTATCACTCTTACCTTGGAGTCTTGGATCAACTTTTTCTATGCTGTTTGTATGATTTTTTATATACTTTTCAGTTATCCCTAATTATTACAGATAGGTCAGCTGACCTTATTGTGTATGTTAATGTATGTATTTGGTAGATATGTTGGGTTGTACATCTTTTAGGAGAAAGCATATGCTGTGAATGGACTGAGCACTCTGCAAACCTGATTATGACAGTGAGCACTGCTTCTCTAATTATAAAAAAAGTTATTTTCTATATATAACTCCTCATAAACATACTCTTTGGATCTAGTCCAGACACTCTGGCTTATTAATTTGATTGGCAGGTCTCTGGGCTTCAGCGAGTTTCCTCCATCTCCGCCATTATTAGGCAGACAAGGGTTGTGACAGTTGTGTTACTTCCCCTGTTAGAGAGAAACTAGCAGGAGACATCTTGTGTTTTCTCAAACCTCCGGCTCCTCCTGTAGAACTGTGTACTGCTGGCACTTAAGCAAAGGCTAAGAACACAAACTGCGGGAGCAAGCGTCAACTGGCAATCTGTATGGCCCTGTAAAGGTGCCATAGACGGTTAGTGTTGCTGCCCGCTTGTGGTGATCGATCTGGCACGAAATCGAGCAATCTGGCGCGGAAATTTTAACAAAAAATTTGACCATCTCTAGTGATGACATGCGCGGTCAATTGGCCACGGAATTAAATACCAACATAGGAGGAAGATCTCAGCCCATTTTATCCTCAAGTAAAACCAGGTAAAGGATAGGCAACCATGTTGTGGGTATTTTCATTGTAATTATCCCTGTTGTCCATCACATCTCTACATCACGTCACCATTGCCCTTTCTGTCCACCATTGGCTAATTGTTACCTCCATACTGTAAAGTCAGCACTACCTTTTTTACAAACTTTTTTATAGCCACATATTACTATATTGTAATTCCTGCAGACTTGTAACAATAAGACCACAGTAACACTAGCATCATATTTCTGTGCTTTAGTTGAACCATGACTCCCATTTTGATGAGGATGGCAGTGTAGTCTCCATTCAAACCAATGCTCTTCTACCCCAAGAACCTTAGCTGTGTCTTCATTTTCTCACTGTGGGTGTCATGGTGGCTCAGGTGGTTAGTGGCCTGTCCTATATAGGTTCAAATCCTAGACTGTACACTATCCGCATGTAGTTTGCATGTTCTACCCATGTCTGCGTGGGTTTCCTCTAGGTACTCTGGTTTCATCTCACACTCCAATTAAATGCTGATAGGCTAAAAATAATCTTCTATGTGACTTAAGGTCCCCATACATGTCTAGATTTTTCATTCAATCGACTTAATTCAGTAAATTTTTTTGTTGATTGATTGAAAATCTATGGAAGCCCACATGGTTAGATTGACCTAAAATTATTAAAATTGGGAAGACTTTCGATCGAAAAATTATCAGACATGCTGAAAAATTGTAATTGGTTGTAGTGAAATTGAACCTTAATTCAATTACGCTTTCAGTCGATCAAAAAAAATACTACAGTTGGCATAGATTACAATCATTTACCGATTTCCCTGACTCAAAAAATTTATCTTTTTCAGTTGATTGAACGGAAAATCGAGAAGTGTATGGGGGGCTATAAGCTAGCCATACATGGTTCAATTTGCAAAAAATTGATCATCAATTCGATCGAAGTATTTGACCATTAGATCATATATCGATTGTAATTGAATTGAATGACACACCACATTGAGTGTTCGATCTTAAACATTTCTATTACTGCAACAGCAGCCTCAAGATAACCTAACCTATGCATAGTAATCATAGTGGTCTGACTACAGTCAAAGTGGCGACTGAACGGACGGGGTTTATTACTTGGGCGGGAGTATGTAGTCTCTCTATGCAGTCTTCGCTGCGTCATACTTTCACTACGATCACATTCAAGCACACTACCTATTATGATAACTTTATTTTCATGGGTAAACATTTCCATTACTGCAACAGCCGCCTCAAGGTAACCTACATAGTAGGTATATAGCAGTGATATATACCTTCCAATCACTATGTATTCTATCAGAGAGGACCCAGCA
>CM070036.1:137018987-137049215 GCA_036250615.1 Ptychadena robeensis | reverse complement strand
CCCCACCCTGATACCCCAGTGTCATAGATAGGGGGGGGGGGAGGGGGATGCAGTGAATGATGTAACTGACACTTCCGTCTCAGTTATCTATTCTTACTGCATAACCGCCTCAGACATTTTTCCCTGTACAGCAGGGACCTGGGGACTTTTAGGGTCGAGGGTCTATAGTAGTCAGAACGTCATCAGTATACCGGTCCAAATACCACTGTCAAGTCGCATGCAAGGTCAACATACAACAAATGTTAATATACAATAGGTAGGCAACTAAAGGTGAAAAATAATAAAATGAAAAGATAGTGATCTCAATTTAATGTCCATATAAAAACATCATCACAGTTCCATGCCGTATCGGCTAAGCTGTCGCTCACGGCTCATGTAACAGGCAGACAGGGAAGGGAAGAAAGTTAATCCATGGCCACCTTAACAAATCTGTATAAATGAATGTTAAAGCATTTTCCTGTTCTACCAAACCATTCTCTTCTATGTATTATTATTCTCTTGTATTTATTTAGCGCCAACATATTACGCAGCGCTTCACAGAACATATATAGTCATATCACTAGCTGTCTCTCAGAGGAGCTCACAATCTAATGTCCCTACCATAGTCATGGATATGTAACTAACACAGTCATAGGTCACATGTAACTAACATAGGAGAATCTTTATTTGGGGAAGCCAATTAACCTTCTGTGTGTCTTTGGAGTGACCACCTGAGCCACTGTGCTGCCCCATTGTATTGTAATGGACAATAGGTGAGCAGCTGCATAGTACTATGCTGCTTTTGTTTTTGTAATGTAAAGGTTGACCAGGAGGGTCAAACTCCAGCCAGGGGCCAAATACGACCCACACTGTAATTATATTTAATACTGTTTTTTACATTTTATTTAAGCAATGAACGCCACACATGTGTCTTTTAAAGTCATTTAAAGTCACATGTGTTCTAGTTTTACATTTTGCTTGTTCCAGATTCAATGGTTTTTTAAAGGGTAACTTTTTATAATAAACTTTTTATTTTAACAATTTGCAAGAGAAAAGCAGCAAGAGACAAACAAGAAAAAAAAGCAACAAGAACCAGAAAGACGGGACCAAAATAAAAATGTGCTGATCACATTTACAAAATGTAACATTTCAACATTCAGTAACTGTGTACAGTAGCATGTTTATCATAACTGAGTTATAAGGGAAATTATAAACAATGTAATACAAGGTTCAATGTTAAAGCAAATGTTTCTTCATGAAAAGATCAAGGTCGGCCTGTGACTTTGTCCAAGTTTTAAATTTTAAATCCGTGCCCACACTTTTTGGACTAGGGAGCTACTTTTAAAAAGACAAGAGTCAACGTGGTCTATTAATAATAGGGGGAAATGGCCTGCACACACACAACAAGCGGCAAAATCGGCCACAGGTTGTGGGCGCTCACATGGGGAGACAGATCCCAAAGTCGGCCAGAGAACGGACATTTCCGTAAATCTCCGACTGGTGTCCCCATTCAAAACAGAAAGTGTGCCCGAGTGATGGAGAGCAGTGTGATGACTCTTGACAGCTCATCTGTTGGTCCCCACTCTTAACTCTGCTGTTAATTGTGTTTGTGCTTTTATGTTAATAAAGACAATAAAAAAGTTAAAAGCTGTGTGTTAAATGTTGTTGTTTCATAAAGATGATCTAAGAAAAAAAGCAGCGTGTTCACAGATGCTTGTGTTAATAAAGATCAGCAAAAGACCCCCAACGTAACGGCGCTGGGATCTACTCCCGTTGCCTCTGCCATTGACCAAATGGGCAGGGAATCTAGATAAAACTACCATATAATTCTAAAGCAGTGATGGCCAACCTTTAAGAGACCTTTTAGAGTGCCCAAATTGTAATCCAAAACCCAATTATTTATCTCAAAGTGTAGACATAGCGATATAACCTAAATTACACACATACAAATCCTCAGGGGATATATCTTGGGGTTCAGTTGTCGTTCATAGGGGATCAGTGCAGTTACAAGCTTCCTGTATCCTAGGCTGATGTTGATGGACTACAGAGCCTAGCATGCATATAGTCTTCTGTTAGTGTCCCATGGCATTCTGATGACATAACATAAAAGGCAAAAACCAACTTGCTGTGTAAAAAAACTGCAACTGCAAGCATTACATTCTGACAGTTGCTAAAGAACTACACTACCCAGCATGCTGCCTTTTCTAGCTGTTGTAGAACTACAACTTCTAACCTGTGAGAATTCTTCTGCCTTCTCTTATTAATTTGTCTTCTACTCACTCACACACATCACAAACACACACCTTTTTCTCTGCTTACTGCTTGCCCCTCCCCAGGCTTCTGATTGGCTAGCAGTGCTAGTGGAGGGTATCGAGTGCTGTGTGCAATCAGAACAGAGGGGAAGAAAACTGACAGCATTGAGAGCCAATGGGCTGCAGTTCTTTGCTCCATCAGCCTCTGTGTTGGCTGCCAGGTCGGGTGCCCACAGAGAGGGCTCTGAGTGCCACCTCTTGCACCCGTGCCATAGGTTCACCATCACTGTTCTGGAGGAAGCCTCAATGAGAATGTGATCAGGCCAAGAGTTCAGCTTTAAAGTCACATGGTTGTTTGCATTACAAATGGGCGATGTTAGGTAAATATTTTTAATCCTACATTATAAATATAAGAAAACCGGGGACAATATGCATACCAGACAATTTACTGGGCGCCGTTTATTGTATATATATGCATTAAGAGGATAAATAACATACCTTCTACTCCGCCACAGTAATTTTTATGCTGCAGTTTCCACTATTAGACATTAATTCAGTTTTCACCAATCACACTCTATGGTCTAATGAAAGTCTGGGAAATATTGCAGTGAGGCTATATTGCATTTTATTCTAATCGTAAACCGCATACAATAAAACAGACAAATACAAATGTAAACAGGTACAAATAAGAAAAGCTATTTAACGTCAGACTGCTTTTTATATGAACAAACATAAAAATAAAAAAAAAGATACAAGGTGATGGGAAAAAAATGAGCTTGAACCTTTTCAATGGGATCTAGCACTTAAAGGAGACCTGTCACTGCTGAAACACGCTATTCATCCATCAGCTTGATGCAAGTTATTGAATTTTCTTCAAAGCCTCATGTGTTAAAAATTGCTATTTTTAGATTTACCTTCTTGGTTTTTTTTAAGAATGGTGTAAGAATCTGCTGGATATCTATTTTAACACTATGCTACATTGTAATATAAATATTTTTTGGATGAAGGAATCTATTTATAAAATTATTTGTTGTATGTATCTCCAATACTATAAAAATTGCAAAAAATACCCTATGCCAGGCAATTTCAAACTCCAGCCCAGGGGCCAGCTCGCCTTGCCTGCAAGATTGTAATAAAATTTTGATTCAATGATTGGCACAGATATGACTTTTATTTCACATTTGATGTCACATGTGTTATTATTGTGATTTCACAATATTACACTTCGCTTGTTCCAGATTCATGTTTTTGTAAAACCTTAGGTAGTTTCCATATGAAAAGCTTCATTGTTTATCTGGTAAACTTCCTCAATTAATATTCTTGTAATACATATTACGGTTTGCCTGTGACCAATTGAAATATTTTGGCCCGCTGTGTATTTGAGTTTGACAACTCCTGCTCTAATGAATGTTTTCTCTATGTGGGAAATAGAGATGGTCGAATTTTTCCACTTGCTACTTTGTGATTGGAAAGTCTCTGAAAATGGTATCATCACCAAAACTGATGGGGATATAGAGAAGGGTTGTGTGAACATTTGAAAAAAGTTTTGCTCTAGCACATGTAGTTTTTGCATAAATTAAGTTCAAAATCTAAGTCGAAATTCCAATTTTCGAAATTTTGACTTGACTTTGAACTTAATTTGTGCAAAACCTATTTGTGTTAGAGCAATACTTTTTTGTAGTATACCCCCAACCCTTCTCTACATCTCCAGCAAGTTTGGTGATGATACCATGATAAGGGGCTTTGCAGATAACTCGAAATAGTTGAAAGAGTCGAATCTTTGAAAAAAAATTTGACCATCTCTAGTGTGAAACTTATATTTAAGTAATTTTTCACAGCTCACATGTGAGCAGCACTCGATGTACTATATTATAAAGACAGTTATTCCAATAAAGAAAATACACAAAAATATTTGATCAGAAGAGGCTGAAGGCAGTTCATATGGACAGTTGCTTACACTGAAAAATCCCCCTGAGCTACACTTGGGGTTACTCACCTATACCCAGCGAACCCATGGCGATGGGGAGTATCAGAGGACCTTCTGATCTCTTCCAGGTCCGCCACTTTTACAACTTAGATGATGCTGAAGAGACAGGGGGGGGGGCTGGGCCATTGACCTCCAATAAAATAAGACGCCGCATTATTTCTTCAGCATTTCCCCAGCACCATCGATGATACTGAGAATGTGAAGGGGGAGAGCAGAGAATACACATAATCCACCCCCATACATTCTAATCTTTTTTTAAAAAGTGCCATAGATAAAACGCTGAGAGGGTTAATCGTCAAGATGTTGATTGGGATTACAACCTAGGTTGGGTCATTACTTCTAAGAACTTTTTTTTACAACTTCCTAGGAATGGGAAAGAGGTCTAGTGGATTAAAGGGGAAACTCGATCCTCAATGTGCCCCCATCCATGGATCTCCACAACATCAAGTCCTGTCCTACCTAAACAAGGGGTCTCCACCCTTGTTGAGGTTTACCATTGGACCTCATTGTGCATGGGTGGCACTTGCTAGTCAGCCAGGTCTGGTATGGTTTGGAGAGGGGGGTGTGACTGCTATGGTCTGTGGGCACCCAGACAGTGACAATCACCACATTTTTCAAACACCTGTGTGAATCTAGCCTTACTCTGTGGTCACATAGCTTCTGTCCTGATTATTCTCTATTTCTCTTTTTACAAAGTAGAGGCCCTATTTAGGGTGTCCATGTTACAACATTTGTTACATGGAGGCTTAGAACTGGCTGGCCAATGGAGGGCTTCTTTTAGTATGGCAAGAGGATACACATTGTCAAATCTGACTGTTGGAAATTACCAGCAAGAGGGTCATTTGCAGTGCAGATTTAGCAGTACCCCGCACCTATAAATGTTTTCCCTAATTTAAAACAACCACACAGCCACTGTTTCTAAAAGAGATCAGCCATATATCATATCTGATGTAAAGCCATTATTGCAGCCAACATATTTCCGCCACTATAGGTTTACATCAAATATCATATATGGCAGTACACAATTTGCCTTAATGAATAACCCTTCAATGGATGCTTTTCTTTTTAACCATACAAATCAAGAGCATCTTGTTAATTTGTCTTTATTATGTGGATGCTGGAGGGTTTACAGAGAACCTCTCTGCGATCACATATTGATAGCGATAAGCTCAAATGGGCACTTCTAAGTTAGCAGTAACCCAAGCTGCCACTAAATTGCATAGTGATTATTCACTAAACAGCTTACGTGCATTAGCAAGTAGCCTCAAGGTCTTAAAGTTAGTATTTGCCATGATAAATGGACTAATATGTGTTCACTAAGTATCTCTGTGTCATGTATTACAAGAAACTTTGACAGCTAAAGTGTTTATGTGCCTCAGTGCAGAGCCATTGCTCATTAGAACTCATGGCAGGCTTTGTGGATTCAGGAAAGGGGCGGAGGGGAGACATCTGTTGCTTCAAGAGACTCCTACAAGTTGTATTCACCAGGATCTGCCTTGGTGTCGGCCGCTCAGGGTTTTATGTTCTCTGGAAATACAGAAAGTTGTTTTTTTTAAGCAAAACGATGGGGGAAGCTGTTAGAAGTTCTTTGCTTAGGTCATTTTTACTGGAAGTTTTTATCTCCGGAAATGTGTACCATTGTGCAACATCACAATTCTTGTGCATGTTTATGTTTTTTTGATGACCTTTTTTGCAATTTCTTCATTTTTTTATTTTATTTAAAGAGACATTTTTGTGACACAACTAATTTATTGTGTAACATAATAATTATGTATTTACAGGTCTGGTTTAAACAAAGAGCTTTATTATTAATGAGATGTTTAATGATTTTTACATCACCTGGTGTTTTGCTTTTCCATAAATCATTTTGTTAATCATGATTGATGTGCCTCCATAGAAAGAGGAGTGTATTTTGGGAGAAGGAACCATTGTGTTTGGTGCTGGAAAGGGACAAAAAAGTGGGGTTAGAAGCACAAAGGAGGTGGCTGTTGGCACTCATGCTGCAATGTTAATGTGTCGTTAGGAGGAGAGAGTGATGGGGACATGAGCCTATAGCCATTTAATAGTTACTAGCTAGGGTGTTGAGTTGTGCAGTAGTAGGGCCCCATAGTAGGTGCTGGTGAACCCTGTGACCATAGGTCTAAAGACATAATGAACCTGTGACTGTGTCACTCAAATACAACCCACATGAGACATGTAAAACTTGGCTGGCATAAGTAAGCTGACAAGGGCAGGGGTAGGAAAAGTTTGGCTCAGGAGCCATATGTGACTCTTTAGCCCCTTCAGTCTGGCTGAGTGGTGTAGTACAAATTAGTGGGGGCACTCTATTTACCATTAGGAAAGGGGCACTATGGCTACATACAGGGGGCTTTTTGGCTACCTTTAAGGGGGGGGGGCATTGGCTACCTTACAAGGGAGAGCTCTGTATTTCTATTGGGGGGGCTATATGGGGAAAGTAGCTCTCAACATATATTTTAAGCATTGCACTGTTGTGATTTGACTCTTTGGTTGAATAAGTTTGCCTACCCCTGGACTAGGGATAACTACTCAGGCCCTAGATGTGCCCATGGACAAATAGATTATTTCACCACTGTTGCTATACTCAGCTTTGAAGCAGTCCAGGAGGCGCTCATAAGGCTTGGCCACCAGCTGACACATTCCAGGAAAAAGGCGACCACAAAGTCCCCTGCTCTAAGTTACACCTGGTCCATTTAACAAAAGATCTCCTGTGATACTCACTTCACCCATGCTGATTTGTTTAGCTTTGCTTATACACAGGCCTCTGTGATAGAAAAGCCAATGTCTACACCATGGTGCAATAAACTGAGTACTTTACTTTGCAAACTCAGCCTGTCTCCGCCATTGATTCAACTCATAAAGCATAAAGTTCTACTTGATTCCACTCATGTTCATAAAGCAGGGACAAAACATTGGCCCCTCCTATGTAGGCTTTATATACTCTCCTGGGGAATCGGCACCACTCTATGCATGGACAATACCATCACATAGATAGGGGTAACCTTTATTGCATTTTCACTTCACTACAGAGGTATCAACATGTATGCCCAGCTTCAGAGATGGTTTAGAAGGTTTGACTTGTTTTTTGGGCAGTTAAGTGAAAAGCCCCTGAACAAAGTGTCACCAAAAATGCTGGAGATATAGAGAAGGGTTTTTCGACTGGAAACATTTTGACTGGACTTTTTTATTCAAAACCTGCATGTGCATGAGCAATTCTTTCTTTTTTGCAATGTTTACTCTCCCTGTTCCTATATCTCCAGAAATGTTGGTTAGGATACCATGTTTAGGGGCTTTGAAAAAAATGTTACCTTCTCTATGTGTACACAATACCATAGACCAGCAAATTACTATAGCAGGGAACACACGGCTTGATATAGGAGCCGTTCAAGGCTCCCGGTAACAGCGGGATGACGTCATCGCGCTGCTGCCTGATTTGGGAGGAGCTGGAGACACAGCACTGCGGTTTCTACAGCTCCGGCGATGCTTTGCATAGAGACCCGTGGTCCCCATGCAAAGCAATGGACCTTGATCATGGTTTACGTGGTCATGACCTTTATCCCTGAGCGGGATTGATTGGTCCCACTCGAAAACAGGGATGGTCACATTAGATATGGGCCAGATAGATGGCTGTGAGCGTGCACGGTGCTCGAAACGGCCACCGATCTGGCCCATATCTCTACGTGTGTTCCCTGCTTATCTTTTCAGAAGCAGTTTTATTGGACTAGGATTCTGACTGTTCATGTTGAGGGCCCTTTCATCACTTTAATTGGGAATTTTGGTTCTTGTGGTGCACAGGGGAAGTATAACTTATTCTGTATTTACAGTTTCAGATCATAGAGCAGGGCGCACTTCCTATTAACTGCCAGCCAACGGGAACTCTCCCTAACATGTAATATAACAACAACAGAACTTTATAGAATTGGTTTCTGGTTTATATGAAGTGCTCCCTGTAATAAAAGCTGCTACTGTACAGTACACTAATATGTGGATTTCAGGAAAATGTTATATTAATAGGTGTACAGCAAATAGGGACACATTTTGGGATTCACTTTCTTTGTTGTTCAGTAAAACTTTGTTTGTATTAGAATATATGAAGATATAAGACGACGAGGAAGGAGTTAATACTAGATCATTTAGCGAAACAACATACATTGCACACACCCAAATGTTGATGGACTGAAAACCATAATAATGCCGAGGAGATTGCTTCCCCACAAAATGTTATTCCTATCATAGCCTGCTAGGCCTGCTACATTAGGACAGCGTAATGGGGTTTTAATAATTGGCAGAAGCAAATAGCTTTTTTCCCTTTTGTTTTGTAAGCCAAAGTGCATTAGAAGCTGGGAGTCATAATTATACTTTCCATGGTTTGGTGTACAGCATCTCTGTGTTCAGCTGGGTGCTGAAATCTTTACATATTGTCTTCAATTCCATATGTTCTGAGGGAGCAGCTTGAGACTTTGAGTTCTGAACACTCTATTAGTGTCTTTCACATTGCCATTAATAGTTGAATGTTTAAAGGAACATTTTAAGCACAATTATTAATATTTTATATTAGAGTTAATGCAGAAATGTGCTTTCAAATGATATTTTAATTCTATTTGTAAGTCAGCTTTCTTTATGGCTTAGGATAACATGGACAGTTACGATACAAGGTGATACAAGGTGATTGGACTTCTTGCCAACCACTGATCCATTATGCTCTTTAACTTCATTTTAATAATGATGGAGGAATGCCATTTAGGGTATTGTGTTAGACCATGCATTCTATGACTATACTTGCAGCATCTGATGGTTGCTTGTCTATTCAACCCACAACCAGAACAAAGGCCATACACGAATGCCAATTTGGTTGAAGTTAATTGCAGAACTGTCCATACATATTTTACCTAAAACATACAACAGTTTAGGAAGGGCAGCTGGGATTTCATCAGGCAGGGACTGTCAGTCTCCTATACCCTAATCCAATATTAAACCCATTTCAGGGTGCACGTGTGAGGGGGTCAGCTGGCCTCCTAGGGGGAAATCTAGGCTCAAAGAGATAAAAGGGATCACTGAAAAGGAACCTGTTGTATTTTTTTTTTGTAATTTTTATTGTAAATATCGGCACTTCAAGAATTCGTCATGGTCTCGAATACAGTGCTATATCTTGAATATTCAAGATTTTTTTACATCAGTACCTGGAACAACCATGCATTGCATTGGCAATATGCACATGTACAAGTGGTGATTTGTGCAATGAAGATCATCTGTGGAAAGTACCATGCATTGCGCTCTCAATATATGCATGTATAAGTGTCGATTTGAACAATGAAGGTAATAATGACAGGAGATCACCAATTGTCAATTTACAAATTTATTGCAAATATTATTAGAAAATTTGCAAAATGTAGCGAATACAAATATTTCCTATACTGCCCATTTGTCCCCGCGGTAGAACCAAAGTGGACGCAACATTTTAACCGGTTACTCTGTAATCGGCTGAAAGTTTTTGTTTCACATCTCGCATGAAGACTGAATGGGATGCTACAAAGATTACTGATAATTTTTTGGGGGGGTAGGGTGTGGAAATATGTTAATAAGAAGAGGACCCCAACCCATTATGGAAGGAGAGAAGGATGGATGGAGTTTAGCTTTATTTACACAACAGATAAGTGGAATTTGAGTCAGTGAGTATAGCATTATACTGTTTTATGTCCCACTTCCCAGCATTTCACACTCTTCTTTACAGTACAGTAATTTTAATGGCTGATTACACCAATAAAAATGTAGTTTTTGCTTTTCGTATCAATTAATTTGCCCAGCCACTTTAAGCGCTCACAGTATTTTCAGCCTTTTAATCTCCTGGAGCAATTAGTTCATGTTATTCCCCGAGAAGCTTTAGGGCAGGCTTCTACATAGTTCAAGAAACTTTGCAATGGGTTGAATCACTTCCTCCTATGTGCTGCCATTTTAATAGACTAATTGGGCTCTGCTTCAAATCAATTAGGTTCTTTGGCTCCCAGCGCTGACCTCATAATACATGGGTGATGCAGTCTCTGTTCAGGGGGTACAACATTTTTAAAGTGGCGTATCCACTTTCATGGATGGTGCACTCCTTTGGCTGTAATTGAATTATAACAATTGTGCAGTTCCATAAGCTGTAGAGAAAACATTACAACATAGTTTCCATCTGTCCCTCATTTCCAGGACTTGTCTTGGGTTTTCATCCCTGGAAATAGTTTGCCTTTGGCAATGGTCAGTGGCAAAGTACTCTTTATTTTTAAACCAGATGTCAATAACTGGCTTAAAGAGTGTTTATGTCTTTTAAATTGTTTTATTTTTAAATAATCAGTTTGTGTTTCATGAATACAGTTAAAATTGGGTTATAATGATTTTTAATCCTTAAGTTTGTATATACATACGCACAAAGGGGCAGTGATAACATCTAACTTCATATGCAGGATCTTAATCTTACTTCCTCCATGGTTATTGAATATACCACTACTTCTTACGGTGAAGGTATATTATTTGGTCAAGTCATTAAAACCATATTGCCTTCATGACTAATGCTTTATATGGACAACTAGTAAGCAGTAAGGCTAGGGCTCCACTTGCGTTCAAATCCCAGCATTGAGCATAGTGCACAAGCCGCCCATTAACGACAATAGGGCTATGACAGGGCTGTCTACACAGACTGCAAGAACCCCTGATCCATTGGTCCGAGCCTCTGTCACATTAATGTCGATGCAGAGCTCCATGTTGACTTGAACGGTACAAAGGTTTGATAGTTGACATGCTCATTGACAGTCAATAAACATGTCATACTGACTATGTGCCCTGGCATGTTAGTTACACAGCAGCTCATTCATTTAAAGGGCTCCGTTATTGGATGCACTATAAGGCAGTCGATAACATGTCCCTAACTGGGGGAAAAGGGGGGCTTGCACTTGTTGGATGCGCTGACGTCAGTGCATCCAAGTGCATATTAGAGCCCTACCCTAAGGTAAAACCTTTGTAGAGGCAAATCTACCCAATCCCTACTGCTTACTCACTGCTACATTTACTATAATAACAAAAAAAAATGGAAAAGCATCAGTTATTTGCAAATGAGATAGCATGGAGAGCAAGAAATCTGCAGCATTTCTTTTGTCTAGGCCAACGTTATCTTTCTTTCCTCAATGGAGGTACAAAACAATTGATGGGGAACCCGTACTTAGCAGACAGTTCTGTTGAAAAGCCCATCCCCTAAAGACACCTTGAGTGCAGCCCAAATTCCGGTTTGTACTTATGGAACAAGATTGGGGACTCTAGTTCTTAGCAGCAGTCATCACAAATGGTCACTTTTCCTTTTTTTTTTGTAAATATTCTAAAATAAAGTCCTGGTTGACACCTTTCTGCTTTTTGTCTGTTAAAATGCATTTTCATGTCAATAGGCCTATTGGATATCATGTATAGCGATGAGCATCATAGGAAATATTCGTATACGCAACATATGAAATATTTTTGCCTATTATTCTCAATAAATTTGGAAATTTGAGTATTCCTGATCTCCAGTCATTATTACCTTCATTGCGCAAATCGGCACTTGTACATGCACATATTGCGAACTCAGTGATGTAGTGATGTAAAAAAATCTCAAATATTCACAATACAAATTAGCGATTAGAATATTCACCACAGTCAACACTTATCATGTGCACTTTTTGGAAATGCTAAACATGGATTAAAAAAAAACAACATGAATTAGGCATAAAAAATTACAGGAGAGAAACATATCACCAAGGGAATCCATGGCTTTCATTTTCAGGTTGGCTCAGACTCATCAGCCAAAAATTTTACTGCAGCATTTACACACATTATGCCTTTTGGGGATGGCTGTCAATCACTGACAACCATATTGATGTTATCCCTATAAGCAACCATCTGAAAATTGTCAGCCAAACACAAAATATCATGTTTGCTCGGGGATCATGGTTTTCCGGCATTAGGTCAGTGGACACAACATGTTTCCTACCCACTATGTGAATGAGCCCCTATTACTCATAAATAGACTAATTGTGCCCAAGTGATTTAATCAATCAAACAGTACTAAGGATTTCCCATTCTTTCTAACATCATCTAACAATCCATTAGCCAGTCGGAGGGCTCCTGTCTGTTTACTATAGCAGCAAAGCTCTGCCATACTGGTGTTAGTCTATGGGTGCACACCAAGATCTATGGGTGATACCAATCAACATCATCTTTTAAGCTTTATATCTGTCTTGTTGGAACAATATAACTGCAACGTTGCATGTATTTAATGCTAGGCTAATGTAAATGTAGATATAGCAGGCATAGGTGGTACTTTGGGAGTCTGAACAACTGTAAAGCCCCCCATACACGTCTAGATTTTTCATCCAATCAACTCAATTCAATCAATTTTTTGGGTTGATTGGTTGAAAATCTATGGCAGCCCACATGGTTAGATCAACCTTAAAATTGGGAAAAAAATGGATTGAAAAAGGATTAGACGTGTTGGTAAATTTAAATTGGTTGTATTGAAATGCATTACACTTTCAGTCTATCTACAGAAAAGTTGATCAAATATCTGTTACTACAGTTACAAACATACAATCAATCACAGATTTCCCTGACCCCCAAAAAAATATCTTTTTTAGTTGATTGAACAGAAAATCTAGACGTGTATGGCTAGCTTAAGAAAGTCAGAAAGAGAACAATGCAGAATGCTAAACCTAGCTTTAATCTTGGGTATTATTACCTGTTCAATGACACCTCACATCCATGTCCCAGTCTCGGGATCATTCTTGGTCTACCCACTGACCATAGCATTCCTGTGTGAGGTCACCTTAGCGCTACCAATCACACATAAACACCCACAAAAATGTAACTACACTTTCCTTACACTATGTTGTCAAGGAATTTCTACAGATACTTCAGTTGCCGCTTGAGATAGACTTTTATTAGCACATGTGCAAGAACAATACAAGGAGCGATAGTTCTGATCAGTTCAAGGAAGTACATGACATTTTATAGACATTTTACATTAGCATATACAGGAAAAGAACTCCTACTGTGGGAAGTGATTTGGGAGTGAACAATATGCAAATTAACCAATCATTACAGTATATTCCTTCTGGACAACTGAGAGTTAACTGTATTTTTTGGGAGATTTTAACATATCGTTACGCTCTTTTGTTTTACCTTTATCATCATTTAGAAACTGTGGCTAGGTTTATTGAAGAAACAGGAACCTAAATCCAGATGTGTGAGGGGCCTTCAACAAGAGGGGCCCCATTGTGTTAAAGTAGGTGTCTGAATTAACTATCAAATGGCTGTTGAGGTGACCAAGACAGGAAACACATCTCAGCAGTTTGCAGAAAATATTTTGCTAAGTTCATCAACACATTGTATAGATCATATGAGATGTCTTTATATCAATAAAGTGTATTAGAGTCAATTCACTCAGTCCAAGTCCTTACTGGAGCAGTTGTGCTTCCAGTACAATGTAATATTGTGAACATGTGAGTTTTGACTCTCTCTTTATGAATTTGATTGGGAAGGAAAATATAACAGGCAGACCATTTCATTTATGCTTAAAGCTGATTAAAATAACCATTCTCTACCCTTCCTGTTTTACAAAGAATGTTTGGAAGCCTCACCTTCTGCATGCTCTGGGCATTGCAGACCTCTTACTTCTTAGGACCCATATGCTGTTCCTCTTTCAGGTTGAATGACACTAGGCTATGTTTCCATGGTGTTTGGCAGTAGCGCAGGGTCCCTGCGTTAACGCATCTATGAATTATTATGACATGTGTTAAGACGTGCGTTATTGACCTAGCATTTTTTTGTGTGTGTTTAAAAAGTCCACCAATAATGCAATACCCATACGTAATTGAACACATTCAATGCATTTTCAATGGATACGGCAGTGCACCAATACTAGCATTGGGCTTGGTTGCATTAATGTCGGGCTTTGCATTGACATTAATGCAATGCACTTCTATGCATCCCATCTGCGCATGTGGGTACTGGTTAATTGATTTCAACTGGATGCGTCAACATCACAACACAGGGGTATTGATGCCGTGGAAACATAGCCTTAGCTTCAAAACACTCTTTACAGTAAAAGTTTAAATAAAATTTTTAAAACCAGTGTGGGAAAAAACACCAACACAGACTTTTTGACATTGAATGTAGGTACACTAGCAACTTTCCTACACATACACCCCAATTCTTAGAAGTCCAAAGCAATGGACAACAATCGTGAATTACGGTCATGTACGATATCCCTGTTTTCTAGCAGGGTTTATTAGTCCAGCTTGAAAACAAGGATGGCCGCATAGGATATGGGCCAGATAGATGGCTGTGAGCGCGATCTGGCCCATATCTACACATGAGTTCACTGCTTTAGTGCTGAAGGTTCATCTGATGCAGGAAAGATGACACAACAGGTTTCTCCTAGAATGAGCCGTACAAGTGGCCACATGGATCAAAGAGGAAATCAAGACTCATATATACCCAATATTCCATAATTGACATCAATGGAGAGGCACCAACAGCCTCAATGCCAAGATCAAAGTCACATAATTATATCTGCAAGATGTTCTACATCAACCTCCTATGTAAACAAAGCTTCCCCCATATATACAAAGCCAAAACCTGATTGTGAATAATGAGAAGACCAGAGTAGCGCGAGTCCACCAGGAGATCCTATCCTCCCAGCAATCTGATAGGCAGACTTAAGTCCCGGTAGCTCTTTAAACCTGGAATGTTTTGTAAACTGTGAATACCCAACAGACAAGTAATGATAGTAATGTTCTTCTGAAGGCCAACATCAATTATATCAGCATTTCATTGTTGATATAACACTTGGTAATTAATTACACACCTTGACTAAAGACTCCGGCTCAGCTTTTATTAATAACCATCTTATGTAAGTGAGAAATCATTCCGCAGCAGCACTTTATTTCCAGTAATAGAGCAAGAACCATAGCAAAACCTGTATTCAGGTAACACAATGGAGTTATTGCCAGCAATGATGATTTCTAATATCTTTTATTATATTTTTTTTATGTTTTATTCCAAGCAACCACATCCTCGGTGTGATGAATGCAGAAAGCCCAGCATCATAAACCTGGGTGGATGAGCAGGTAATAAAAATAATAGACCAGGGCTTTAGAAAAACAAACTGCTGGTAATGCTATTGGCAAATTGCAGCCGATTTGCTTTTTATATGTTTGCTTTGAAGTATATTTGTGTTTATAGGCAAACAAAAATGTGTGGCAGCCATTCCTTACTTGGCTCACTTCCTTTTTTGACAAAACTTTGTTATAACAACAGGAAGTAAGGGGAGATCGCCCTAACAGATACTCAGACAACAGAAAAGCTGACAGATGTTCTAACCTTCAAAAAGTGCAGTTATTTTTCCCTTTCCCTTACAGTAGGCCTGGCTAAAGTTTGGACTGGGGGCCAAATGTGGCCCTTTTACTGGCCAGCAACCTCAGTAAAAAAACAATGATCAATAAAGAGGGGATCCACACTGGGGTGACACCTAGAGAAGGTGGTGACTCCACACTTTTCAACAAGTGTTTTTACTTTTTTGATATATGGCTTAAGGATATGACAACTCAATCTTTTAGCATTAATGTCAAGTCAAAAGCTACAGCCCCCCCCCCCCAATGAATGGTACAATCTATTGTACCTGCAGCCATGTGTGCCTTGTGCTGACGGAGGCTTTATCATGCAGATTATCCTTACTATCAGAATACAGCATTAAAGCCCCCCATACACGCCTAGATTTTCTGTTCAATCAACTTAAAAAGATCAATTTTGGTGGGTCAGGGAAATCTGTGATTGTATGTTTGCCAACTGTAGTAACAGATATTTGATCAAATTTTTGTAGATAGACTGAAAGTTCAATGAATTTCAATACAACCAATTAAAATTTACCAGCACGTCCAATCCTTTTTCAATAAATTTTTTTCCCAATTTTAATTGGTTTAGGTTGATCTAACCATGTGGGCTGCCATAGATTGTCAATCAATCAACCACAAAAAATTTATTGAATCAAGTTGATTGGATGAAAAATCTGTACGTGTATGGGGGCCTTAAGGTGAACAGTGCCGGGGTATCTTCTCACGGATAAGGGTGTCTGGGGTTAGGTGAAATTGAGATAATAGCTGGGAGGACTACATGTTCCAGCATGCCTAGGGGCATCCTTTGTCAGTGAATAGTTTACAATATTAATGCCACACATGTGTGAAGGAAGAGACCTTCCCCGTGGTATGATTCATTTACATTTAATGCTATTGGTTTGAAGAATGTCTGGCTGAATGTTCAGCCCCCACACATCTTCATATTACTAAACCTGGTCCTTTTTGCAAAAAGTTTGGACGCCCCTGCATTACATGCCATCTCATCACACCTGTCCATGACTGTGAAAGCCAGATAGAATTGTACTGTTCAGTACATAGCAGGTGAATGTAGGATGGTAGGTGCCATTGTCTTCTCAATTAGAAGATACCAACTAATGTGCACTATGGTTCTAGTAAAGGGGTAGCATGGTGGCAATGCAGCTTGTGAATATTGATCTGGGCAAGGAGTTTTCATGCTCTCCCTATGTCTGCTTGGGTTTCCTCCCACACTCCACAGACATGCTCATAAGTCAGTTAGCTTTGCCTGAAAAATATCTCCTATGTTAGTTACACATGACTAAAGGCCCTCATACACTGGACAAGCTGGGGCCGATAGACGAGCAACAGAGTGCAATGTGATGACATCATCACGCTGCACTCTATTGCTCAGAGTATGGGCACCCTTTGTGTGTCAGTTCTCTGACTGACCGAGCTTTGGGGCGACAGGGATCTGTTGTACCATGTGGGCCCCCGCGATCCACGGCTGATTTTGCGGAAAATAGGCCGCAGCTCGCTAGGTGTATGGGGGCCTTTAGACTGTGACATATGACATTAGATTGTAAGCTCCTCTGAGAGACAGTTTGTAGTATGGCTATAGATACTCTATACCAGTGATGGTGAACCTTTTAGGGTCCGAGTGCCCAAACTGAAACCCAAAACCCCACTTATTTATCTCAAAGTGCCAGCATGGCAATTTAACCTGAATGACACACACAACACAAATACAGACACACTTTCCTATAAAATAGAATAGGGGGAGGGTATGGGGTGCTGTGCGCAATCAGAAGAGAAGGGAAGAGAACTGACAGCATTGAGAGCCAATAGGCTGCAGCTCTTTCCTTTGTGCTGGCTGACAGCTCGCCTGCCCACAGAGAGGGCTCCAAGTGCCACCTCTGCCATAGGTTTGCCATCACTGCTCTATACTGTAAGGCACTGTGTAGTATGTCGGCGCTATATAAATAGCCTCATCAACCATCATGAAGATTACAGAGCATCTATCGAGACCTGTCATGTATGTTTATTATTTAGCTCTGAGATTTGCTTTAGGATGTTGTTTGTTTTTTTTAAAAAAAAATCCACCTTAAAAAATTGGCAAAATGAACAATAAAAACCTTTTTAGCCTTTCTAGTTATAATATTTTGTCTACTGAAACACTGTTAAATTGTAGATGTATTTATAGTAAATCATGTCAGAGATTTGGCATAGCTTTCATTGAATGAAAATCAAAGCACAGAAAAGTAATATACTTTACTAAATGAAAAATAAATTGTGTTTTTGCTGTAACCGGTATATCGCCGTGGTCAATGAGATGCAAACATTTCTCAATTTATTTTTCCTCCATCCCAGCTGCCAGTATTCTTAATTGCAAGGGACAGATTTGTAGTAATAGAATACTTGTGGTTGCATTGGAGTGGCCCCTGAAGCAGTGTAAGATACAGTGACATGTGCCGGGTCACCAGGAGAATTGACACTGACACCTGATACAGGATTATACCCTTCAAAGGAAGTTTTCTTAGCTGAAAAGACAAGGGGGGGTTCAACCTCAGCCACATCAGGGTGGTGTTTAGTTCCAGCACCGTCCATGTGCCGCACAGGCTGCTGTTTTATTTTAGGGCCGGGAAGCAATTCCTAGATTTCAATTGTGTTATTTCAGAAGACAATCCGATCACACCGTGACCCCAGACTTGATATGTTAACCAAATGCTCGAGGTCATCTATTGATCCCTGCGAAATTTGGATACACCCAGGAAATTAGGAAATGCTACACCGGGGAATTATTAACACTCATTCAGTTAAATACATCGCAAGTGGAACATGCTTGGATATTGATAGATGACATACTATAGATCAAGATTGCCTTGGACGGATATGTTGAGTAAAATCCACAACTTAAATGCACATTATTCATTGGAAGGCATGCTATACAATTAAAGTGAAAACTCAGGACAATAAATATCTTTGTTCTTTTCAATGTCTTTGGGGGTTTAAGAGAACATACTGAAATCTACAATGAGAAGGGAAAGTAATTGAAACTATTCCAAGGAACACGTCTACATATCTGCAGTGTTGCCTATTTATTCATTGATCTATTTACATACACTATACACAGTATATATATATATGAATAACAAAATGTAATTCAGTAATTCAGTAGTTATTAATATATAAAAATACAACTAAACAAAATGTTTTTAAAGAAAATGATTTGCATGATGTTTTTACAATTGTATACAGTATGGGCAGTATGGGCGGTTGCCCAGGGCGGCATCATGGGGGGGGGGCCCCTGGCCAAACTGTCCATGTGTAAAACTGCTCCTCCGTGCGCCGCCAACAGGTCATCCACCCTCCGTCAGCATGACTGTGCCCCCCTCAAGAGCCGAACAAACCTTCAGGCATGAGGTGGCATCATTTACTACCCTCTCTCCCCCTGAGAGAAGGAGTAGAGGAGACTCATTGGAACCCCCCCCCCCCAGTAATTTCTTTCAGGGGAATGGGGGGTGGCAAAGGGAGTGCTTGCCCAGGGTGCTGGTCTCCCAAGGACCGCTCTTGATTGAAGCTAAACTCATACCACTGTAAGGGTAGGCATACATGGGTCGATACACATTCAATCGATGAATCCTTCTGCTCAGCGTGATGATGTCACCATGCTACACTTGAGCATTCGTCTCTTCGAATACCTTGGATGGAGTCCCTCAGTTATGGTAATGGCAATCCAACAGGGATTCCCCAACATGTTGGTCCCTGTTGGGGTGGCCGTATTCAATTTCTCACCACGACCAGGCATGGCGCTCAATTGTTTGGGAATTGATTGACAAAATGACCCATGCATGGCCACCTTTAGACTTTGGGACCTTGGTTCCTTGTTAGGCGAATATCACATTTTAGGAGTTGAGGCTGGAAGGCAAATTTTAGGGTCTGTTTTGTGCAGTTATGTTATGTTGTTTTGTTAGTAGTTTAGGTACCTACAAGTGCATGTCTGTTCAAAATAAAAGATCACATTATTAAGTACTGTATGTGTTTACAATACATTCAGAATTTCCAATTCCCTATAACTTGCTACAGTAAAAAAAAAAAAAAATTCTTATGATAAACTAACAACTACAAAACTCCACCAATTCCCATGCCTGGATTTATTCATTTCCAAAGTAAAACTGTTGCACCACTATGACTCCCAAGAGTCCAGGAGAAGCAAATATAATCTAGGGAAATGTAGTTCTTGGGGTGTGCCAACACCAATAGCAATCACACAGTAGGGCTTCCACAACAAGAATTTTACGATCCTGATCACAGGGTATAGAAGGAGTAGGAGCAAGGTAACAAAAGCCCTAACCTGCTGCCCAAATACAAATGTTTCACCCTTTTTAAAGCGTTAATAATTCCTCTGTCATAGATATTCTAATATGCAACTAATATTTAGTAGATTAAATTCAGATTTGTATTATTTTTATTCTGTTCCTTCCTTTGTCTTTCTGTGCCAGTGCTGCCCAAATTTTCCTGTACGGGGAGCATAACCTCCTGTCTATAGAGAGGATATATACCTGGACTCAGTGGCGGTTGTAGGCATTGGCAACCTAGGCCCAGGGCGGCATCAAGCCGGGGAACAGCATCTGAAAATCTGAATATTTTTTCGATGCCCAGATGTCTCCCCCACAGCGGGGCCACCGATCCGCACGGGGAGAGAGAAGGAGAAGAGGAGACTCACAAACATCCCCCTCCCCCAGTGCTCTCCCTGGGAGTGGAGATGCTTTCCCAAGGGGGGGGGGGTTTGGAACAGAAGTCTCACCTCCTTTTGTAGCACAGTCTCGCCTCATGAGCACCCAGCGGGCGCCGATCTCCCTAGGACCACCCCTGCCAGGACTACATGTCCCATGCTGCCCAACTATGCGTGAAACTGGGATTTACACACAATGGCTTATTAAGAGGCTCCATAGAGTCCTTATAGCCAAGGCAGCCACCCCAACCAAGGAAGTTGGCTTTTACACACAATAGACATACAAGTGATTTTCTTTTGTATTTATACATGAGGTTTTAATAACTCCTTAAGATTGGTTAGGCAAGACATACCCATTGATCATATAATGAGGTCACATGGATATACAGCCCCTGTGTAGCAACCTTTCGCTTGAGTTGGTGAGACTGTCCCCAGTTGAACGCCCCAAAATACAGCGAATCACTACTTAGCCATCCTTCTGCATCTTGCTCAGGTCACCTGATAAGGTCACATGAGGGGACATCAACGGAACTGTCTATTATTCAAGGGATTCTATCTTCAACATGCCCTCAGTAGGACTGACCATAAAATAGAACCAAAAGTCACCTAATGAGGACACCTTGTCTGTGGGCAAGGGAAGGCATTTTCCAGTTTTCCCAGTTGAAAGTGAATCCATCTTTAAGTCGCCAAAGATTATGATAAATCCCATGGCCTACTTTTTTTTATGTACCTACAAAATAAGAATTTTATGACTTGAAGGCAGTTTTATTGTCATTGTGATCATGAGAATCAGCTTACCCGATGATGAATAGTCAGAAAATAAATTGTGGGTTTTCTGGCGTATATATCCTCTGGCTCTGAGTCAGCAAAACGAACACAAATCTCAACAAGTCACATAAGTCTTCTATAGAAAACGCTAAGAAAAGGTAAATTTGGCTTCCCTTCACATCATCTGATTTAATGTCATGAATACGCAGAGCAAGCACAAGATTTAAAAATATGTGCTTAATGGCTTTTTTTTCTGCACAGTTACTCATTGTATTTCATTGCTGCGACTGAAATGGAAAGCTGCCTAGAATAAAATGAATATGAGTTACAAAGTTTAAACGCTTGAGCTGTCCATACACAAGCAAATCAAACAGCTGACCAGAACCAGAACAAGCTTATAGATCTGTATGCTTGTTACTGTGGAAAAGGAAAGTGGAACCTGAGGAACTAACTAACAATAAAAAAGTATATATAACTATAATATAAACTTATAATATCACATGTGGCTGACCTGCACACATGCTGTAACCTTGGGAGCTCCATTAATAATACACCATGACCGGACACCTAACTCTTTTACCTGGACCAAATCTCTAAAGCAAGCCATACACGTGTCGGATTCCATGGCCAATTGATCACTCACCCGATCGATTCCGGCGATTCTGCCGGGAATCGCAGGTGTGATCAATCGGCCAATTAAGAGTATCCATCGCTGCATACCACCTTGTCCAACGGATTCCGGGACGATTCCGTGTCCGATTGTCCACCTCACAAATGGCAACTCCCCCTGATCTGGGCAGAATCAATCTGATGGAACCAACATGTTGGTTCTCTGACGGATCCGATTCTGGGCCCCTGAACGATCGGACCTGATCGATTGGACAAGGTGGGCTGCATGCGATTCCGGCACGATCGTTTGGCGTGCACGCACCCGGAATCGATCGTGCCGGGATTCCGGTGGGAATCCGACACGTGTATGGGGGCCTTAATACTGTCACTACCTGATGATTTTTTATCATTCACCTAAATGGTCGCCCACTAGAGGCCTGGTCGGTCTAAATCTGTCTGGACTCTCCGTTCTCCAAGGAAAATTCCAGTTGCTGGCACTGGTGCTTTTATCGATTGATACGATACATGTAAACCATTCTGCCACACTTCTACCCCCTGAGGAAGTTATATGAGACAAAACGTACGTTGGGGTGGCTTTACAAACTTCAAAGATGTCTACTATGTTCTGTCCATCCACTTGAAGATATGGTTGAAATGTCAAGTTTTCATATACAGGCGCTTGGTTAATTTTGTTGAACTGTATCGTATTGTGAACCCTTTTTTTGAATCTTTTGTCCTGTTTGCTTTTTGGTTTATGGACATTACTTTATTAAATTAATGGTTTTATCTATCATGATGTCTACCTATACATGCTTCATACACAAGAAGCCTTTAAAGTCTCCTTGCCTCTGTTCATTCAGGGGAAATTGCCTCCCTGAGTGGGAGTTTTTCTCTTTTGTAAATATAATTTCACAACTTATTAGTCATTGGAGTAGTGACTGAATTAGGCTCTTGGTTGTCCTCAGGCAATGCGCTTTCTCTCTGTTGACAACTGTCACTTATTGAATTAAAACAGATCTACCACCAGAAAGTAATAATTTCATGAATGGCGCTAGAAGTGCCCATAATAGAAAGGAATGCATAAAAAATAAGAAGATCCCTCGAAGCCCCTCCTCTCCGCCTGTCTGTATACAAGAATACACTTCATAGATAGATGGGTAAATCTCTTCTGTGCATTAAACTGAATGAGACATATTTCCCATAGACCTGGAGTTAACCCCTGGGAGCCAGCCATATGAAGATGGATTCTCTCATATAATTCCAGGGATCAGCAGGTAACATATTTTTGGGGGATTGTGGAATACTACACCACCATCATACCAGCTCAGAGGTAAGTCAAACTTTAGGTTTTCATCCTAGGTATGTTGGGAACACAGAATACTTCCTCCGCTCCTTAACCCCTCTACCATTCCTGATGGCTCCATCTCGTCCAGCACTGATTTGTAAGTCCTGCAATGGACAAGATGGAGCCGCCCAACGGCAGTCAGAGCCCCGGCAGCACATATTTACCTTTCTGTGCCGCTACGGCAGCTCTGAACAGTTTTCGATGGAGTTTCCAGTGCTATTTGCAGTTAACCCTTTCTCCCCTGGTGTGTTCATCACACCAGAGCAGAGAGGGTGCCAAAGGGAATTGTACTGGATACAGTGATAACTGTATCCAATACAATTCAAAGATTCAAAGTTAAAAAAAACACACATTTCCAATTGAATAAATATTTTAACAAAATATAAATATAAACACATACTGTTTTGAAATGTCTCATACAAAATAAGTATTTTAGACATTTTATCATTCAATTTTTTTTTTACTCAATTGTTAGTTTCAAACATTATTATATTCAGGATGTCTACTAGACCCTTGTACGAAAATATTTTGGGAAGTTACAGGCCTACAACTTAAAAAAATTCCATTTATGTCTATGGTGCGCTTTTGCTAGGGAGGTTAACATAGTAGAGAAGTACAAGCCACAAACTAAATGAGAGCAAATAGGAAATTATAATTATTATGGTCTAAATCAGTGGATTTTAGGATTTCTTGCATGGAGTTCTCTTTACAATATTTTAGATTGCGGATGGACACTTTTAAACCAGTGGCAACAATTCAAATAGCCAAACAATTTAACTAAGTGACCCCTTACGGTCACCCTGAAACAGCTTTGCAGTCCCCTAGAGGATCACATAACCTCCTGGGTGTTTGACCCCGTAAACTCACCCAAGCTACACTCTGGGATACTCACTTATCCCTGGCAAGCCCACAGCAATTGTGTCAGAGAACTCGCTGATCTTTTCTGGGTCTACGGGGGGCGGAGAGGTTTTCGGCAGCCAACTTATTGACCTGCATAATATGTAAGCAATGCGGGGTTTCCGCCCACATGTGAAGGGGTTAGGTGAAGGGCAGAGATTCATAACCCAGAGGGTTAAGAACCACTGGTCTACATACGCTTTAAACATGCAACAGAACAATACAACTGCTTAGTCCATGTTTTTTGTACCTAAAGCCTATATGGTTGTCAGTCACATGATTTTATGTTAAACCAATGTAGAGATTTCAGAAGGAATTGGCCAAGCCATGGATAATATTTATGAGGATAAAGCTGCTGGCACAAATCACATTAATCACAATCCCACTATAGTAAATTATGGACATCAAGTGCCCATCCATTTGCCAAGTAACGAGAGCAGATCCAAGCTTCTCTTTGGCTACCTACTGAATTTTCATTCATTGATAGACCTACCCAAACAGAAAACAGTGTAGCCCAGTTCGTAAATCACCATCAGTTTCTATATCTAAGAATGAAGTCATAAACTTTTTTTACTTCCTTGTAATCACCTTACAAACTTCAATGTTGTCATTAAAAGAAAGTGTAGGCATTGCCTATAGTTTATTTCTACCTTCCTGCAAGTGCCTGTGTATGAATCAAGCACATCTATTCAGAGACCGCTAAGGCTCAGAGCATATGTCAGGTTTCCAGCAACAGAAGGCTGAGGTTACCTGATGGTGGAAGACCCAAGAGAGTAATAAATACTGGAGCTCGCACCTGGTAGAAACAGCCCATGCACAGATACGTTGACTATTAATACCAATCTGGAGAATTAGCTTCCTGGGGCCTGTCCTGAGGTTTGATGGATAATTATTTTTTAATGCAATAATTGCAAACACAAGATCCTGCCCATGTATAGATTGATGCAAACTATCATATAAATCACTGTATAGTTAGGCTATATAGCTAATGCAGATACATTAGAAAATACAGCCGTTAATTAATTTAGAGTTGTTTTGTGCATGACGCATTTCTTACTAGTCATGGAATGTCATGAGCTTTGATTCGGGGGTAGCTGAATTGAGCTCATGTATTAACAAACCCATGAAGAAGGGAAGAGTTAAAACAGACATTATAGCTAGCCATACACGTGTCGGATTCCATGTCCAATCGATTCATCATCCGATCGATTCCGGCGATTCTGCCGGGAATCGCAGGTGTGATCAATCGGCCAATTAAGAGTATCCATCGCAGCATACCACCTTGTCCAACGGATTCCGGGACGGATCCGTGTCCGATTGTTCACCTCACAAATGGCAACTCCCCCTGATCCGGACAGAATCGCATGAGAAAGACCAACATGTTGGTTCTCCGTCGGATCCGATTCTGAGCCCCTGATCAATCGGACACGAACGATCGGACCAGGTGGGCTGCATGCGATTCCGGCACGATCGTTTCGCGTGCACGCGCCCGGAATCGATCGTGCCGGAATCCGGTGCGAATCCGACACGTGTATGGGGGCCTTATGCTATTTATTTTCCCCTGTTTCTGTGGTTCAGCTAAGATCTCCCTAAAATTCCCTCTCTGTTATGGGGACAACCAAGCAAATATGTCTTCTCAATGTTACTTGGCAATGTTGGAACTTCAGTTAGCTATTTGTTGTTGTCTTTTGGCTGCTTAAAGCTTTTTTCTTAATTCTTGATAAAGGTTGTCTCAAGAACAGCATGGAACATCCAGGTTGTCTCCAGCTTTGAAATTACAACAGACATCATAACCTCTCTAAGAGATAAGCAAACCATAGTTGACTTAGGAGAGGACCATGCTGGGTGTAGAGGTTCTTTCTGGTTGACAGTCATTGACAACTGCTGGATGTCATACATCAGTTGTTCTAAAACTTCTTAAGCTAGCCATACACAGTCGGATTTCATGGCCGATCGATCACCTATCCGATCGATTCCGGCGATCTCAGCAGGAATCAGAGGTCCGATGGATCGGCCAATTAGGTGTGTCCGATCGCTACATACCACCTTGTCCCACGGATTCCTGGACGATTCCGTGTCCGATCGCTTACTCCACAAATGGCAACTCCCCCTGATGTGTGCAGAACATGTTGGTTCTCTGTCCGATCCGATTCTGGGCCCCCGAACGATCGGACGTGATCGGACGGACAAGGTGGGCTTCACGCGATTCCGTGACGATCATTTCGTGTGCACGCGCCCGGAATCGATCGTCCCGGAATCCGATGGGAAACGGACCCGTGTATGGGGGCCTTTAGATCTGCAACCTTGAAAGTGACATCACTTCCGGAAGTGGCGGTGTTGAATGTGAACTGCATATTCCAAATACTATGACACTCCACGTCATCACGTCCGGCATGATCAGCTTAGTGTACTTGTTCTCCCCTCCTCCATTTTTGCCAAATGATGTGCGGGGTGGGAAGTTAGGTGTAGTGGGTGCTACTCTCCCTTCTAACTTCCCACCACACTTGTGGGCATCAGCTCTTTTTTTTTCTGATGCTTTCAGTGAACATGGTGACCTCTGTGAACAGGTTGTTCAACCACAGAGGGGGACCGACATGTTGAAAACCACTGCCCTACATGTTTCTGCCCCCTGTTCTCTGGTCAAACCACCTGACAAAGGAAAGGTATGTTTCTAATAAATTTGTATTTCTAAGGATATGTTTCCAATTGCGACGCGGAGCTGCAGGTGATCGCTAGCACCCAGTTGTCTCCCGGGATTGGAATCGTGGCTGTAAGATTGCAGCCAGGAAATGGGGGGAGGGGTAGGCCATCTGGCAGGACATCTTGCCCCACCCTGCCTGATTGCACCCATAGAGGGTGAATGGATGCGGTTTAATGAAACCCGATTTTAAACCGTGCCCATTCAGGGTTATGGCGGTGATCAGTGGTGATCGGCCGCTGGCCAGATTGGATCAGATTGTGGGCCGCCCATAGATGAAGTTGGCACCCAGCCCAAGAGCGCCAATATGGGAACATTAGAATCTCTAACTGAGACAGCATCGAATGCAGAGACCTGCAAATTATGTCACGGCTGAAAGAATGCACACACCAGAATGCACACACCAGATCCTCTTTTTCATTGCTCTCTGGTCCAGTTCTCATGTGTACATGTCTATTGCAGGCACAATGGTGGACATCACTGAAATACTGGTCTGTGACTGCACTGCCTTAAACACTTAAGGTTCTGACACTTTTCCTCATGAACAGCATTATATTTTCTTTGCCAATATGTGCTGTAATGCTCCTCCTTTTTATTTCCCATACCCCTTGCTTATCACTGAGCCCATGACCCTGTCACCAGATCACCAGTTGTCCTCCTATAGACCACTTTAAGTTGGTACTAACCACTCCATACCAGGCTCTCACCCAATCTAGCCATTACAATATACCCCTTGTCAGAGTCATTTAGATGATTACGCTGGCCTATTTCTCTGGCTTCCTTATGAATCCCATGCTTTGACAGATGCTAATGTAACAAGTTAATCTATTTTATTCACTTTAATAGTCAGTGATTTTACTATTGAGGCTGATCAACATAAAAACAAATCCCTTCTGATACACTTTATTTTTTTACAGGAAACTTTCTCTGATAAGGTCAGCGTGATGTGTCAGATGAAGACTCGTAAACTCCAGATGGATGTTTAATGAAATAATTGTCAATCGGTCTGTTCCAAACCACTAGAAAACGAGGAAAAGACTGACTTACCAAACTTATCTGGAAGAAGTCAAAACGGGCACCTCTACAGCTACAGATTTTAACTAAACATATTACCACCACAGAAAGAGAGACCAAGCTTTTACTCTTCTCGGTTATCCACAGGCCACCAGAGAGCAACCAATATACCAGAACACTGAGTGGAGACAATGCCAATACTCTTCATATGCCATCTTTTTTACAAAAAATACTGGTGTATATGTAGGGCCTTTAGAGGTACCAACCAGCAGCTAAAGCCCCCCCCCCCCCCATACACCACATACAATTACCATACAACTTCTGTACAACCAACTTTTCTTCTACCAAAACCATGTAATAGGAGGACCTTTCTACACCTTCCAATCACTATGTATTCTATCAGGGAGGTCACTATACTACATAGTTGTTGGTAGGTCTCATGAAAGTTGTATGGAGGAATCTGAAGGTGTATGGGGGGCTTAAGAAGTAAGTAAGATACATCCTCTACTACCTTTGAATACAAACAATACGCCAACCTCTTTCTGCTCTATCCGCTCCTAAACAATTGGTTCTAGCCCAAGGGTGGGCAAACTTTTTGACTTGTGTGCCACAATAGGTTTTTAATGGGACATAGGGGCCAGGCAAGAGGCACAGGGGTGCTACGTTCTCGTAGCTAGGACAGGTTATGTAATTGTTAATGTAATTGTAAAACTTTAAGAAAAATCTATTGAAAAAAAATATATGTTAAAATAATTAAATAGAAGCTTTTGATAGAGAAGAAGCAAACCTCTAGGAAACCAAACAATTATCCTCTAGGTGTTATCTTCGCCTATTGCAGGGAATGAGAGTAGCTAGAACGTCTTGACTAGAGATGGTCGAATTTTTTGACTTGCTAATTTGTGAGCTGATTGCAAAGCCTCTGAAAATGGTATCATCACAAAAATTGCTAAAGATGTAGAGAAGGGTTGTGGGAACATTTAAAAAAAAGAAAGTTTCGAACTTAATTTATGCAAAAACTATTTGTGTTAGAGACCAATTTTTTTGTAGTATACCCTAAACCCCTCCCTACATCTCCAGCAAGTTTGGTGATAATGCCATGATCAGGGGCTTTGCAGTTAACTCGAAATCATCAATTTTTTTTTCTAGTCTTGACACCAAGGTAACAAAGGACCAGAGTAAAAGACTAAAGGGCTGTTTTTGGCCCCTTAGTTTGCCTACGTCTGTTCTAGCCCTGATTTTTAACCCTTCCCCTATTTTTTTCCGGGAGAACCACACTGAGCTACCAAATTTACTGGAATAATGTAAATTCTATTGGATGTTTATACATTATTTTATTGATGTATGTTTATATGTCATTTAAGATTTCACATTTTACTTATTCTTTTTATTCTTATTATTCTTTTATCTTGTACTTATGTAAGTCAAGAAATCCACCTGTGTAAATTTCTGTATACAGTATGTTGGGATGTTGGCATAATTATATTCCATATATAGGGGGAGCTTTGTTCTACAAGTCTTCCTAGACCTCCTCTGTAGAACTGACACATTTTAGTGTAAATAAGCTAAAGGTGGCCATGCACATGCATGTTCATGGTGATCGATTATTCGGGAATCGATTGCGGCCAACCTTTCTTGAATCAATCAATCCTTCCCACTCCAAGAAAGCTCAATCAAGCAGGGAACCAACATGTTGGTAAATCCCTGTTCAATTGCCATTTCTTTAGAAGGGGACTAAAGCCCCCCATACACCACATACAACTACCATGCAACTTCTGTACAACCAACTTTTTTTCTACCAAAACCATGTAATAGGAGGACCTTTCTTCACCTTCCAATCACTATGTTTTCTATCAGGGAGGTCACTATACTACATAGTTGTTGGTAGGTCTCATGAAAGTTGTATGGAGGAGTCTGCCTGTCTATGGGGGGCTTAAGGGTCTTCATCCAAAGTATCAAATGGGATGGATTGTGCAAAGTGGTGCACATCGATTCTCTATTCAATTTTTGAATGCCTGAGTGTCCACGCAGTGTGGTGACATCACGACAACGTCACCACGTCCCGCTCGAATATTCATTGATTGTTGGCTATCGACTTGTGTATGGGGACCCTAACATTTGCTGCTGGGTGCACTATGATGGCGGACACTATATGTAAATTGTTCTTGTGATATATTAATTAACTTTTTTTCTCTTTAAAGCCCCCCATAGACAGGCAGACTCCTCCATGCAACTTCTGTACAACCAACTTTTCTTCTACCAAAACCATGTAATAGGAGGACCTTTCTACACCTTCCAATCACTATGTATTCTATCAGGGAGGTCACTATACTACATAGTTGTTGGTAGGTCTCATGAAAGTTGTATGGAGGAGTCTGCCTGTCTATGGGGGGCTTAAGACTTACAATAACTCCAAAGACTGAGACTGAAATCTGGATGCCTCCACTCCAACACACAAGATGTAAACTGTGTTGTTAACCTTTCTTCATACAACCCCACTTTATGTGTCATTATGACTTAAACTGAATTCCTAACCACTAGCAATAAAACCCTTCCT
>CM070036.1:137003750-137016011 GCA_036250615.1 Ptychadena robeensis | reverse complement strand
CACTGACCTCTCTGGCTGTGCCCTTGCAAGGCCCACACACACCTCAGGCTCCAGTGACTCCCAGGATCCACCTCTGGACAGCAGCTTCCCTCCTGCAGGCTACTCGGCAGTGGAGACAATTAGGCCTTGACCTGCAGCAGCAATCAGCATCCTCTCTCAGCCATCACACCAGGGCAATCAGCCCCTGGCCTGACACACAGGAACACATCCCAGGGCCCCAGGAGGGGACACCCCAGGGAAGAACTCCTGAGCAGAGGTGATCACTCCTATTTATAAGCTTTACCACACCCTACCAGAATCTTCTATCTCTGGGCAGATTGAAAGTATCACTTCTGCACAGAGCACTGTCAATCACCAAATAGATACATTTTCTCCCTCCCCTGTCTAGGCAGCTGTCCTAGCTGGCAAACAACCTCCAGAAACACACAGTTAACCCCTTAGACACTAGTCACCTCTCACAGAGGGGCTACACTTTTATTATGATGACCAAGGTATTGTCCTGATAAGGCCCCCTTGATGGGTGAAATGCGTGGACATTTGACATACTGAACAATGTAGTTTTCATGTAATTAAATATGTATTAAGTGTTTATTCCCTCTCTTTTCTTGGATCTTAAAAAATAAATAGTTTTGTACCTGTACCCTTACCGTGTGGTAATTGGAGTGCCATTAAAGTCCCTGGGGAGTAGCCACCCCAATGTTTTCGGTTGGTTTTTCCCAACCGTTGTCCATTTATTGTTTTATGATTGGGATGCAGGCACAGACACTATAGAGATTTTCCCACCACTCCTTTTTGTGTATGTAGTGCTGGGTCCTCTGCGATTGAACACAGGTAGACTTTATGGTTTAGAAAGTCCCTCATATTACATGGTTTTGGTAAAACAAAAGGAGCTCTAAAGGAAATCTGACAGAGAAATCTAAAGGTGTATGGGGGGCTTTAGGGATGACATGTTCTCATGGAGAAGCATGTGGTTAATTTTGATCACCTGATTAGCACTTCTCTGATTGGCTAATTCTGTTTTAACCTACACATATTATCATAATCATGGAATCAGGGATGATAAAATAAATACTGTGAGTTATCTTTTCTAAGAGGATTTTTCATATCCTACGTTTGGTAAGTAGCTAATTTTTCTATTTTTGTGTAAATGGCATCAACTAAGCCTTTTTGCTTCATTCCCATTTCCCTTTAAATTCTGAAATAAGTCTCAGGTTCATGTTATTTAAAGTCTCAAAACCTCCTGGATTGTCTTTAACAATTTGCACACCTGGAAGAGAGCAGAAAGAACCTTGGTCTTTGGCCTTCCTAATCACCGAGAGAGTGGATATTCTGGGACTCGCTCATCATTGACCACTGCTCTCCAGTATATCGATGTTTCTCCTAAAAGGTATTACAAAGGCCATACAAAGGTTTATTCTGCACTTAACGAACAATCATTTCTCTCCCACTAAGAAGGTGGATAATTACACCTCACGTAGCCTCAAATGAGCTTTGCTGTACCAGTACCTGCTATTATCTTTTTCTTGATTCCGCTGATGGTATTATCAGAACATACATGATTAGGCTTGGGCCATTTATGGCCATCTGAAAAGGAAATATTTAGCTTTCAGTTACAGCTTTTTGGAAAGTCTCTGTGTGGGATGGCAATCACTGGCAGCGATCAGGAACACTCATTATGCCTCCTCAAAAAGCTTGATTGTTCGCGGAGATCTGGAAAAGAGTCGCTTCTCTTGGTTGTATCAGGCCATACATTTCCAGTCTTGCAAAGCACATTTAATGATTACTGGATGTCTTTGGATCCTAGACAAGGGGCATTATATACCATGTTCTTGTACCAAAAAATGAATAATTAAATTTGTACATAATCCTGTCCTTAGATTTTGGTATATGCATTCATTTTTTTTCCAGCTCTTTGGCTTGGTGACTTTTTAAGGGCATATTATCTCAACTCATATAGTGGGGGGAAAAGTATTTAGTCAGCCACCAATTCTGTAAGTTGTCCCACTTACAAAGATGAGAGGCGTGTAATTTTCATCATAGGTCACCTCAACTATGAGAGACAAAATCGAGGAAGAATCCAGAAAATCACATTGTCCGATTTTTAGGAATTTATTTGCAAATTATAGTGGGAAATTTGGTCAATATCGAAAGTTCATCTCAATACTTTGTTATATCCCCTTTGCTGGCAATGACAGAGGCCAAAAGTTTTCTATAACTCTTCACAAGGTTGTCTTGCTGGTACTTTGGCCCATTCTTCCATGCAGATATACTCTAGACCAGTGGTGGGCAACCGAGTTGATATGGAGGGCCACAAGTGCGGCCCTCGGCATCACTCAAGGGCCGCACATGACATCGATCCAGACCCTCATCAACATATCTCAGCAGGACCAGATCACGACAGGTAGTCAAAACCACCCCCTCCTGCCCCTGGGTGGCATATGTATGTAGACCTGGTTTCTGTGGTCAACATTGACAATCTTACTGATGTAGGACCGCCAGAGTTGATTAGGAAAGCTGGGTCAGTGTGTGACCACTTCACAGGTTAGGTTTTGGCTCTAGACCAATGATGTTTTGCGGCTGTTGCTGGGCAACATGCACTTTCAACTTCCTCCAAAGGTTTTCTATGGGCTTGAGATCTGGATACTGGCTAGGCCACTCCAGGCGGTGTGTTTGGAAACATTGTGATGCTGAAAGACACAGCCAAGTTTCATCTTCAATGCCCTTGCTGAAGAGCGTAAATAGCACTGGCATTCCATATATTCTGCCATGATCGCCGGTGGCGTGCTTTTTAAAAATGCATGCCACGTGTGCAACAATCGGGAGGTTAAAGATGAAGTTAAAGGCCTGTGAGAGCCAGAAAATATTGCTTGGTATATTGGTGGCTGACTAAATGCTTTTTTCCCCACTGTACTACTTGTGTATGTATTGCAATAAAATGCAGCCTGCCTTGTCTTTCCATGCTTAGAAAATTCATTTTGGAAACACTGATTATGCATTGAATGTAGACCCTTGTACGGAAATATTGAATAGTAGCACTAAACTAAAAAACATATATTATGGGTCATATCAGTCATCATTTTAGTCATGTGATCTGTCCTAAACTAATCTTGTAGCAAATAACCATTGTTAGAATTTAATTAAGAGTTTCACACATGTAGAATCCTGTACTGTACTGTGCCATACACGCACCGAGCGGCTGCCAATTTTGCCACTGACTAATGGGCGTGCGTGCTCGCGGCCGCCGGCAAAATCGGCGGGCCAGAGAACGGACATGTCGGATATTCTCTGCCCGATGTCGGCCGATGTCATTCGTTTTAATGAAGACCGGCGTCTTCATTGAAGCTAACGGCCGGCACACAAATTACGTCATCACGCCGCTTTCCAGAGCTGATCTGACCTGCTCTGTCGGCCCCCACTCGGTACGTGTGCGCCTTTATTCTGTACTGCATGAGTGACTGGAACTTTTATTCTCAGGACACAATACAACAAATTAGCTCATTTATGGTAATGACACCTTTCTGTGGGCTAAATAAAACTAGAAAGATAGAATTCTATGATGCCTATTTTATGGGTAAGTGTGCCTAATGGTCATTGATTATGACACACGTTGCAGCATCAGCTTTCTTTGCAGCTCTTTTGCCACATATAATCTGGGTGAAGAAAACTGGTGCAGACTTTGACCTGACAGATCCCGTAAATAAATGTCTAAAATTTGCATTTTTCTAACTAATGGCCGACATCCCAAATATAAATATATAGATAACTACACATGGTGTGGTAAACATCCGTGGGCAGCAAAAATTCCCCCCGAAACAATCCAGGGGCTAGGGGACTTTAATGGCCATGAGTTTAGATCAGAGTAAATACCGATGTCAAATGTATTAGAAGTAAAATATAAAAACATTTATTGTATAGTCATGATAACAAAACATACAGTATGGCATTGCTAGAATGGTTAACATCAATACATCAGATGAATAGAGTCAATGATCCATATAGTATACAGGTAAACATAAAATATACGTTTTATCATGGTTATAGATAGGGTCCCTTAACCTAGCACTATCTATAACCATAACCCTTAAACTTATATTTTATGTTTACCTGTATACTATATGGATCATTGACTCTATTCATCTGATGTATTGATGTTAACCATTCTAGCAATGCCATACTGTATGTTTTGTTATCATGACTATACAATAAATGTTTTTATATTTTACTTTTAATACATTTGACATGATTTACTCTGATCTAAACTCATGGCCATTAAAGTCCCCTATTATTATTATTATTATTAACATTTATTTATATAGCGCCAGCATATTACGCAGCGCTGTACAATACATTAGAGAGGAGATACAACACAGTATAACACACAGGTACAGGTAATGACACAGGAGGAGTAGAGGACCCTGCCCGGACGGGCTTACAATCTAATAGACCCCTAGCCCCTGAATTGTTTCGGGGGTAATTTTTGCTGCCCACGGATGTTTACCACACCATGTGTAGTTATCTATATATAGATCCCGTAATTAAAATTATAAATGGAAACCATTCAGCACTAGTGTTGAGCGCGAATATTCTATTTGCGAATTGTAATCGCGAATATCGCGTAATGCTTTAGTTAAGTATAGTATTAAATATTTGTAAACGGGAATGTTCAAGATTTTTTACATCAGTACCTGGAACTAGCGTGCATTGCTTCACATGTGCATGTGCAAGAGCGATTTGCGCAATGAAGATAATAATGACTGGAGATCACAAATTCTCGAATTTATAAATTTATTGTAACTATTAGAGGAAAAATTTGCGATATTTTGTACTAATGTACTAAACGTATTTACTTACTTGAATGCCAATGAGCGACCCAGATGGATCCTGAGCAACCTTGCTTTTCCTCTTCCCGCTCTAAAAAGAACCCAGGCATAGACGTGTTGGCGGGAGATCAGCGGACTGGTGAGTGCCTTTGCTCTCACGATCCCACTAACAAACGGGGGATGATTGTATAATATAAATTGCGGCACAAAACCTCAGAAAAGGGGCACATTTGTCATTAAAAAATGCTTATACAAGTCAGCATAGATTGAAAATATTATGTGTGGCTCTTTAGTGATGCCGAGGGCCGCATATATCAACTCAGTTGCCTACAACTGCCTTAGAGTGATGGTTTCATTGCACAACACTGGTGATGGTCAACAAGCCTAAACAGTAGTATACAGTTTGTTTGCACTTTATACTGTACACTTGCGGTTCTAGTGCATTTAGCTGATGGTGTGTAAAGGAATGATTTGCGTAGCTCTGCCTGAAGCCGGAATTGTTCCTTTAACTTTTAGGATTTGTGATAGACTGGGTCATGTGAATCACTTCTGTTTCAAGAAGGCTTGACTGTACTAAATTTACCTGCAAACCTCAGTAATGATTTCAAATAGGGGGACATATCCTACTCAGTGTTCTCCCCAGAATTTTTTTTTAGCCGGGCGGCGCGATGACGTCATGACGCGATGACGTCATCGCGCCGCCTGCTCCGGTCCGGCGGCCCTCTGATAGGCTGCCGGCCAGCGGCAGCACACAAATCCTCTGACAGGCGGCGCCTCCCCATTCTTCAGGAGCGCGCCGCAGCCACTGAAAGACTCCGGCCCGCGGCTCCGGTAGTGTGCCGCGGGCCGGAGTCTTTCAGTGGCTGTGGCGCGCTCCTGAAGAATGGGAGGCGCCGCCTGTCAGGCTGCTCGCTGTGTGCCGGGCGGGGACCAAAATCTCCCGGGCGGGCCGCCCGGCCAATCTCCTCTGGGGAGAACACTGCTACTGTTTGAGTCTGGTAAAGTCTTTCTACCCTTTTCTACCCTTTGCTTATTTTATTAGGACTGTAATATATTGCTATTATTTGTCAGATAACATACCTTGTATATTTTTTTGCCCTTACATGCCCTTCAGTATCGGCATTATATGGTTTTGTAGACACCTCGCCATGGTTCTACTTCCTACAATGTGTTTAATAAATTCTATTTTTATTTCCAGTGAAACCATATTATTCAAATATCATTCTAGACCAGCAGATTGCACAGTTTTTAAATCATATTGAAACGACACATAAAATGATAACCCCTTAAACACTGTTTCCTTGGCCTTTCTACGCGCACTTCAACTTTAGGAAAGTGGCTACTTCTTTGCAATCTAAACTGATTTACACATTATTAGAGCTAAATTGCTGCAACGTGACCAGGAACAGGTATCATTATGTTTAATGGGAAAGCAATGAGAACCCCAGGATACCACAAATAACATTTTATGCCTCCAAAATCCATGAGAACTATATTTGTTTTCTAATAGCATTCAGAGAATAAAATTGTAGGTCTTGTGCAACGCACACAGAGGTTAGCTTGTGCTTTTAAAAAATAATATATTTTCCAGCATGAGGTGCTGCTAAGTAGACTATTTATGTGGTTTTTTTTCCCTTTATATTACTTCTGGTAAACATGATTTTTCTTTGTATGTTTTATTAGCTTGTTGGTTATTATCACTCAATGATTGTTTTATATCCTCAAGGTATTCAGCCAACAGTCATTCTCGTGCAGAAGTAAACTTGGTAATCTCTATGTAATAGAGGCTTAGATGTCTTGTTTAAGATCTTTCTTTAAGTGTCTCTGTTGTCTTGGAGAAAATAATGTTCATGTAAAATAGGCCAATAGATGGAAAGCCCTTTGTTTGCTTTTATTTGAGATTTAAGGCTTCCATGATATTTTGGAAACCTAATGTAGCCCCATAACCTCTCATATTTTACGTGTCGCAATGTAGGACGAAAGGGTGGTTAACTGGGTGGGCTATGGAGGAAAGGGGAGTGGTATTAATGGTGGAGATGGTGACATAGGTTAAAGTGGACCTACCGCCTGACTCGTGCTGCAGTGCACCCGGAAGACTGAGTAGTAATTGACTGATAAATCTCTAATCTGGGTTCTAATCTGTGACCAAATGGTCACTCACCATATTGTACCCTGAGTTAACCCCTGGAAGAGGTAAGTTGAACTTTAAATTTACATATATATTTTTTAGATTTTGAGTTTAAATTCACTTTAAGGATGACATTTAATGGAAGACAAATCCAGTAAAGATTACTCCTCCCTCCTGACTGAGGGTATGTTTCCACAGGGTTGTGTTATCCGTCGGGACCCCTCGCTAAGCACTGCGCTTAACGTAGGGGTCCCATACACATAACCTGCTCGGGGGATGCTCTGTTCTCATGGCACTGAGCTGATTCGCCGATGCAGGGGTTAAGGTAGTGCAGTATGTTAACCCCTGCATTGGCCGATGATTGAACAGAGCATCGGCCAGGCAGGTAAAGTGTATGTGATTCATCGGGACCCCCGCCAAGCACTGCGCTTAACGTAGGGGCCCCAACGCACCACAGTACCCACAGAAAACTTGCAAGCAGCTGAAACACTCGTTACCAAACAAAACAACCAACCGTATTACCTTATTTTACCTTATTGATTTCAATGCATTATGTCAACGCAGAAAACATCATGGGCCACAGAGTCTTCTATGATGGAGATTGCAGTGGGTTGCCATGCAATGACTGAAAACCAATTTTGGATACTGTATACTCCATATACTTCCTTGAGTTGAGAGGAACTCTTCATATTCCATATAAAGCCTCTTGGACTGAAATGCTAAATTACCTTATACCATGATTAAGTCCTCCTTATATTGCAACTGAATACAATTTTGGATCTTTAAACATAAATAGGAAAATTCAGTTGAATGCATTAGAATTTTGTATCCGTAGGGTGACACAATGATAATAGTAAGGTATCATTCCTAGCGCAGCTTAATATGTATTTTCTATGTACAAACTTCAGATTTTATTCCTCAAAAATGATTTAAGCTGGCCATTCACCATCAGATCTCTCTGTCAGATATCCTTTAGATCTACCAACAACTATGTAGTGCCGGGTCCTCTGCGATTGAACACAGGCAGACTTGATGGCTTAGAAAGACCTTCATATTACATGGTTTTGGTAAAACAAAAGGAGATCTAAAGGAAATCTGACAGATAAATCTAAAGGTATTTGGGGACCATAAAGGTGCCCATATGAGCTAGATCGAAGGTTTGTCTATTTCACGGGCATCCACCCATGTGTGGCAGCCTTTAGTGATATTATCCAGGACAAACAAGTCATGTAAGGACAATGCTCATTTTGTTCTATGGAGTGCACCAGGGGGTGGACAAGCAAGTGGTACCATGCTGCATCCAACTCTATAGAAGGTATCAGACAGAACCCCAACAGATAAACGTCCTCTCACTTTACAAGACCAAAGGCCTAAAACACATCTGAACATCTTTTGTATTCAAGCAGCAAATTCAATACATTTTCATATCAGAAATTATTGACGCATTATTAGTATATACAACACAAACTTTTGTATTTTTGATCAAAGGTTACTAACAAGTCTCATCTATCTACAGTATATCCAACTGGAAACGAAATGTCTCTATAGCAAAAGGGGCAATTGTACAAAAAATGAAGTAAGAGCAGCAACAGTATGCCAAGACTCCTTCGAAGACCCCTTTATACTGCACAGAACCTGCCCAATTGGTGCTAAGGAGGGGATCCAATGAATTTGGTAACAACAGCTCATGTTATCTACTCTACAATAACAGCTCCACAGGGACATGATGGGCCATTACATCTAGTGACAGTGGTTTCTATTACCTTGCAATGACAGGCACAGAAGGGTGGTTAGGGGGTCTCACACTAACACGGCACAGCAGATAATCAATACACCAAGACAAATACATCCTTCTGTTATAATTGAAATGCTTTACTATTATTATTGCTGTTTAGAGCACCTGTGTGCCTTTGAACCTTTAATAATATTAGTGAAGAAAAGACAAATTGCCTATAGCAAACACTTACTTTTTATGTTATGATCTAAAAAAATCGATATTTAGAATGTGATTGTTTGCTAAGGGTAAGCACTTTGATTTTATTGGTTTTACACAATCAGTAGTTTTCCTATCATCTACGATTGGAATAAATGTTCAATTGCTTATGCCGGCCATAGACGTCTTGTTTTCTCGTGAGATCGACATGGATGATGATGTCATCACGCATGGTCGGTCGTGCAGAGAATTGGCCGTGCACCCTTTGTGTGCCCACTATCCAAAGTAATGGGATCGGTCTTGTCCGTTACTTTTTAGATTGATTTCCCGGCCGATATATGGCCGAATTTTGCTTTTAAGCATTAGATTTGTGACCGATTTTTGCGGCAGATCGACTGCCATGAGCGCATACGGCGGTCGATCTGCTGCAAAATCGGCCACAAATCTAAACATCTAGGGCCAGCTTTACTGATGATATGCAGCAGAGTAACAAGGCTGATGTTTAATGAGAAGAATCTGGTACCAGGTCAAATAATATTGGAGGGGCCTATTGGAGGGGCATCCCCTCTTTTTATAAGCAAAGGAATAAAGAGTTTAAATAAAGAAATGTTTGTTGGCTGATATTATTCTAGATCTAGGTGGGAAAACTTTTTTACTTGTGGGCCACAATGGTGGGCCAAACCAAGAGCTTGTAATAGCCCTTTGGTATAGGTGTCCTAAGTCATTGATAACATCTGTTTTAATTTTCTGTTTAAAAGTCTTGTGCTGCTTTTAACAAAAGGAAGGTTGGGGGGGGGGGGGGTTAGGTAGGTTAAAAATAAAAAAATATATAAATAAAATAATAATTGTTAACATAACGACTTCCATTAAAATAGAGTTTAGGCATGTAGAACTCTCAAAATTTTACGTGTTTGATTCAACTTTTTGAAGGTTCTAAATCAGACATGGAAATCTAAACACCATGGGGAAGCGCCCGCAGCATCATTACATGATCATACCGCTGTGTTGTACTCATGACAAAGTTTGGATGCATTTAAGCATCTTGCCACCAAGATCAGGATGGCAAAAATCTTAAGGGGCCGGAGATAAGCCATGAGCTGCAGTTTGCCCATGTCTGGTCTATAACATCTTCTGCCTTTTCTATTGTGCCAGCAGTATTTTTCTCCACTTGCAGAGATGTTCTTGGCCTGAAACAAATGTTGCAGCCACCCCATCTAAGTAATGGTAAACTGAAAAATATCCAATTCCTTTTCTGGGATTTATATACACTTAACAGATCTGTTACTGAGGCAAAGGGCAGAGAGTCCACAATATGACTGGCTCAGCAATACGTAAGCGTTAGACACATTTTTAAACAAATGCACCAAAAATGCCAGCGTAGAATTCCAGATCTATAAATTCTATGCTCTATAACGCTGAGCTGATCGAGCCCATGATTCAGAGGCAATGTTCTTATTGTAGATCACAGCAAATCTCTCTTTAATGCACCAGAGGGGACAATGAATCTTAATATACCTGTAAAAGTTCTCCTGCCATAAATTATCGTCAATGTGTTTCAGCTGTAAATGGCTAAATCTGATTAGCTAAATTAAGAGCCTCTTTAAAGTGCTACATGATGTCATGAAAGCTCTTATGTCATTCCTGTCTTGTATGTCTTCTGACCATCTGGGCAGAATTTACAAGCTCCATTCCATTGTAAGGTAGTATTTACAAGCTCCATTCCATTTGTGTTGCTGGGCAAAGAGACCTTTTCATCCATTCCATTAATGTGATCTATACTTTAATTGTTAAGCCATGTCCGCTTTCTATAGTTATTTGCTGATTATATTAAGATTCGTCCGAGCATCCTTTAAACCTGACCCATAGTTCATAGGTGGTGTTATCTGACTTTTTTAATATTATTTATTGGATTGTAGATCATTTACTAAACATTCATCATAGACATGCTTTGTTAATTATAGTTTTAATATTTTACTCAAAGTTTATTTTTCTCCATCACACTGAAATTCTGATTCTCTTCTGCACCCAGTGCTTTTAAGTAGGCATCTTGCTATTTGATACACATGACAGAAGGCTCAGTAGAGATCATATAGTCTAATGACTATACTGTACGAAGTGGAACGAACGACACGGCAGCCAGGTTCCCTGGACTGCAGACTTCTCTCCTTCTGACTAGAGTTGTGGAGCGGGGGGATGGATGTTGGTAGCGAAACTGTCACTGTCAGACAGTCTCATAATATAAAGCATCGCTACCACCCGCTCCACAACTTCAGTAGGAAAGAAAGGAGTTGTGAATTTGGAGAGGAGTTGCTAGCACCCCCCCCCCCCTAGCGGCCCAAAAAATTATGGCGTATGGGGCCCTGAGATTTCTGATGAATAAATATCCCAAAAAGGTTTAAATCCCTCTTAACCTCCTGGGCGTTTAGTCTGAGTTAACTTGTTTACTAACAAAAAAAACTCACTAAAAACTCACTCTGAGCTAACATTGTGCATACTCGCCTGCCGTTGAAAGACTTTGAGGACTTTGTGTAAATATTAAAGGTTTTATAGAGGACCCTTAGGGCTTGTGCCCACTAAGAGGGGGGGGGGGGTTACACATCCGTCAGCCCCCCCATGAGTGTATTGCTTGCACATTCACTTTCCTGCTCGGGGGATGCTGTGTTCTCACAGCACTGAGCCGTTCCGCCGATGCAGGCCTGAAAGTAGTGGAGTAAGTTGAACGTCTGCATCGGTGGAGGTCTGAACACAGTATTAGTGATGGCGCGAACCCGGAATTTGATGTTTGCGAACGGCAAACACGAACCTCCGCAAAAGTTCGCGAACCCCATAGACTTCAATGGGCAGGCGAACAAACAAAGGGGACCCTTTCTGGCCCCAATCGGGTTGGCAAAGTTTATTTCAAGGTTCCTAACCCCTGACATGACATGACAGAGGGGAATCCATGGCAAAACGCCCAAAAAAGTTTTTTTTCAGCAAATAAATCTGCACGAAGGATTTATACAAGGATAGCAATGGATTTGAACATAAGAGGGGAGCTGGAGAGCACTAACAACATGGTTGGACAGGCCTGTGTGAATTCCCACTGAACCAACAACCTGTTAAGATCTGCTTTCCACGTATGCCTACAGCTTAAAAGGTGAATTTTAATTTATGGAGGGCACTGGTGGAGATGGACCGTGTGGAGGACACTGTGGAGGTTGTCAGTATGGCGGACACTGTGAGATGGACAGTGTGGAGGACACTGTTGGAGATGGTCGTAATGGCGGACCTGGTGGTGATGGGTCAGTGTTGAGGACACTCTGGAGATGGATATGGCGATGGTATATTCCCTCCCCATGGATGGATGATGGTCGGAACAGAAATGGACATTATGTAACGCA
>CM070036.1:136980259-136994273 GCA_036250615.1 Ptychadena robeensis | reverse complement strand
AAATAGCTAAAACTAAAAACAAACTAAAAACTACTTCCAAAAATTTTCAGCTTTGATATTGATGGGTTTTTTGGGTTCATTGAGAACATGGTTGTTGTTCAATAATAAAATTAATTCTCAAAAATACCACTTGCCTAATAATTCTGCACTCCCTGTAGTTGTTTTAAGTCCTCACATGCCACTGAAAGCCATGTGAACAGGCGCTGCAGGAAGTCATGCTTATGTATGGTATGTGCTGATATCCTCGCCAAGACATGCGATTAACACAAAGGGTATCGGGTATCGAAACCCAACATAGACATAGCCTTAGAGTAAGAGACAGTAAGATCTATGACCATCTACTCTGTAAAGGACAGTGTAATATGTCAGGTAAAATTAAATACAAATTAATAATAGTTTTTAGGAGAAATGATCTTTCTAATGGGGCACAGACCCCTCTCCACTGCATTATAATCCCCCCCCCCCCCAAAAAAAAAATTGCCTTTAGCTATACTTAAAGAACACACTTGTTTACTCGAGCTTTCAAAGGCTTTCCTGTTTTCTCTGAGATGTTTACCATCAGATATATGTGGTCACATACCAGGAATGCCTTTTTTTATACAGTCCTTTCACAATCAAGGCAAATTGCTGTCATTTTTCATTTTCCAGGAAAATCCTTCACCCATAATTTATGTGTCCAATTATATAACATGTGTTGTAGATGACATGTCCTCTCCGAGGTACAAACAGATCATAGTTACAAAAGTTTTGGTCGAGTAGGGTTAATCTATTTCTGATTGGTGGCCTGCTATACATCTCAAGGTCTTTTATATTATAGGCTTGTGTTATACGCATGGTATATTATAACATGGCTATAACTGCTACAATATTATATTTGTGCTCTATGTGTTTAGCTGTAGTGATGAGCAGCATAGGCATTATTTGAATTTGCAATATTTTGTGAATAATTCTACTAATATTCCATATTCGATATTCATGAATATTCACAATTGTGAGGGCATTGCAAAGATATATTCCTTCAAAATGAATGGTCACATGTGCTATTTATTTTTGCATTGCGAATATATATATGAGATCCATGGCCATAAACATCCCAATGCAGAATATCCACCGCCATATTCCCGAAATTAGAAATTCTCCAATAGCCGATATTTTTTGAATATATTCGCAGTTTGAATATTAGATCTCAACACTATTTAGCTGTGTGGTTCCAGATTCAATGTTTAACCTTCTGGCCGTTGCGCACGTGGCACTTTTTTTTTATAACCATGCCACGGGCAATCGCAGGGGAGCACGACATGCTCCGTCTGATTGCCTACCCAGCTGGAGGATGTAAACAAAAATCTGGCGTCACTGGAGACGCCGGACTTATGCTGAAAAAAGGCGACGCTCCTCCAGTTACACAGAGGTCTATGGCGCCGCCTACTCCCGCCCCCTTCACGTCACCGGTGACACGATCAGGGGTGGACTAGGTAGGAATCCGGCGGTATCTAGAGCGTCGCTCTAGTTAACTGGGGCTGAGTTTCATGATGCATGAAACTCAGCCTGAGTTAACTCGGGCTGAACGCTCAGAAGGTTAAGCAAATCTTCTTCAATTGTAGACATTTTTTAAATAAATTACAACGTTCCCCAGTGACTTTGTTCATGTTTTAAATTGTATGCCCTATGTGGGTTTTTGAGTATGACCTGTTTTAGATGCACATATCCCCTTTACTTACTTTCTGTGTAGAGCTGGTCATCCTAGCTGAGGCAGGGCTTTACCTCCTCAAGTCAGAACCTCCAGCATAGTAGCATCATCTCACTTCAATCTCTGAAGAAAAATAAAATAGAAAAAAATATATACTTTTTATTGGGTATTGAAAATGTAAGATCTGTATAGGATATTTAAAGGGTTTGTGTACCACTGGTATATTGTTACTTGTTTTAGTTCCTATTTTGAGGCTCCCATCCATTCGGTAAAGACATGGAAAGAGAATTACTTATACTACTTGTATAATAATATAGAGAGTTTGAAGTTCAAATGATACCATTTATTGGCTAACTAAAGTCATTAGAGAAGCAAGCTTTCGGGATATCGCAGATCCCTTCTTCAGGCTAATACAATTCTGGCTTTAGAAGCTCACATTTATACACAAAAAGTTACAAGGACATAAATATTAGGAACAAAAACAAATGTTTTCTCTAGACACAGTTGAAGAAGGGATCTGCGATATACCGAAAGCTTGCTTCTCTAATGACTTCAGCCAATAAACGGTATCACTTGAACTCCAAACTTGCTATATTTATCGATGGCTAACACGGTACAACAATCTACTATTTGAGTAATAATACAAAGGTTTGGGTACCCTCAATAGGGATGGACCGAACTGTTCGCCGGAGAACAGTTCGGTCGCGAACTCGGCATGTTCGCCGATCCTCTCGCCGGCGGACAGTACGGGTGTTCGACCCGTACTGTTCGCTGGCCAGAAGAAGATCTAAATTCTTCCTCCGGCAGGATCAGAACCTGCGAGATCGTGCCGGAGGAAGAATCTTTTCACTACAAGACCGGGCATGCAGCCGGTCTTGTAGTGAAAAATCCGGCTTGGAGCAGGAAGTGACGTCAGTGACGTCACATCCTGCGCCCGTAACCAGGAACTATGCGTTCCAGGTTGCGGTCCAAGGACCGGATGTGACGTCACTGACGTCACATCCGGTTTTTCCGATTCAAATTCCCCGCCTAGAGGCGGGGAATTTGAATGTGTCCGCGAACAGGGCGGACGGCGGACTTCTTTAGAAGTTCGACCCGCCCTGTTCGCGGACACTCCGGGCCGATGTTCGCCCATCTCTAACCCTCAACCCCATGGACTTTCTTTGGAGCCAATTCATAGGAATAAGATTGTTTAACACACGATTATTTTGTTAAAAAAATTATGTTTTATATAATACATAATAAAAAACATACTTTCCTTTATAAAAAGCTCAATTATAATTAACCATCATAATTGCCAATTAAATTAACCATGATTGTGTTGGTTTGTGGTAGTTGTCGATGTGTTTCGACACTATTTACAGGGCTTCATCAGGACATTCCACCAATGGTTATTTTATAATTTTAGTTGCTGCAAAGATTATCACACGATAGAAGAGAGATAATGATGAAATTTGTTCCACCCTCACCAAGACAGGACTCCCTTAGATCCCCATACACCTTAAGATTCCCTGTCAGATTGCCTTTTGTTTCACCAAAACCATGTAATATGAGGGACTTTCTAAACAATCAAGTCTACCTGTGTTAAATCGCAGAGGACCCAGCACTACATAGTTGATGGTAGATCTAAAGGATATCTAACAGAAAGATCTGTGGACTATGATTTATGGTGTATGGAGAGCTTTAGATCGGGAATGTATAGCACACACCTAGAAGGCCCACCCCAAAACAGCTTTGTTTATAGGTTCCTTGGCTCATCTATAGTTATGTTGATGCCAAACTATGAAAGGATGTTGTTGTCCGTTGTAATATACAGATTAGGTGTGCAAGGGAAGTCCACTGGTGATGGTCCCTCCAAGCTCAAAGTCTCTGCTGCGATTATAGGATACAGAAAGTGGCAAGGGAAAGGGAAACAGAGCCACAATATTATACTAAACTATATCAATGATTAATGATGAAAATTTGTCTCTTACCTGACACAATACCATATTTCAATTTTTATATATCTCTAACTGTTTTGAATATTTGCCTTGAATACCTTGAATTTGTTGATTAAATTACAATATTTTTGTTTACGACAATATCTCTCAGAGATGATAAATCAGAGTGGGAAATTGCTGGAAGTCTGTGAATATATCAGCTCCAAGATGATAATTCAGAACTTTTTACCTATTTAAGCATTCTGAAATGGCAGAATTCTTATATATTGCGATATTAGGCCTTTAAGCTAGTTACATATTCATTAAAATGTTAAAAACATTTTTTGCTGATATTATAAATGGCTAAAATCAGTCTTTTATTTGCTTTCTATAATTCCTTCTATATCAAGGTTCAGAATGAGAACAGAGGGGAGGGGGGGGGGGGGGGGGGGGGGGGGGGGTTAGCATGGTAAGATAGCCTACTGTTAACAGTACACTATCATTAGAATTAAAGTTCATAAAAAAGAAGAAACCTTATCTGTTAAGCCCCCCATACACCTTACAATCTTTCCATACAATTTATGCACAACTGTTGTTCTATGTAATGTAATGTAATATGAGGACCTTTCTAATCCCTCCGATCACTATGTATTCTATCAGGGAGGACCCGGAACTACATAGTTGTTGATAGATCTAATGGAAATTGTATGGAGTGATCTAAAGGTGTATGGGGGGGGGGCTGTAAAGTGAAATCTTAGTACTATTTTCTTCTGTCTATTTGATTGTGCCCTATGTTGCCCTACATTGAGGCTGACGTTTGTGGGAGGAGGCACTAAAGGTAGCCATGCATGGGCAGATTTCTGCCCAATTTGTCTGACAATTGACCATCATGCGCGTTTCCACCGATCGCCTGGCGGCAAATTAGGTGCACCTATCTGGTCAGATCAATCAGGATCCTCTAGCATGTCGGATGGCCGATCCTCTGAGTGTCCCTCATCTATTGAGGGAGAATCTGCCCGTGTCTACCTTTAGTGGTAGACTTTGGGTAGACTATTGGTGTTCACTGGAGAGGTGTTTGGAGACACAGATAGCAGAAAAGGTAAGTAGTTAAACTCTTTCTTTGTACAGGTTGTCAGTTCAAATGATATTTGCATTTTATCATTTTGAAATGCTCCCTATTTTAGGATGGTGGATGGCCAATGAGGCAAACAGTATAGTCATTGCCAATGAATCCTAGGAAATATGGTCTTTGGGCTTCCCTCATGCCAATATGCTGATGGAGCATACACACTTACTTTGTTAATGTGATGTGTCTTGCATAATTATGCTTTGCAGGTAGACACAACACAGAGAACACACCTTAACAGGTAGCAATCACTGCTTCCTTTGAACTTCCAACCAAGCTCAAGGTTGTGTACTTATTTTCAGTAGTTTGCCTTGTCTGTTTACATTTATGCTGAGTATGAACATACAATATATATATATATATATATATCCATGGGTGGCACCTTGCATGACATAGGCATTCAGTTCACTTTCATGTACCTTTGGTCTTCTACATTAACTCAAACACATTTTGTTGATTTACTTCTCTGGCCTTGTGCTTGTTAGATTTGTATATTTATAGATGCTAAATGTTTCGTTTTAGGCTAAACACCCATTTAGGGCCACCTTAACCACTATGTTGCTCCATCACTGGCAGGACTCAAACCTTGTAACCTCAGGTAAGATGCATAGGATTGACATTTAGGTCTCAGCACAGCATTGTAAAATGGGTGGAAACTGGACAAAAGTGATGATAAGTGGGGCAGGGATTAAACTTTTAAGACACTTTTAAGATCAAAACCTATATAACGTATATACTCTAGTATAAACTTAATTTTTAACCATCTACAATGTGCTTAACAAATACATAGCTTATGCTATCCTTTGCTTCCCTCCACCTTAAAGATTAGGTTCTCATGGGGAGAGTGTTCTCTATGGTTGAAATGCTTCTCCACAATAGAAGTGGTTTTATTATCATCATCAACTTGTATTTAGTGATGAGCAGCATAGGCAATATTCGAATTTGCGATATTTCGCGGATAATTCTACTTATATTCAATTCGAGTGTTTGACCATGAATTGCGAAAATGTATTTGCAATTATAGCGATTACCTTCAAAATGAATGGTAATTATTTTTGCAATGCATGGCCATAAGCTTCCCAATGCATAATATCTCGAATATTCAACATTGCGAATGTCTGCTGTGATATTCAAGAAATTAGCGAATTCTCGAATAGACAATATTTTCTTATATATTGGCAATTTGAATATTCCAGCTCAACAATACTTGTATTTATAAAGTGACAACATATTACAGACCACTAAAGCTAGCCACACATTGTTCAATTTTAGCGTCCAATCGACGTATTTAGATGAATATGATGGATTGAACGAAAATCGTTTTTCCGCTTACATAGTACAATCGACGATTATTGATCGATTTTTGTCATATCGTCGATTGAAACGTGATCCAACAGGTTGGAAAATTTTGGTCGATTGTACAAAAATTGGAACTACATTCCTTGCAGCTTTTTTTGGTCGAGGAGCTTTTTTGGTGAGGAGTCTGCTAAAAGCCGGCCATAGATCGATATGACTATGGCCGGCTTAAGGATTTATCCCCACTTATGCGGTTAAAAAACACATGCTTAAAAAAGCATTTGTTTTCTATGCTGTTTTGGCTGTGGTTTAGCCACGGTTCTCAGTCCATTGATCTAATTGGACTATAAGCCGTGCCTAAACCACGGCTGGGTATTTCGGACGTGGTTGTGGTGTGGTGCTGCTCCAAGTGGTACAGACTACTTAGTCAAATCACTGTCTTTTATAGGAACTCAAAATCTAGTGTCCCTACCATATATATATGTCACTAATGAAGTTTATAAATCTACCACTATGTCTTTGCAGTGTGGGATAAAACCCACACAAAAACAGGGAGAACATGCAAACATCATATAGACAGTGTGGTGTGGTTGTGGTGTGGTGCGGCTCCAAAAACATTGTATTTATAAAGTGCCAACATATTATAGACCACTTAGTCAAATCACTGTATTTTATAGGAACTCACAATCTAGTGTGCCTACCATAGTCTTTTGTCAATAATATGACAAGGAGATCCGTGCCCCACTGTAAACCTTGTTATTTTTTTCCGCAGCCGTGCCTGTGGAGATAGGCATATGAAAAAACAATGGGAATGGTTTGGTGTATCTAAAGGTAACCAAACATGAGGCGATTCTACCTTGGCAGATGTGGGATCGACTTCATCCCGCTGCAGGCGGCCTCTCAGCTGATCAGTGGGCACCCTTTGTGTGCCGGCCATTACTTTGAATGTGACTGCAGTCCCCATTCAAAGTAACGGGATCAGCCGGGAATTTACCAACGTGCAGGAGTTTTCTGGTCTATCTCACCAGGTGGGGCCACCCGATTTTCTGCTGAACGTCCGCCGGCGGGAGGGTACAAATCGGGCCATGTATGGCTACCTTAAAGACACACCTAGCTCCCAAACTGCAGTAGTAGAGAAAAAGCCTTATGCAACGTATTCATAGCACTAACCAAATGAGTAACCCTGTAGCACAGAATATTGTTTGATTTTAAAAACAAGTCTACTGCATCTAACGAGTGGTAAGTTACACTATATTCATTTGTAGATTTTAAAGCTGTGAATATTTTAGGAAAGAAATCTCTAGACTGGGCATAGTCTAATGTACTGGTCTGGGCTGTAGAGTTTGGTCAACTTTAACAAATGTTTAACAGAAAAGTCATACGGTAGCTCTGGGTTATGTTATAAAAACACACACAGAAAGCCCACGGATAAATCACAGCAAAGGCGTAATCCAATCTTTCCTAAGGGCCCTGCCACTAGTGTTCCTTATTTCCTCAGGCTTCCTACAAACGACCTCAATGACTATACCATATAGCTTACTTAAACAACAAATTCCATGCCCCTCCATCCTGCATCTTGAAAAGCAAACAGTTGATTTTAAACAATTTGTAGTGTCGGCATGCAGCATCTTCATTGTAAACATCTGTGAAAACAAGACTCTTCTTTAGAAGTGGGGTGGACCGGGTTTCATTGCAAAGCTGGAGCACATCAACAGAGTAGACTGGAAGGCTGAGGGAAGGAGATAGAGAGGATGTGGCGAATGCCTATAAAAAGACACTTCCGTGCTTCTCCTTATTACACAATATTTTCCACTATATAACCCTCATTTACAGGCCGTCCTTTTTTTTTATGGCACGATATTAGGAATGATCTTACCTCAGCAGGTTTTTCATTAATTTAATTAGATAGCATTTGTAAGCAAATGAAATGGATGGCTGTGAAAATAATGAACCTTGCTAATTAGACTTTCTCTGGTAGTTTGTAATCAATTACAAGAAATGTATATGCAATTATTTTTAGAATTTATTATTTTATATACACGGCAATTTAGGTTCTTTTTTTTATAAACATTCTCTCTAAATCTGTTTTAGTGTCACTTTATAATCAAGATAACAAAGTGTGATTTTAATGAGGAAATGAAGTTCATTTTACAAGTTTTTTTTAATAAAAAATAATATGTGAATGATGCTAATACCGAATTCATTAAATTAATGAGTGTTAGGGCTTTTTCATTCTGTATGCGCTGGTTTTCTATGGGAAACCTGTGTGCCTTTAGTGTTGAGCAGCATCTGGAATATTCAAATTTTTGTAATACCGTGAATATATTAAGAAACATTCTAAATTTGTAAAATTCGATTCGACTGTATTCTATTGCCTTACATTGCACTTGGCTGATATACGCAATAAAATGTCTGATTTGAATATATGCAATGAACACTACTTATGAAAAGGTTTGTTGTTATATCTGATGAGAAGGAAATATTTCCTCAACTGTAGGCATTTTGTTCAATAAATATCAGGCATTTGAGTTTGACACTCCTGGCCTTGAACATGGAGGCATTGTGAAGGAGCAGGTATGTTTGTCTTCTACACCTCCTAGACCAGGGCTGGTCAAATGTTTTACTTGTGGGCCACAATGCGCTCTTAAATATGATAGAAGGGCTGGACCAAGAGCCTGTAATGGCCGCCTGGCATAGGTGTCCCAAGTCTTTGTCACCTGATTGTCATTGATGACATCAGGGACATGTGACCGGGGCTAGACTGGATGGTAAATTTCAAGAGGTTACATAGCACAATCAAGCCATCTTAAAACAGAAGGTATTTACACGGCCCAATCCAGCACAAATCCCAAAACTTTAGGTGGAAGCCTGCATTTTGGGACAGTGGGCGGAGCCATGCAAATTATTCCTTTTCGCCCCATCAGCCAAATGCACATCCAGAAACCGCTGGTGTACAGTGCAAATATAGCCTTTTTGGTACAGAGCCATTTATTCCAAACTGCATACAGCTGTTTCAGGCTCCTTGGCCATCATCAGTGCAGTGCATGGAAGAGGTTACATTGTAATAAATTATCCTGATCATGCTGCTTCATTATCACTCAATGCAGTGAATGAGCGGACCCAGATGAAGAGATGGGCCGAATCAACTAAATGGACCAGATTTAACATTCTTGATAAGGGGACCTTACCAAAGGGACACAGATAACATGTAGCGAATGTGACCTAGGTAAAACCTGTCAGTAAGTAATTTTTCACACAAAAGGTGTATTTACTCTGTCTGTTACCATGAACTGGGTATGACTTAAGCTGGGGATACACGTCACGATTTTTTGTTCAATTTTAGTGCAATCGTTTAACAAAAGCGATCGCGCGATCGGATTGAATAAAAATTGAAGCATGCCAAAAGTGCCCGAGCGATCGATTTTGTAAAAAATCGGACATAAAAACGATCGTTCACAGATCCGTTCTGATGGATAATTTTAATAAAAAGCAAAGTGCTGTTAGTTGTCTCATGCGATCGTTTTAAACAATCTATGATTCTTGTGGAAATGACCTTTGTTTGTGTGCTGTTGGTCACTGGCCAGTTCTTCAGCTAACACCACTCCAAACCCATAAATGTGTGCATTTGAGACTTTCAGGATAGAATCGCCCAGAAATTGTATGCATGGTATGTTGCAGTTTGCAATCGTTTTCACAAATTAAAATCGATTCCGAAATTGGATTGGGGATCGGATTAAAAAAGGATCGCAGGAAAATTGTATGTCGTGTATGCCCAGCTTTATGGTTCATTTGAAAGGCTCGAGGGAGGATTGTACTTAACCGCCCTAGCGTTCGGGACGGCACCATCTCGTCCAGCCATGCTACTCCCACTATCGCACTGGACGAGATGGTGCCGTCCAGTGAACATCGGGGCTCTGGCAGCGCATACTTACTGTTTGTGCTGTCCCGGTGTCCCCGATGCGACATGGCTGCTTGAATCCTTTAGCTCTTCTTCCCCCCCTTCCGAGTGACGTGATGACGTCACATCGGGGAGGCGGCGGGAAATTTGAAAGTAAATTGCATGAAATCAGTTTTCTATGGAGAAAACTGCTTTATTATTATTAACATTTATTTATATAGCGCCAGCATATTACGCAGCGCTGTACAATACATTAGAGTGGAGATACAACACAGTATAACACACAGGTACAGGTAATGACACAGAAGGAGTAGAGGACCCCCCTCTACTCTACTGAATGCGCATCTATCTGTAAAATAGAATGTGCTTTGAATGTGCATCTGCATCTGTAAAAAATATCACTAGAATAAAAAGTCTCTGGTGCTATGTACTAAATCTCGCCCAAATAAAGTCTCTGGTGCACCAGATGTGCCCATTTGCAGTAACCCTCTCTTCCCTGGTGTGATTTTACCACATCCAGCACACCAGGTTAGAGAGGGTTAACTGCAAATGGGCACATCTGGGGCACCAGAGACTTTATTTGGGCGAGATTTAGTACATAGCAGCAAAGCTTTGTTCCCTGATTTTTTGTTTTTTCATTAGTTTTATAAAAAAAAAATTTTTTTTTTACACAATTGTTTGTTTCAAACATTATTATATTCAGAATGTCTATTAAGGCTGCCATACACAGCACGGATTCGTGCCGGATTCCGGCGCGATGGATTCCGGGCGCGTGCACGCGGATCCATCGTGCCGGAATCCTCTGCAGCCCACCTTGCCCGTCCGCCCGCATCCGATGGATCGGGGGCACAGAATCGGATCCGAGGAAGAACCAACCTGTTGGTCTTTTCGGGTCCGATTCTGCTCTGATCAGGGGGCGTTGCGGTCAGGGAGCCGATCCATCAGACACGGATCCGGCCGTGCAAGGTGGGCTGCCACGATCGGATTCCCTGATTGGCTGATCGTTCTCACCTGTGGATGCCGGCGGAATCCATCGGTGCTGAATCGATCAGCCAGGGAATCCGTGCAGTGTATGGCTAGCTTTAGACCCTTGTACGGGCAGATTTTGGGAAGTTACAGGCCTACAACATAAAGAAAAATTTACTATTGAAGTCTATGGTGCACTTTTGGTACAGAAATCTGGACCTCAGCAGTGCACTAGGGAGGTTAAAGTAGACGTATCCAACAAAGGACCTGTGTTTATCTCTTACCAAGGGCCCTATAATCTGAGCACCTTTTTCTTTTGTGGTCGTGTTGATATGATAGTTGAAACTCCTTTTAAATTAAATCTGCCCTTGGTTATGTAATGAAGCAAATCACATGAACTCAGGTAATATTTTTTAGGATGATATTTTAGAACTTCTCTTCAGAAATGTGCAAACTAAAGGCAACTTCATGTACAGGATGTGGCTTGTGGTGGTGAGGAACAGGAAACAAGTTCATTTCACAGAACTTTCAATATTCTCTATGTTTTTAAATCATGATGATCGCTTCCTGTGAGTACAGATGCAACGTTTGATGGTTATTCATGTTGTTGGAGCTACTGTACAATTCCAAAAGACCACACATGGCAAGAAATATGATATTTATTTTCTATAATGTTTAAAAATACATTAGGCAGTTGTAGGTTAGTCATTGGTTCTGAGTCAGCATCAGACCACCCATGTGTGTGAATAGGTTGAATTGGATTTGTGGGTCCAATGTTTTAAGCTGGGAATAGATGGTACGATTTACCGTCTATCCCTTATGCGATTCTCTGCACTAGGAGCGGCGTGATGACGTCATCACGCCCGCCCGCTAGTGCCGAGAATCGGACGGCACTCTGCATCTGCAGCTCATTACTTTGGCTGGGGGCAGCCGTCCGCAGCCGAACTAATGGGATCGGGCTAAAATTTACCGTCCTGTCGCTTTAGTTTACCGACCTTGGGCATTATTTTTACTGTTGGCAATCCTTTCTGTATTCATAAGGATAGTAAAAGGTTGATTTAGGTCATAGTTAAAGGTTGATGAAAAAATTGCTCCAAAAACCCATATATGTCCATGGAAGATAATCAACCTCCAACTGTTTTCTCTGCATCCATGTGTGAAAATAAAAACATTTAAATTTAAATATCACACATTTCATAATCGTCCCCATGGTCACCTGTAGCCTAGGCCATGTGATATAGGCTTAGCAGCCAGTTTGCAGGGTTAAGGACCCCATACACTTCTAGATTTTTCGTTCAATCAATGAATTCAATACATTTTGTTGTTGATCGATTGAAAATCTATGGCAGCCCACATGGTTAGATTGACCTAAAATTAATAGAATTGGGAAAAATTTCAATCGAAAAATGATCGAACATGCTGAAAATTTTTAATTGATTGTATTTTAATTGGTTGTAGATTAAACCTTGATTTAATTACGCTTTCAGACGATCCAAAACAATTTGATCAAATATCTGTTACTACAGTTGGTATAGATTACAATTAATCACCAATTTCACCTGACCCAATAAAATGTATCTTTTTAAGTTGATTGAAAGGAAAATCTAGATGTGTATGAGGGCCTTTACTGGCTATACACGGCTTGATATTTCCATTTGATCAACTTAAAAAACCAATTGTTTTAAGTCAATCAAACAGAAATCCATTCCTGCATACCTAGTGTGATTGACCAAAGGTGATGGAAATGGAACATAAAATCGATTGAAAAGTAATTGAATATGTTGATACATTTTTGTCGATCGTACAAGTATCCGACAGAAAGAAAGTATATCCGCGTATGGCTAGAATTAGCATGGCCTAGGTTTTGGAAAGAAAATCTTCTTCATATTTGGAGAACTTCCCAAAGATGCTTGGCAAATATGATTACTGTTTTTTCCGACCATTAGACGCACTTTTTTCCCATCTGTACTGTATAATTGCCTATGCCAGCAGAGCTCAGAGCCCTGCTGGCATAAGCAATGAAGAGAGGTATAGATGAACTGGCACCTATCCCTCTCTCCTTCAGTGGAAACTGCAATCACTCTGCAGCTCCCACAGACACAGTAACAGCCAGCCAGAGAAGAGAGCAGAGGATAGTAGTAGACTGTGCAGCCCGGCCCCCCTACTCCCGATCAGTGTGGAGAATGACATTGTGCTGAGAGTGTACTGCTGCTAGTGACATCTACTGGCTGAATTAGATATTGCATTTATTGAATTCAGTGCAGTAACCCAATTGAAGTGAAAACTTATTAAAACTTTTTTTTTGGTGTTCCTGCCCTAAAAACTGAGTGCGTCTTATGGACCGGTGTCTTATAGTCTGAAAAATACGGTATATTTCAAAGAACAAGTGTGGCAAAGAGGACTTTTCTGTTTCATGCCCAAAAATGTATGGCACACCTAACTAAGCCAAAGACCAACTTTGAGATAACATGGTAAGTCCTTATTTCTCTTTTTGAGGACCAATGGAGCATTTGCTCCCAGTACACCTGGTTCTGGTAGAAGACTTAGATGCTGAAAAGTCAGGATCTTCACATGTCACTCCTGAACAGAGGGTAGACCCTGGTTACGTTTGACCAAACATATATGACTTTAATATATATATAAATAAATGACCAAGTCCAATATACAGAACCAGAATATAGCCCTTTATTTATAAAAAAAAAAGCATCCCCCCACCTATTGTATACTCTGTTCCCCCAACCTATTAGATTGTAAGCCTGACCAGGCAGGCTCCTCCGCTTCTAATGTGTCATATCCTGTACCTGTGTGTCATCTTGTGATTGTAATAAAAGCAGTAATATAGACACAATTTTAATGAATATTCAGGCAAAAAAACGTCTCCTTTCTCCCCAGGGTCCTGGCTAGTGATGGACCGAAATGTTTGCCCGTGAACTATTCGCGGCGAACATCGCATTTTCGCGAACATATGGCGAGTTCGACCCACCCCCTATCTTTTAACATTGGTGAAACTTTGACCCCTGTGAGTCACAGTCAGCAGACAGCAAATCAGCACCCCCCACCTTACGGACCATCACACCCCCTATAACATATCAAGTACAGGATGCCATTGCACATTCTGCTGG
>CM070036.1:136968647-136980159 GCA_036250615.1 Ptychadena robeensis | reverse complement strand
CCATCTCCACCAGTGCCCTCCATAAAATTTTAATTCACCTTTTAAGCTGTAGGCAACGTGCAAGGCAGATCTTCACAGGTTGTTTCAGGTGGAATTCCCACAGGCATTTACCAACCATGTTGTTTAGTGCTCTCCAGCTCACATCCCATTGACTATCATTGTAGAAATCCTTCGTGCGGATTTATTGCATGAAAAAAAAAATTCTTGGGAGTTTTGCCATGGATTCCCCTCTGTCATGTCATTGACCAGGTGTTAGACCCCTTGAAACAACTTTCCCAACACTATAGTGGCCAGAAAGGGTCCCTTTGTTTTTTAAAATTCGCCTGCACATTGAAGTCACGCGTTCGCCGGGTTCGCTAACTTTTGCGGAAGTTCGCGTTCGCCATTCGCGAACATCAAATTCCGGGTTCGCGCCATCACTAGTCCTGGCCTGGCACAACTTTTCCATTGATTGGCATCAAAATAATTGTCATTGGCAATGATGTAGAGATTACACCAACAGCAATCAATATGCATCCAATTATACACAATAACCGTGCTAGGATTTACAATCTTGTCATTTATGTAGAGCAACATGTATGTACCCCAATTTATTGTACTACATTGTATTCAAATGGTGTATATTATATGGATCAATAATTCGAATTTGAATCATGAAACCAATAAAAATTAACCTAGTTCATATCTTATGCTGTTTAAGTCCTCATGGTCATTAGGGGAGTTTGGAAAAACATTTTTGGTTTTTGTTTTTAAAAATATGAACAAAATCTTCTTTCCAAAACCTGGGCCATACTGTATAAGCCAAAGGCCTACATTGGCTCCTTGTACACCTGGTCCTGGCTGTCTTTCCTACTTTGAAGAGAAACAATCTTTTGCACACCTTTTCTTTTGATGCACCTGGAATGTATTGAGTTGAGTTCCAAACGATAAGTTAGTTCAGTTTTAAATGATAACTTCAGCCAAATCTTTTTTTAATTCATTTTAGAGGATAAACATCTGTCAGGTGTATATGTGCGCTAAGTCCCCTTTGGGGAGTTCTCCTTTCGTTTGCTGTTCTGTTTGACATCCAACTCCTGGGCCGGAAGTGAGGAGACATCTCTCTAGTGAGGACATGAACAAGGGCTACAATCCAGGGGTTGCAAACTCAAACAAAGAGCAGGTCCAAAGTAAAAACTTGGACAAAGTCGAGAACCAACTTTGATATTTATTGAAAAAAATGTCTACAATTGAGGACGTTTTCCCCAGATATATATCAGATATAATGATGAACCTTTTCAAAAGGTAACAGGCTTAAAGTGGACCTACCACCAGAAGTACATCATTAAATTAATGGCACCAGAAGTGCCCATAATAGGGAGTAAAGCATATAAAAAAACTTACCTGCAATGACTAATTTAAGAAGAAGAAGATCCCTCGTAGCATCCCCTCGCTTCCTGGTCGGGCCGCGGCCACCAAGATCCGCGATATGGCACCCAGAGTTAACCCTCGGAAGCCTGGTGAATAAATATGGAATCACTCATATGATTCCACTGAGCAAGTAAGTATATTATTTTAGGATCCTGGAGCTCTAAGCCACCATCATACCAGCTCAAAGGTAAGTCACACTTTAACTTTTTTACATATTGAGTTTACATCCGCTTTAAGTTTTGCTAACATTAAATTTGGAACAGACAAAGTGTAATACTATAACCAATGTGACATCAAATATCAAATAAAATGCACATCTGTGACATTAGTTTCTTAAATACGAATTAAAAAACAATCTTGTGGGCCAAATATAAGTTCACCGCAGGCCAGATATGCCCCCTTGCCCAGAGTTTTTATACTACTATCCCAATTTATCCAAAAGAAAATAATACTTTAACCATATTCCCAACTTCTGGATTACCAGTGTTGGAATAGTACAACTGGTTTAACTTGATTCCCTTTATCTTTTATTGTATGCTTTATGTAAAGACACTCTTTGGGCTGATGTTTCAATTAAATGCTTATTAGATTGTGGTAGAAAGTATAACATACAAATATTTACTCTCCAGTAAGCTACCTCCTTTGCAAGTGACACAGAAGACACTTTATGATATTGCCCTACTGGTCACAGCTCTCTGACATCATTACATACAATGCATGACCATCAGCCCTGCATTGTACAGGCTCTCTCCAATTACGGATAGCAAAGGAGACTGTCTGCTGCAAGAACATAGAGTTAAGCCCCCCATACACCTTACAATCTTACCATATAATTTATGTACAATCAGCTTTTCTTCTACCAAAACCATGTAATATGAGGACCTCTCTAACCCTTCCAAACACTTTGTATTCTATCAGGGAGGACCCGGCACTACATAGTTGTTGGTAGATCTAATGGAAATTGTATGGAGTGATCTAATAGTCAAATGTATTACTTGACCACAACCCCCAACTAACAGTCCTCTAACCATTGAATGGTGGGGGATCCTACTGCATGGATATACAGTATTTACTAGCAGCAAGGAGGGGGGCCTCTAACAAGAAAGAAAATAAAACATCTGAATAAACTGTGCTTTTCTTATGTTAAATACTGCTTCACAATAGGCAAGAAGCAACAAGACTCCCTTGTACTCAGCATATTCCTTCAATTAACAACACAATACATAACAAATGTGGTTTTAGTGAATTGAGCGTGTGTGTGGTTTGAGGGTTACATGATGTCTTTTTGCTTCACGTGCAACAATCAGTGTAGACACCTTATGTATAAAGAGATCAATATCAAAAGTATGCAATGTAAATCATTTTGAGCTGTGTATTGTGTTACACTCTGTAGTGTAAAGTGTCAGAACTTGCTTTTCACTAAAGTTGTCACAAAAGAAGATGTGTTTTTCTGCCTGTTCGGTTTATCCGAGGGGCTTAGATGTTCTAACAGATCCATTGTGAGCCTCCTGATGTCAGAGTTGGGTGTCTGGACATGCTCCAGTGTTACACAATCAGGTGTATCATTCCATTAATGAATACCCTGACTTGCAATGTTTACATGCCTGTTGTCTTTAAACCTCTATTTGGGGGGTTATTATTTTTAATCATTTTTCATGTTTTTAGATGTGGCTTTAATACCCCAATGACAACTCATTTAAGTCCAAAGCCAAGCAAAAGAGCCTTTAATGAACAACTTATATACCTGTCAAAGGATTTAGTATTTATGTGCATCTAGTCTTGAGACTTCTAAATACAAGACACTTAAAATGTGGATGATTGTGGTAAAATTAAAAAAAATTAAGTATTGTTCTAGCACAGGCAGGGCAGCCATCAGAAATCATGGGGCCCGGTACAGCAAAAATGTCCAGGCCCCATGGCAGCAAAAATGCTGTTTCTTCAGGTCTAATGTCTGGAAATCACATCTAGATTACAGATTTTTCCAGTACCTTCTGCAGCGCATCGCATTTAGTCAGATCTCTCTGCAATGCATAATACAGCATACCCCACCCCCCGAGAAGGACTTTTGAGGCTCTACTATGAGGAACTACATAGCTCAGCCATCCCTCAATCAGCAGCAGCTCTCTCTATCTATCTAGTACTGGAGACACAGGATATATGTAACATGGCTGCCGGGCTGCTTCTTTTATAAGGGGGGGATCCTCCAGGAGGGAAAATGTGTTGTTGGGCTGTACTGTCCCACCTGACTATAGGGTGTGGGGTCGCACTTTGTCTCCATGTTGAGGTATAGGGGGTGGGTCGAACACCCATAATGTTCACCAGCATTGCGAACTGTGAACATGCTATGTTCGCCACGAACTGTCTGCCGGGCGAACTTTTTGACCATTACTATTCGAGACAATCATAGCTTCAGGATTGGAGAAACCACACCAGCAAAGAAGTTTTGGCAGTGTATTGGTAGATTGTAGGGACTGGTATCTCAGGTGAAAGCTAAGCCATGTTATCCCGCATGAAAGGATCTGTGTGCTGCAAATAACTGTTGTTCTTTTGAGATTTTATATCGCTGTTTTAATATCCTTGAGTACAGTACTTTAGTCTAATCTTTTCTAGTTCGCTTTAAAATTGTGAAGTATATTCCTGGACTCCATTGTCATGGTATAAGGAAACTGCAGGCCCATATATATTGGATTCCTCTATAAGTTCCTGAAAGCTTTGCACAATGGAAATTCAGGAGCAGAGGTCATTCTGTTAGGTCAAAACTGACTATAGTTCCGAAATTGAAGCTCTGAGCCTTATTTTGAATTCTGTTGCTGGGTTGTGATGCTTCCTTGGCTAATAGAAGAGGTTGGGTGTTGGCTTCTGCCTCATTCCATAATATTGATACCATTTAAAGATGTATGACAAAAGTTTGAAATAATAATAAAGTTTAAATGTTTAAAAGTCATAAAGCTTACATAGAGATGCCTCAGATGACAAGGTTTAAAAAGGAGATTAAAAGCTGCTTTATAATAAATACATGATCTGTTCTATATAATAAATACGCCGACATGTCTAAAGTAGCTGTAAATCCTGTACGATTCATAGAAGAATGGAACCCTTATGATAGTAGACATAGTAGACAACAACATGGGGATCTCACAATCTGACTTTGGAAAGAATGTTTCCCACAGTTCTGCGATCTAATGACTGATGTGTGAGGATAAATAAAAGAAAGAGACGTATAGACGAAGATTACATAATGACGGGTACAAATCCTCGGCAATGTTTTGGAGGAATTAAACCCAAGAGAGATGAGATGAGACAAATATTTTTGGAGTACAGTCATTCAGGAGTGATTAACGTTGATCTACACAACTTCCTAATCAGAACTGACAAAGCTTTGATACTTTTTGTGATTCTAAAATGTCCAACATTTCTGCTGATCAATCCTTTGGCTGGTCCCGGCTGTCTACTGTCATAAGATGCTTACCAGATAAATCCTATTAAACAAATTAAAAAAAGGGGTTTCTTAAAGTGGAATTTCAGGCAGTTAGTAAAGTCAACAGTATTCAGGATTTTTGTAGAGAACGGACTGGGCTACTTTGATTGATGAGAAGACTTTAGCCAGGCTGGTGACCAAGAGGATAGGTGAGGGCCCTCCAGCATGTGTGCGCAGAAAGTGATCTCATCCCTAACAGGAAGTGAGGTCATCCTGGAAAGCACATGGCCCTAAGAGATCAATCTTTGTAAACCTCCTTTAATGTATTTTGTCTTTTGTTTTATTCTATTTCATATTACATAACCTTTTATAGTACCTTACTTTGTTGTACTAGGTTGTGTGCCTTGTGTCCTTGTTCCTATTGAACAGGAAAATACCTATTCAATCAGTTTTTTGTTCGATTTTGAACTTTTCAAGATTTTGACCGCTCAAGGTACGCACATTTGATCTCTGAACAATAGTTTGCTGCACGATTGCTGTAAATGTTCAAGACAATCAATTGTTTGGGAATCAATAGCAGAATTGATATGTGTATGGCTAGCTTTAGCCTTTATATATTAAGCCCCCCATACACACATAGATCCACTGGGGATTTTATGGCTGATCGATCACCTTCAAGTTTCAAGCTGCCCACCTGGAGCAACTGACCCTGGTCGCTCCAAACAGTGATCGACCAAAGAACAGACATGTTTGTTTTTCTATGGTCGATCGCCAGTATTATAAGGGAATCAATGTGCACAACCAGTGCGCATCATTTCACTTTCACAGATGCTTGGCTGTGGCGTGATGACGGCGAATGCCCAACCAATCGGCTGCAGATCTATGCCTCTATGGCCGCCTTTAGATCCACGTGCGATTTTGCGGTCAATCAATTGCATATTATCTCAAATAAATACAGAAGTAAAAGTTTTTGTTACACGTCTGATAGGAGCTTTCATTTCATTTTTCCCTTTTAGTGTCATTTGCATCAATCCCTCCTCTTAGTTTGATTCTAAGCATGGAAACAAGGACATGGGAGCGTAACATAAAACCATAGTCAAATGTGTGATAAATGCTTTTAAGAGTTTACAATTTCAGAGACTATAGCCAATGTCTATAATAATAAGACTTTGTAGACAATTATTGTGCGACACTATAAGCCCTTTTAGTGTAGAGCTTCCTGGTGATGTGAGTACATTAAACTCTAGTTTCTTACATTCACATCCCTCTAATTTCTAAAGATTATGTTCTCCATGGACACCACCACACGTATCCCCCCTGAGAGGTCATCACATCAGAATGCTGGCTTCTAAAACAAAGCCATTGAAGTCCATTGAAGACAATCGGCAGCCGTCTCTAGAGAACTTGTACTAGATGCCCAAGCTTCTGACCTACAGCAATATACCATCTGGGAGAGGACGTGTCCCTTGTGGGGGGCATACCATTTGTTAAAATAAAAATTCTGGAGCATTTTGTCATTGTCAAAATAGAGGCACTTTTTAGGGGGCCAAACAAAATTACCCGCAACACCCCTAGATAAACCGACAGTTGGCAACCATACATATTGTACGATCATCTATAGAAGGATGGTATTTATAAACATTCTGTACAAATATAGGACAAATGTCAACATCAGCATGGTGCTAATTAAACTGGAAAATGATTAATTCATAGCAAATTCTCAGAGAAAGTGCAAAGGTGAGCGCCCGCGGGACAGAGAACCTAAAACAAGTCATTAGATGTAGAACATGACTGAGCAGCCACAAGCAGTGCCAAGGAAAGTGCTAAAACCCGACAACTCCTAGGAGAACAAAGGCATTTTCCAAAGCAGGACGATGCAAGCCGTTGTGATCAGAAGAGCAAACAGTTTATTTGCCAGACTTTCCACACCCTGCCTATTGAAAGAAATACAAAGAGAACAAATAGCACTATGCAATGTTATCCATGCATTAAGCAGACATGCTTCGTCCTCGGAGATATGCTTAGATCTGGAGGTAGCTAGGGATTTACTATTTTATTTGTGTTGGGGGAAATCTGCCTTCTGCATCCAATATATTATAAGGGACTAAGTGCCCGTAAAATTCATCGTAACTTTTTTTTATGGATACACTTAGGTTTCCAATATTGTCAGAAACACAGATTTGAACTTCCATCTACACTAGTGGCGGACACCTTATGGGGTATGGGGGACCTTTGAAATCACAACTCGTATGCAAGGTGGAGCAGCTGGAGTTCTATACCAGGCCTGTCCTCTGTGATGTCTGTTCTTTTCAAGCAACTGATGTAGCTGATGTAACAAAGACATGAATGAGGAGGATCGGTGACATATAGTGCTATCTCTTCTGGAGGACAACATCTTAAAGTTGATCACCAGTTCTAGCTTCAATCTCTCACAGTTGTATCAGATCCCCTCCTGTGCTTCAATTCTGTGTTCTGATTTCCCTGCATAGAAGCACAGTGGGCTTATCATCATGTGAATCATCAGAAGTTTGGCAGGTCAGACAGAGCCTACTGCAAGGACAAACAGCATTATTGAGCTTTCTCCCCAGACTTGGTGTACCTGGACCACCTGTTAGATAATTGGACCTCACCTGTTGGAATCATTGAGGCTTTACATTACAAAGGGACATTACTACAGCATCCTATTTTTTTGTTCAAGCAACCCTATTAGATTGTAAGCCCTATTGGGCAGGGTCCTCTACTCTTCCTGTGTCATAACATGTACCTGTGCGTTATCTTGTGTTGCATCCCAACTCTATTTTAATGTACAGCGCTGTGAAATATGTTGGCGCTATATAAATACATGATAATGATAATAACCCTTTTACTAGTGATAAGCAGCATAGGCAATATTCATATTTGTGAAATATCGCACATTTTTTGCCTAGTAAATTCGAGAATTCGTCATCTTCAGTCATTATTATCTGCTCAAATTGGCACTTGTACATGCGTAAATAGCGAACACAATGCATAGTACTTTCCACAGATTATCTTCATTGAGCAAATCAGCACTTGCACATGTGAATACGTGAACGCAATGCATGGTAGTTCCGGGTACTTTTTTTGGGGGTTTATTACAGATATAGATATAGCACTAAATTAGAGATTTTCACAAAGTACAGATGTTCGCAATAAAAATTAATGATTTGTGATCAACACTACTTATTGGCCCTTTCAAATCATGAGCTCCGATCTCCCAGATGAAGAAATAATGTATGAAATGAAAATGGGTTTCATAAGGGTTTTTTCTTAAACAAAAAAATATTTACAGTTGCCCATTCAAATCTATATGCTGATTGTGGAGACCTGAGGAATGCACAGTAACATGTTATCTGATGCACTATGATACTAACACCTGACAGATGCCTTTTTTCCTAAAACATGGTACGTTCCATTGTACTGCACTGTGCTAAGGATTCTTTCCATGCATGATTTGGGTTGCTTTCCATAGTGTTTAATGGGATCACAGTACATCCAGCATATGTACTTAAAGGAACTACATGGAGTCTCAAAGTGGAAACCATAAGGAAGATCTTCTTTCAGTTCAGTTAAGTGGTATAAGTTGTATACCTTTAACAATAAAACTGAAAGAATTTTGGCAATTTAAAACATTTTATTCTTAAAGTAGTGCATGCATGATACAGTGAAGCTGCAATACCAATTTCAGCCAGAGTGACTCTAGTGAGCATTTGTTGTCATGTAGGCTTCTCACACATGGAGGAAGGAGAGAGGGAGGGATAAGCTGATGATTTCTTTGTGACAGTCAGACTCCTCCGTACGGAAATGCGATCAGTAACAACAATATTGGTCTGCATAACAAGCTTTTGACCCTATTTGCTTAATGGCAGACCACTTTTGTGCACCACTGATTATAACACAATATTACACAATACTCATTTATGGACATAAAAAAAACAATGATATTCTCTATACATTCTGTATATAGGCAAGTATAAGCCGACTCGAATATAAACCAAGGTACCTAATTTAATGACTCAAGTTTAAGTTTGAGTGGAAAATGCAGTACATACAGCACTGAAACACACAGCAAATGTGCTTTTGTTACATGATGTAGAGACAGTTGTGAAATTTTACCTACCTGAATTTGTGAGTTAGGGAGCATTCACACCGAAATCGAAAGCACATCGAAAGTGTCAGTGTTAGTGCCATGTTATGCATATCAGCCGGAAGGAAGAGCAGGGGTGCTCTTATCGTGTCTTCCAAGCACATTTTGGACATGTGAATGCCCCCTTAATTGCAAAGCTAAACATGGTGTCATTACTGCAGATATAAGGTTTTGGGGACAAGAATTGTATTTATTGTACAGAGCTGCGTAATATTTGGGTGCTATATAAATACATTATAGTCCTAATAATAATAATCACTTGCCTAAGCCTAAACTACACTGCACCTGTCTAAGGTTTCTCATGATGTTCTATTAGGAATTGTTCCTATTGATCAGCTGGTGGGTATTGTGTGCTGTGTAGGACTACATCTGCTCCACTGTGAATTATTGGCTTCCATAAAATTCCATATGAGCCCTGTTTCTACTGACACCCTGTAATATGCGGCTCACAGTAGGCCATGTGTTCTTACTACGGCAAATAATGTCCATTACTGAAAATTAGTCCTGAAAAAAACTGACAAAATTTTCTTTATATTGACACTCAGGGGTATAAACCAAGGTGGAATCCAACAATTTTGTATTACTGGCTTTATGGTTGTAAGTGAAGTTGTTGTTTAGGAGGATAAACCTAAATTTCTACATTTCAAATGCTCAAAAAAATACATCAGAGTATAAAATTTGGAAGCATTTCTTATAACTATTAATCTGAAAACATTATTCTTTATTCTGATAGTATATTACAGGCATGTGTAAAGTCAGGCTTTGAGGTCAAATTCTATCCATGTCTAAGTTTCCATAATTCTAATCATATGCAGAGGTGATCTGCACTGGGGGGGGGGGGGGGGACACCATTTAACTCCCATTGGAGGGGGTAACACCAAGATTTTCAATTAGTGGCTTTTTTATGTATACATGGCGAAATGAGTTGCTTTAAATGGAGTTAGAGGACTCCCATCTTCTCATCTTTCTTTTTCAACAGTTGCAATGTCAGTGTGATTGCTGAAGCACAGTCTTTGGCTTACCCCCCATCTCATGAAGATACAGTCCTAAGCTTACAGAGCTACAGAGCTCTACCTGCAGCCATATGTTGTGCCTATCTGTGCTGGCTGCTTTAACATACAGTTACATAATTTCTACTATCACCATACACCATTAATATAAGCAGTGCTGGGGAATATTCTTACTCTCCATATGCCATAGCTAGAGGAGTGATCAGGACTTTTGGTTTTGGTTAAATGTATCTGGACAGTTGGGCAGACTACATGTCCCAGCATGCAAAGGGCAGCCATCAGTGTTATGGTAGTAAATGGCTAATTCTTTGCAATAATAATAACAACGCCAAGTATGTGTGTAGGAAGAGATAAGACCCATAGTATAGTTCATTTGTATTTAATGTTAAGGATTCAAAGAATGTCAGCTGAAATGGCCCGCACTCCCACACAAATTCACCCCCCCAAACTAAAGCCGGGCACACATGGGATGACTTTGTAACAGATTGAGGAAGCGCTACAGAGGAGCTGGCCCAATATTGATCCGCAGCACTTCTGTAGCTTTTGTGAGCTGATTGCAAAGCCTCTGAAATTGGTATCATCACCAAAATTGCTGGAGATGTAGAGAAGGGTTGTGGGAACATTGGGGAAAAAAAGTTTTGCTCTAGCACATGTAGTTTTTGCATAAATTAAGTTCAAAATCAAAGTCGAAATATCAAATTTCTAAATTTTTACTTGACTTTGAACTTTATTTGTGCAAAAACTATTTGCGTTAGATACATTCTTTTTTGTGGTATACCCCCAACCCTTCTCTTCATCTCCATGAAGTTTGGTGATGATACCATGTTCAGAGGCTTTGCAATTAACTCGAAATTGTCGAAATGGTCGATCTCTATCAAATATTAAAAAATATACCTTCAGTATGTTTATTAAGTGAAGGTGAATAGAATACATCTACTGAATGTTCTTTATTTCCTCTGACCAGTGAGCTGGTAAAATAATATACATTAGTCTTGTTCTGCCACCGATATGGATTTGCAGAATCATTTGTTGTAGGAGAAAAGTACAATAGTTACATAACTTCAGCCAGAGTTATTAATCATAAGACCTTTAAATACAGACTCTCGCTCTCTCTTCTTGTTACTAGCATTGCTGGAAGAAAGCATGTAATGTGAAAACATCATCTTAATGCAATCCGCTACAGGATTTCTATATTTATTGCTGCATTGTGGCCACTGGAATACAAGTTTAATTGTGTTTCTGTTGACATTCCTGAGAGGCAAACGTTTTTCTTGATCATTTGGTTCTGTAGAAAAAGAAAGTTGCAAATCAGAAAATGTCGCCTTTCTACAGGAACAGACGAGTAAGATCCCAGCGGAGGACACGGCCAACAGTGATGGATACAGCCAACAGCAATCCCAACCCTCTGATGTATCACAGGAGCTTCTGCAGAATACAGAAATAATATTTCCAAAATGAAATACAGCAAATTGTCTTAACTCGTATACCTTGCTCTTTTCTTCACTCCCCGTT
>CM070036.1:136948548-136960816 GCA_036250615.1 Ptychadena robeensis | reverse complement strand
CTCTTTAGCATGTTGTCTTACTCACACAAGCTGGGATAGGCTCGAAAGCCTACTACCAATTAAGATATTAGGTGATGTGCATATCTTCTTATAATGAGAAGGGGGTGGCTAATGACATCACACACCCTATTATTAGTGTGTGCATATATTATTAGCAAACTCTTTACATTTTTGGCAAATAGGGTCTAGAAGAAGGGACTTGACAGGCTTAGAAAAGTCAAACTATATAGTGTTAGATATCTTGTCAGAGGGGATTTGCAGCACTATCTTCAAATTTTGTCAAAGCTTCTGAAAGCTTATGGTTGTGATAATCGAACAACAAGCGGTTCATATTACAAAATAGTCAAACAGGGTCGCAAAGAAGCGTGTTTGTGGAAAACAAAGGCGCAAAATAAATGCCCATTGAACTGAGAAAGTCAATGCGTGTGGCTTCCAGATTGCCATCTGCCACTAGTTTTGGCCATTTATGTTCAGAGCTTGTTGTGTCAACATCACTGGAGTGGACCCAAAAGCACCAAGGTGTGCTATTACTCAGAGATCAGAAAGGACTGAAAGACGCAGCCACCACTGAACAAAAGGTACACACAAGCTGATGGAAACGTTCAAGACTGGTGCACCAAGAAAGATCTCAAGACTGATGTTTTGCGTAATGGTTTTATGGACTGAGAATAATGAGAGGAGTTCTTGATATGGGCATGGAGATGGGCACGTGGTGGATTGGTAAAGGGACGAGAGCAAGTCACGATCAGACGCAGCAAGGTGGAGGTGAGTACTTGGTTTGGGCTGGGATCATCAAAGATGAGCCTTGGGGTGGCATTGTCGGGTGAGGAGTTAGAGTTCAAGGTCTCAACTCACAGTCACTTAAGGTGTAGCCTAGTTCTGGAAGACACCTTCTTCAAGCCGTGGTACTATGTGATAGAAGTCGCATCCTTCAAGAATAACATGGATTTCATGCAGGCAAGGCGTCATCACACGGGGTCCAAGTACTTCTACAGCGTGGCTGGAAGCAAGGTATATAAAGAAGAAAAATACTAATAGATTCATGGCATTCACCTTGTTCACACTTCTGATGTCTGAACCCCATTGATGAACCTGTGTATCCATCATCAAATGTTGTGATTACAGGAGGTTGAAAAAAACAGTATCACTATCTTATGAACTCTGTGTCTGGACGTGTGGTTGCTGCTGCACGCAAATGTTGATGGTTGAACAGAGTCAAAACACTGACAGAATCCATGGATGGCAGGCGTTTTGGTGTCCTTGCAACAGTAAGGTGGCTATATATTGGTCACTGATTGTTGTTTTTGTTTGTTTTTGATATGTCTAGAATAGAATGTATAGTTTGTTGAATTGTTGAGATGTTTAATGTGGTTTTCACTGGTATAAAATGAAATTTATTGAAGGGTATAAATTTTGTTATTGTTAAGTGCCTAATTAACTTAGCTACAGTAATAGTCACACTGCATTCACTGTGATGATCACGAAAATTAGGATTTTGTCCGAATATTAATCGCGATATAATTATCGGCCAAGACGGATAAATTCGCTGTAAGATGGTGAATATATTGCCGATATATTCGCAAATTCCGGATATCGTCTTGTTTTTTCCATTCACCACACGCCTCTCAATTGGCAATGTGACAAATGGAAGGACTGCTAACAATGAGACGTATGCAACATCCGCTTTTCGCGACTATAGTCAACAGTTTTTAAATCCCATATTGGGGTGGATTGCTGGTGTGTGGGTGGGGGGGATATATTTTGGGAATATTGCGAAAATCTGGCATCTTTAGAAAATTCGCGAATAATCACTTAGATGGCGTCCAAAAATGCCTGCATTTTTTTTCATACACCGCCCCCACTCAATGCAATGGTTAAACATTATTTCGCTGAATATTATTAACTAATCGCGACTATTGTCGCATAAAAATGCCGATTTTTCGAATAAGAAGAATTATTTGCCGTAATGCGAATTTTTTCAAATGTTTCCCACAAAATTGCGGACAGGCTGTGCGAATACGAATGTTGCCTATGCTGCTCATCACTCTGCACACACAGATGTATCTCCACCTGAAAAGCTAAAACTAAAATACAATACGTTAAATCGCTAGACTCGAATAAATTCAGCTTTGAATTTAATGAGTTTTTGTGGTTCATTGAGCAAATGGGTTGTTGTTCAATATATTAAAATTATTTCTCTCAAAAATACACTTGCCTAATAATTCTGCCATCTCCTGTAGATTTAGAGAGATCAATGGTTGCCACAGATTTTGGCCATCAAAATGTCTGCCTTCGGTTTTCTCTCGTATTGCTGTATTATGGATTAGTAAAGACAACATTTTCTTTGGCGTCTAGTTTTATTATATGAAAGTGACTAACAATAGTTTGCATTTTTGGTTGGTTTTGGTATTATCGGGTGTTGGTTCATGTTTGGAGTTTCTGAATCAGTCATGACCCACTAAGAAGTAAGGTAATGAAAACAACCTGTGCTCTGAAGGAGGAATAAGGTATACATATATCGGATATTTCACCAGTGGAAAAAAAAAACAGGGATGTGAAAATGTGTGCCCAATTAATGGATTCATAGGCTGGGTGTCAGTGATACATTTTAGGAATATAGACTCAAGTTATTTGTTAATTCAGCTAGTATTAGTGTGACAAAAAGTTAATTTGAGAATGATATATCCACATCTAAAATTATTTTCTGCAGGACATTTCTCATTTTTAATTATAAATTTAACTCACAATAACCCACATTTTTAAAATAGTTGTCAGTGATCTTTCTCTCAACCCCTGTACCCGTTTAATGTCATTTTAAATTAAAATTCTGTGCCTTTACATTCCTCCACACAACCTGCCTCGACTTACTATTCAACATGGTACACAAATTCACCCCTAACCACCTCTCCTCGAGCTCCCTCACAGGATTCCTACGCTATATGATTCCCCAACTGAGAACATTGGCATCACTATGCGTGGCTTCAAGACTATCTAGGGTCGTCTCCGTTACTCTTTTGGAAACTCTTCTCCCTTGTCCAGTAGAGTCTTGGCTCCTGATCCTTTTAAAATAGATACTAAAAAATTCACCTCTTCAGTAGAGGATGGGTTTTCCTGGAAATCTGTGTCGCTCGGAGAGAAGAAATCAGTTGCGGTCCCGCACGAACAACGGCCATGTTCGCCGTTCGCATTCCCGGCGGACAGTATGGGTGGTGTATCTGACCCAGTACTTGTTAGACGGTGGCCAGGGAATGAAGATGTTAAATTCTATCCTCCGGCAGTGATCTATCAACTCTGTGGGATCCTTGCGGAGGAAGAATCTTTTAACTACAAGACCGGTATGAAGCCGGTTCTTTGTAGTGAATAAGCCTACGGCTCAGAACAGGAATGACGCAAGTTTAAGTGACGTCTACATCCGGCTGGCCGTAAACCAGGAACTATGGTTCCAGAGTGGTGCTGGTCCACGGATTGTCCGTGATGTGGACGCTCACTGACTTCATTTCCGGTTTTCGATTAAAATTCCCCGCCTCCTAGAGGCGGGGAATCTTTGAATGTGTCCGGCGAAATCAGCGGAGGACGGCGGACGTCTTGAAAGTTTTCGACTCCGCCCTGTTATGCGGACACCCCTTTTAGGGGAGGGTTCGATGTACATCCTACTCTATGTCAGCCTAGACTCTAACCACTTCTCTTCCTTCCCCCCACCTTTGATACTCTTATAGCCCAGGGCCCAACTGCGGTCTCCGGGTTTTAGGTGGCAGACCGTCATGTGGCCTTTTTTGGGTTGTTCTAATGGCCCTGCCCCCTAGTTCCTCAAGACTTGTCGGCCCCCAAAACGTTATAGCATAGGAATATCTAACCTGTCCATTCTCGCCACTCCTCACTGTACAGTTGATCCCTCGGCAGGATTTTCTTAGAGTGAGGAAAGAGGAGAGGCTGGATAACACTTACGTGGATAGGTGTATGTAAAAGCCAATAAAACATGGGGGACATCCAGAATGGTGACGTCCAGTAAGTCCCTCGCTTCTCATCTTATCTATTTTGTGGCATGTGGTGGGATCATTTTCATGATGGTGAGTGCCTATGTTCCTACTTGTCACAGTCCAATGAACAAGGGAAATTATATTGTAATTAGATAGCAGGCACATACCTTGAAGCAAAGGTTTATGTGCCCCAAGATTGTCATCAGAAGGCTTTTTGATGATACTATGAGCCATCATATACCTATGATGTAATTTTTTATGTGCCACAAAACTTTTATGGTGTTTGGAACCAAATGCATAATCTCATCCTATACTACGAGTTTCCATTATGCTTGGTGTAAGTTATCAGTAAAACAAGTTTTTTTATTTATAAAATCTTTTCTTGGAATAATAATATCTTTAGGTAGGCTCTGCCTGCGTAATTTTTCATTTTAAAAATGTTCTTACATAGTCGTATAGGTTTAATAATTGGTTAGGTTGCTGTGCCTCTGTTAGTGATTAAGAGGGTCCGAACTTGTGGCCCGCCTTCCATATGTCAATATATCTCTTAGTTGGCCATCACTGTGCCTCTATAGGTCCAAGACCTATAGATTGTAAGCAGGATTCATAGTCAGGGTGCTCTACGCCTCCTGCCTCAGTTACTGTACCTGTATGTATATATTGTGTGTATCGGCCACTTATATGTAGTTGTACAGTGCTGCGAATATTTGGTTGCTATATAACACATGATTGATATATATAATGTACTTTTTTTTTTTTTATTAAAATAAGAGAAGCAGATCCACAATGCTGACCAATTGCATTTTTCTTCAAGCATCTTTACATACGCAGCGTTCCATAATAAGATTTTCTCTTCTACCCTGAATAATACATAACTTGCATACCACTTAAAATCGAATCAATTTCAAGGGGACATTGTTGATCAGTCCAAGATTATGTTTTTAAACATGTTAACACAATAATTGCCTTGAAGCACCTTGCTATTAGTCTCAACTGTTTTGTTCAGGAAAATTGGAACATTAGTTGGTTTTATTACTGTGCTGCAAGTAATGTATTATCAGGAATATGTATATTCAAATCCAAGTGTCTGAACATTATTTTTTAATGATGAGGAAGGAATAAAATACACAGAGATATATAGATTTATGTGTTGTACAGTGTTGTAGTGTGATTGCTCTGTGGACAATTTTGCGCAGATCATGACTTACGTGTGGATGAATACACAATGGGATGGAGACTACAGAAACCTTTAATTAGTGGTGCATTAATCAGTTCAGATGCTTTTAGAGTTCTTTGGCAATTATAATATGGATGGGGGTTGGTTAGATTGGGGTGGGTTAGGGGAACTTTTCTAAACACATCAAGTCTACCCTGGGCGGGGAGAGGATAGAAAGAGGATGATGTGGTCAAAATACTCATTTGCCTAATAATTCTGCATTCCCTGTATATTGTGGGGAAATAACAGCACCCCTTTAGTTTTAGGTGCGATATTGGTTGCATGAGGTAATTTTGGCAGATTAAGTTAAGTCACATGACCCTTAAGCTAGGCATACGTGGCTCGATTTTTTATAGATTTGATTAAAATCGAGCACCGTGCATGTTCACGGCACTCAATTGTGCTCAAATCTATAAAAAGTCGAGCCATCCAGCCTTTCTTTGAGCGGGATCAATCAGGGAACCAACATGTTGATATTTCCCGTGTCGATTTCCATTACTTTGGATGGGATCGATGACGCAGAAGTGCTGTGGCTCAATATCAAGGAAGCTTGAGCACAGCGCGATGATGTAATCGTGCTTCGCTCGAACGACCCCTTGGTCATATGGGCATCGAGCCTTGTATGCCTAGCATTAGTCTTCATTTTTAGTCTTATACTACAGGTTAGTGTATTGGGAAAGCTGACACTAGTTATCCACATCCAGGTAACCCTTTAATAAATAATTGGCTACTTTTACATTGGCCATATAATAATAAGTAGACATAATTTCGACCACTAGCAGATCAAAATGATAAATCTGATTAGGTGAAAAGAAAATGAAGGGTGGAGGGACAGTAGTCAAAATTATCAGATCATTATCACAATGTCCTGGACATGAGACTTTCATAATAAGATTGTCTCTTGGTTCAACTAACAGGAGGCAATGTGGGTATCTGGGTGTGTTTTGGAAGAACCATAAGACACAAGGAAGTCTGCAGGTGACTCAAAGAAAACAGATCGTGTTCAGGGTAATGTTCTTTAGGAAGTTTGTTGCATTAGGGTTACAGAGGACAGTCGGAATGCAGCTATGAACATCAGTGTAGCTATAACTCCGAAAGTCAAGTCAAAGTTCCCTGCATGGACCGAACATGTCGTTTGGTTTTAATGCACATTTACGGGAATATAAAATGACATTTTCCCTTGCCTGTACTATTTCACTAACAATTTTGGCAAGGTTTCACAGCAGCAGCGAGTAATGTCTTGACAACCTGGACAGTCAGGGAACAGACTGAAGCTACGGATATCAGAAAAGATAAATGTTAAGGAAATCATATGGGACCTAATTATAATGATCAATGCACCAGAAGAGGAAACATGGTCATGTGACCACCGTACGCATTGTCAGCTGATCACAGCATAACAAGATGTCATTTGCCATTTTTTTTTCACCTTATGCTTATTGGCTTCTCAAGGGAGGACAGGCAGAATGTTTAACAAGGTCGCAGAGGTTTTTAAGGATAGGACTGCAGAAATTACAGATGCTGATCACATTATTTTATACAATTAATTTTCTTCTTTTTTTGTACAAACTAATTTAAATTAATATAAGGAACTGAAATTTAAAAAAAGAATTGAAAACTATAATTGCTAGGAAATCGTTCAAAGGCTTAAAACCTGTCTCCATAAACACAGGGCATAAGGGGGGGACAGAGGGGACTCCTGTCCCGGGCCCGGGCAGTTAGGGGGTCCGACGGTGAGCACGTAGGGGCCCCAACGTGCTGCCTGATCGGCAGTCCTCTGCTCACAGCACCCTCTGCTCACTCTCACTGTATTCCCGGACTGCCGACAGCACACTGTACACAGCAGCAGTCCGGGAACACAGTGAGAGTGAGCAGAGGGTGCTGTGAGCACAGGACTGCCGATCAGGCAGCACGTCGGGTCGGGTCAGAGGACTGCCGATCAGATCTTGTCATTAGGCCCGGAAATTTTTGCTGTACCGGGCCCCATGATTTCTGACAGCAGCCTTGCATAAACATTTCCGGTTAAGAATGGTCATCAAATGGACATAATTCACAGTACTGTTGATGATGAAAGTGACATTGATAGTAAATGACACTGTGTATTGCTGTACACAACATGGACAATCATTTGTTTTTCTTTCCTTGTTGGAGCTCACTTGTTGATCTCCAGAAGAGCCATTTCCAATGCACAACAGTCACACAAGAAACAATTGCATGACATTTCTCAGGACATTTTTCTAGGTAGTCCACCTATAGTCCACCTGTGACATGCATTCCAAAGTTGCCACTTTCAGTCTTCATGGGTAGGGCATGTAGCAGGTTGATAACACCTAAAGACAGTTGGGGCAATTTTATCTTTTATTTTACCCATTTAATATTGAGATAGATGTTGAGCTCTTGTGGGGCTGCATTTCCTGCCTTCAAAAGAGCAGCACACATAGGGCTATACACAATTTCTGTAAATATAGCTGACTATAGTATATCCTTGATGTATTTGGTTCTGCACATCTGTGCCTTTTGGGGGCCCTATGCAAGTTTTTGCTAAAATCCCCTGTCGACCTGGTGGTGGAGCTGCCCACAAACCCTCTCTGTGCAGATCTGAACACCAGCAGGGGTGGTGGGGGGTGGCGGTGCTGGAGGGAAAAACACAAAGAGAAAAGGAATACCTGTCATGCCACACCTCCTTCTTCATACCTGTCATGCCACACCTCCTTCCTCATACCTGTCATGCCACACCTCCTTCCTCATACTTGTCATGCCACACCTCCTCTTCCTTCTTCTTCCATCAGATATGCGTGCATGGGAGGGTGCCGGGGGCTTCACAGGGATCACTGGAGGCCCACTGGGCCCTATGTGCACGCATATTTGCCATAGTGGGAGAAACAGCCCTGGTGCACATTATTCTTTCAATTTTGTTTTTATGTAACTTTTGTTCTTTTACTTAACTACTTAAACAATGTCCCAATCACTCCATTAGAGTCCTCTTTTGCTAGGGCAGTGCCAAAGAGATGTCCACCTTCGACATCCATCAACCAACAGATAAGGAAACATACTAACATACTAGGCAGAGCTTGGACAATAAAAGGGCGCAGGGGTTGGAGAAGGTCAGGATGTCTATGTTATGTAAAATTTTGTTAAATATATATACACAGTGCTGCTTGAAAGTATGTGAACCCCTCAAGTGGTGTAGATGTTTCTTTCCTATCGCCCCCCACCTCAAAACTAAAGGTGCGTGCTGTTATTTCCCACAACAATAACGGGAATGCAGAATATAGAGCAAATGAGTATTTGACCACATCATACCTCTTTATGCATGTTTGTCTCTACTCCAAAAGCTGTATAGGTCGCAAACAGCCTACTACAATTAAGACAGATTAGAGTGGGTGATCCTGTCGAATCTCTATACCATCCCGAGAATGTGGGTGTGGTCTAATGACATTCAAACCCCTATATTAGGCCTGTGCCATTAACTATTAGGCAAACTCCTTGCCTTTAGCGCCAAAAATGCGTCAAAAGGAGGACTTGACAGGGCTTAGAAAAGTCAAAAAAAATTAGTGATGATATTTGCAGAGGGGATGCAGGACAGCCACTCTTCAAAATGCACAAGCTATGAAGCGTGCATCATCAGAACACTATCAATTGCGTTTATTTCATTCAAAATAGTAAACAGGGGTCCGCCAAGAAGCCTGTGTGCGAACAACAAAGGCCCCCCCGCAAAAATAACTGCCCATATGAAACTCCCGAGAAAAGTCAAGGCTCGCAGCTGACAAGCATGCACTTGCCACCAGTTTGGCCCATATTTTCAGAGCTCTGCAACATACAGAGAGTGCCCAAAGCACAAGGTGCTGAAATATCAGAGACAGCAAGGCTGAAGACCCCAGACCTACCACTGAACAAGACACACAAGCTGAAACGTTCAAGACTGGGCCACGCAATATCTCAGACTGGATTTTCTAGGTTTATGGACCCTGATGAATGGAGCATGTGAGTCTATGATGGAAAGGCCAGCCCCATGATAGGCACGTGGCTGGCACTCATGTAAATGGCAGAGAGCTCCACCGCTCCCGACTCTCAGCCACGCAAGCAGGTGGAAGTCTGGAGCTACTGACAGTTTGGGTGTATTCTATCAAAGATGCCAGCTTAGTGGCCTTTTCGGGCTTGAAGGCGACTAGAGTCAGCTCAACTCACCAGTCCTACTGACCAGCTTTCTCGTCGAAGGACACACTCTTAAAGCAGTGGTACAGAGAAGAACAAGTCTGCATCCTTCAAGAAAAAAACTGATTTTCATGCAGGACTGCTCCATCCCACTGGGTCCAAGTACTCTACTAGCCGTGGCTGGCAATGACAGGGCATAAAAGAGAGAAAACCTTAATCGACATGGCATCCTTGGTCAACTGAATTCTGAACCCATTAGAACATGTGCATCCTCATCAATGATTGTGAGTTTCAAGCCTGAGGAGAAAACGTACAACTCTATGAATGGACAGGTCCTGGGCAGGCCTGCTGGTTGCGGCCTGCACACGCAATGTGATGGTGAACAGATCAAAACCAGACAGAAATCCATGGGATGGCCGGCTTCTTGAGTGTCTTGCCCCAAAGTATAATGGTGGCTTCTATGGTCACTGATTTGTTTTGCTTTGTTTTTGAATGTCAGAAATGCGTATATTGTGCAATGTTGAGATAGTATCGATGGATTCACTGGTAAAAATAAATTATCCGAAATCGCGGATATATTTGTTATTGTTAAGTTGCCTAATAATTACTGCACAGTAATAGTCACCTGCACCACTAAGTGATGAGCACGAATATTCGGATTAGTCGAATATTAATCGCGAATATCGGCAATTCGGAATTCGCCCGCGAAGATGACGTGAATATATTGCCGACTATTCGCCAATTCCGCGATATCTCTGGATTTTTTAGCCATCACACGCCTGCTCAATGCCAATGTGACCAAAATGGGAAGGAGAAACATGCACTGCGCCTACAGCAACACTCCCTGCCGACCATCAACAGTTTAATCCAATATTGGGCGTGATGCGAATATTGGAATATGCGAAATCCGGCACATTTAGAATTCGCGAAAATCCTTAGATGGCGTCAAAATGCGCATTTTCTTTTTCAACACGCCCTCAATGCAAGTCTTAACATATATTCGCCCCGAATATATTATATAATTCGCGGGGGCAAACATTCGCATCAAAACGTGCCGAATTTCGCCAATAAGAATGAATATTAGCCGATAATGCGAATTTTATTTCAAATGTGTCCAAAAATCGCGGCATGCTGCGGAATACGAATTGTTAGCCTATGCTGACTTCATCACTACTGCACCAGCACAGATATCCCCTAAAGAGCTAAAACTAAAAACAACTAAAAATACTTCCAAAAAATATTCAGGTGTATTACTGAGATTTATTGTGTTGTCATATGCCAGATACTCATGTGTGGTTCAATATGAAAATTATTCCTCAATACCACGTGCTAAATTCTGCCCACCTCCCTTTGTAGACAGAGATACCATGGTATGCCACTATTTTGGCCAAACTAACATTCCTATGCTCTAGCTTCGTTTTGTCTCTAGCTATATGCTGATACTTATGGATTAGAAGCACAACATTTTCTTTGCAGTCTAGTCTTTATTGATAGAAGTGGCACAACATTTGCATTTTGGTGGCTTGGTATTACTGCGTGGTCAGTTGGGAGTTCGGAATCAGTGCACCCACACAAGAAGCCGGAATGAAAACAGACCTGATGAAAGGAGGGAACGTACAATATCCTGACTCCCAGATGGAAAAACAAAAAAACAGGGCCGGATGTAAAATTTTGCCCAATACTGGGATTCAAAAGTTCTTGGGTTCAGTGATACATTTGGATAAGTACCAAGTGATCTTGTTAATCAGCAGTATAGGTGACAAACATGTTTATTGAGCATGATTATCCACATCAAATTGATTTTCTGCAGACATTTCATCATTATAATTTAAAATAAACTCCACATATCACACAAATTTTTTAAATGTGTCAGTGATCTTTATCTCACCACACCCGGTACCCTGTTTTAATGTCATCATTAAAATTCTGTGCATTTTTCAATCCCTCCACACCACCTGCCTCACTTTACTTATTCCAACTGGTACACACATACACCCATTAACACCATTCTACGACCCCTCCACCGGGACCTACTAATGACTCCCAATGAGAACCTTAATCAAATGGAGTTGGCTCAAGACTTCTTAGGGTCGCTCCTTACTTTTGGAACTCTCTCCCTTGTCCCATTAGACTTGCTCCACCTTTTACAAAAACCGACTTACAAAAACTACACCTCCTTCAGTAGAGATGGGCCCCCGTCCGCCGAACTTCTCGCCGTGAGAACAGTCTCGGCCGCGAAACGGAATGTTCGCCGTTCGCCTCCCGCGGACATACCGGGTGTTACGAACCCCGATACTGTTAGCCGGCCAGAAGAAGATTGTAAATTTATCTCCGCCCGGATCACAACCTGTGTGATCCTGCAGGAGGAGAAATTTTCAATACCAAGGACCGGCATTGAAGCCGGTATTGTAGTGAAAAAGACCGGCTTCAGAACAGGACAGTGACGTCAGTGAAGTCAACTCCCTGCCCCGGAGTAACCAGGAACTATGCGTTCAGGTTGCGCGGACCAAGGACCACGGATGTTGACGTCACGACGTCATTCCGGTTTTTCCGATTCAAAAATTCCCCGCTGAGAGGCGGGGAAGTTGAATGTGTCCGCCGAACAGGGCAGGACGGCGGACTTCTTTGAAGTTCGACCCGAATGTCTTCGCAGGACACCCGGCGGAGGGTTCGCGACATCCCTATCTTAAGCTCACATAACCAATATTCTCATCCTCCCCCACCTTTGGTCTACTCTATAGCCCACTTCAGGTGCCCAACCTGCGCCCGGCGCGAATGTGGCCTTTTGGGCTGTTTCAATGGCAGCCACCCTCAGTCCTCCACTTGAGGCCCCCTAAAAACGCAGTATTGCATAGGAACTAAACGTCAACGCTCACCACCAACGGACAAGGACTCGTCAGGATTTTCTTGAGAGTGGGAA
>CM070036.1:136916779-136935158 GCA_036250615.1 Ptychadena robeensis | reverse complement strand
GAATCGATCGTGCCGGAATCCGGTGGGAATCCGACACGTGTATGGGGGCCTTAAGGAAGAACTCCAGGTACCCCAGGAATACCTGGCCTGTACATTCACTTGGCAAAGTAACCATTTGTCCTGTGACAGTAGAATAACAGTAAGGAGGCAGTTGTATACAGTGAGATCCTGATTAATGAAAGCCAAATGAAAACCAAAAGATCCATGCTGGTTGGATTTGTCCTCTGTATAGCATTTCATCTTCAGTGATCATTTCCAGTGACAGCGTAAGTAACAAATGCTGTACACACATTGCTTTTTCTGTATTATGGAGAGAAGCAAAAGGGAAGGACAAGTGGGAGTCACCTGCACGCTCTCCACTGCTCCCCCTATATGTTTGTACTTTGGTCACTGCAGAGTATCACAAATTATTGTCTTGGGCAACTCTTCTCTAGTATCTGTGCATCACAAGAGTTTTCAATCAGCCTCACCACTACATATTGCATTTTTTGGTGTTTATAGCGGACATATGACACACTTTTGCACTTTGTATGAAAAAAGAGCTGATAATAGGGCAGAATGGAGCCAAACAAACCTTGAAAATCTACAATGATTAAATTGGAAATGTCAGTCACAGCCCCTCCTTTTCTATGATGATGCAGCTGCGGCAAGGGCAGAAGATCCGACATCTCTAAGAACAGTGACAGCCAAGAAAGTAGCTGATCACACTGTGTATTTAAAAAACGACACAGACGATCTCTCCATTGAAAACAATTATATGGCGCCTTCAGTGGCCACTCATGATATTGCACTGAATTAAGCTCTTGGAAGCCTGGTAGATAAATATGGAATCTTTTATATGAGTCCAGGAAACAGCAGGTAAGTATATTGTCTTTAGGATTATGGATCACTGCACCACCACTGCATCAGCTCAAAACTAAATTAAACTTACATTTTTCTTGTATATTTTTAAGATTTTGAGTATACATCCACTTTACATCCTAGTTAGTTAGTTAGGCTAGCTTAATAAACTAAGTCAAGATGAATAAACCAGATGTTTTTTTCTGTGTGCATTCGCCATATTACCATAACACACGGTTATATGTGCAACATGGTACACTACTTATTATTATCTTACTAATTATCTGTTTTAATGCAAAAGATTAATTCAACAAAATGGTGCTGATGGGTTTTTATCCATTCTATCCATTCAGAATAGACCAACCGTCTTTTCACATTACAAATAATTCACTAGCACACATGAACAGTGTGCCTACCTGCAACACAACGTCAATAGCTTGTATCGATAATTGGCTTTCCATTGACATCAGAGGACATCATCCAGAACCTACAGATAAAACTTAAGACAGTAGTTGGCCTGGAGCATCTTCAGAATCCTGACCACAGCAAGCTACCTCAAAAGACCTTTCCTTCGCAGTTCCATCCTCTGAAACTGATCCACTTTGTACATGAGATGTGGAAAAATAAACACTCTTCCTGAATGTTATTGGACTTGTAATCTCATTCCCTTAATCTGCTTTTCCTCAAATCCCAGCTCTTCCCAAAGCCGATTCCCATAAGACTGCAACCCGAAGGCCCTTCTATATGTGTCCAGTGTGCTCTCTTTATCTACTGAAGCACAGGTGTTGAAGTGCTTATTGAAATGTGAGATGCACAAAATGTAAATCCCCCATTAGATGTTTGAAAGCAGACTTTGAATGCAAATGAAGTAAAGTAGACCTGAAATCACCCGGGGGTATTCTATTGTTATTCAGGTAATCAACAGGGGCTACTGTACACAGCATGGCAATAGACTCTGTAGGCCTTATTTATTTGTTTTACTGTATTTAGCATTTTGTGCTATACAGAAAATATTGGTGGAATCGTTTCAGTTAATCATGTCTTCAAATGTACAGCTGAAGTATATCTATGGCCAAAACTTAATCAAATAAAAGGATATATATCTTCATGGGTGCCTCCATTGAAACTCCATTTTTTAATTGGATCAGCACCAAACCCATCAGAATTCTACCTCCCAAAAATCTTTTGGAGCAGGCATCCATCTAAATGTGGGTTTACACGTATAGATTTTTTTGTTTGATCAACTAAGAACAAACAAGTTTTTGGATTGAACAAATATCTAGAATGGCCAATTTTTTTGATGGATACATTTTGTCTGACCTTGAACAAAAAATCATTTGAAAGGTCATCGAACATGTTGGTAAATTTTTATCTGTCTTAATTTCAAATGTATTTTCATTCGATATTGGTGATTAGTGATGAGCGGCATAGGCAACATTCGTATTCGCGGCATGCCGCAAATTTTTGGTAAAACATTCGGAAAATATTTGCATTCGGCAATATTCTTCTTATTGCGAATATCGGCAGTTTTATGCGAATTTCGCGAATTTTATATATTCGCGAATATATGTTTAACTTGCATTGAGTTGCATTGTTGAAAATTGCGAATTTTGGACGCCATCTAAGTGATTTTCGCGAATTTTCTAAAGTGCCGATTTTCGCAATATTCCGAATATTCGCATCACCCCAATATTGGATTTAAAAACTGTTGCTGGTCGCAGGGAGTGTTGCTAAGCTCTTGTTGCAGCCTTCCCATTTGTCCACTGCATTGAGAGGTGTGTGTAATGGAAAAAAAAATACAGAATATCCGGAATTGCGAATATTCGGCAATATATTCACCATCTTCGCGAATTTCCGAATTGCCGATATTCGCGATTAATTCGGAATCCGAATATTTGTGATCATCACTATTGGTGATGAATGAACAAAAAATCTAATGTTACATTCAATAAATGAATGAACGACAAAATCTAACAAAAAATCTAATTGATGGTTGATTGAAGAAAAAATCTACACGTGTAAACCTACCTTCAATCGAATATCCGCAGAAACCACCCAAACATTGCATGGGGACAATGACACAATTATCTCCACCTGCCGTTTTCCTAATATAGGTTGTTGGCCAAAAAGCTGATCCATACCATGGACCATCTAAGGGTCTCCACACATGTAATGAGCTGCGGGCGATTTTTTCACCAATATGCGTGCGCACTCGCGGTCCGCGGCAAAAATGGCTGCGGATTGCAGGTGCCCACATGGGGCGACAGATCCCTGTTGCCCCAAAGTTCGACATGTGCGTAAATCTCTGGAGGATGCTATTAGTTTGAATGGAGACTGGTATCCCCGTCCAAATGGCCAGCACACAAAGGGTGCCTGCCGATACTCTGAGTAATGGAGAGCAGTGTGATGACGTCATCACATTGCTCTCCACAGCTCATCTGTCGGTCCCCGCTTGTTACGTGTTTGGGGACCTTAAGACCAGCAACCCAGGAAGTAAGTGACCTACTATCAGTTCAAATTGAGTCACCACATAGGTGACTTATATTTCACTTTGCTGTATACAGCTCCTCATTGGTTCCTCCTATAACTTACACATTTGTTTGTGTGTTTCTTATTGCCTTTTTTCTCCCTCGTCTCCTTTTTTTACTTTTTGTTGGCCCCACAAGCATACTATCTAAGATGTTAATTTTCTAACCATAAAGCACAAGATGTAAATATTTGACTATAATTCTCATTGAAATGGTTGTCCCAATTAAAAGATCACCCCATACATCTTACATCTCTACAAAATTTTGGAATACCCTCACTTTTATTCTTGTGGACAATAGTCTCCAGTAGAAATAGAAGACTTCTGGGGCATAGGCAGCAAAACAAAATGATCCAAAAATAAAGATTTACATTGAGATCAGCTTAAATATCTAATCTAAACACACAAATGATCTAAACTTCTATACAGTTCTTCAAACAGATATGTTTATGGATAGTTTTGGAGATTCTGTCCAAAAAATATTTGTATGGTCTAAATTCCTTGTTGACCCACCTCCTTGCCCGCCTTACCCAACGCACTGTGTACATTACATGGTTTTATGCTTTGTGAAGGAGGCAACTCTGACCAATACTTCCTAAGCAGGTTGGGTTGCCACTTGATAGGATGAGATTTTTTAGATTTAGAGACTCCTTGCCTTCCTGTCAGGTTAAATTGTTTCCCCAAAAACCACAAATGTTTGGACAACATGGATAGAACTAAACATTTTATTGTTAGGCAGGTAAGTACCATAATCTCAGTTGAGCATTTTATTGTTGTCTTTTTTTTTAAGTACCATATTTCCTCTCACATACTGTCTGGTAAAATAGGGCAAGAGGCGAAGTTTCCAGTGTGTGAGATGGATGCATTAACTGAATGCATTAAGTTAATGTGATCTGAATGAAGAATATTTCATATATTCAGATCTAGGATGTCTTATTTTTGTGTTACCTAGTTTTTTTTGAACAGTGTATATAAAATGGATGTGGAGAGGTGAGAACCTGGTTTGGAAAAGGTTAACAATAAATGGATCTTATGTACGGCATGCAGTATATCAGTTCTTTTATTCAGTACCTTAAAAAGCTGAATTTTTACGAATATATATTCCAATTTTTTGACAGCTCCACGTTGAAAACATAATTTAAGAACCTGAACCTTGCTAATATTTAGAGTGAAAGCTGTTCATAAATCAATTTCTGTTACATTGCTTCTTGCTGCAACATGTCACATATCATTTCAGGCCGTAGATTGTACTTTGCGTGTTAGTTATGACCTTATCGCTTAAATGCACAGCATGCGCGTTGGCAATGCATGCTGCTATATAGTTCTTGATTTCTGATGCAGAAACACAATTTTACAAATCTTGGGCATACATAGACCCCTTGGCACCTCTCGGATGAAATATGGTAATCGGAAAACATTGTCTGGGTAGACACGAGGATTTGTTGAACTTCTGGAGGTGTTTTTATACAAGAAAAAAAATATCTTAGGTCACAGAATATGGTTATAAAGAAACAAGCCTTATCTTCAAAGGAAGATGCTTAAGACCAGCATAGCCCAAGAATAAACAAACATTTGGTCTTAGCTAAGTCTAGGAAGAGGTTACAATAGAAAAGGTAGCAGCATTGTTAGCCAATAGCAGCGCAAACAAAGCTCCAAATGCCTGCCGGGGTATTATTAGAACACAAAGTAAGTCACTTGTGATACTAAGTACTCTGAGCTTTGTAAACAATCCTCTATAGAGAGCTATGTAAGAGGGATATTGATAGAAGACTGAGCCTTGCTGAGAAAGTGAATCAGCAAGGCTCATAGCTTAATGTTCATTTTTTTGAATTTTAAACAGCTTTTCTTAATTAAATGAATCATTAATCTTAAAGAGGATGTATACTCGAAATAAAAAAATAAATGTATATATATATATATATATATAGTTAAACTTTGAATTACATCTGAGTAGTCATGATGGCTGCATAGTCCTTTACAATCCTAAAAACATGTACCCACTTGTTGTTCTTGGATTTATATTTGGGGATTTCATATTTTTCTGCTAAGTGTAATGTCTTGAGTGGCACCTGGGGGCACCATATTATAGTTTTCAATGGCAAAAATGTTGCCAAGGATTTGGTGATGACAACATGATCAGGGCCTTTGTATTCAACTCACAAAGTCAGCGTGTTGGAATATTTGACCATCTCTTTTGACAACCATCCCTATGTTATCTTTATGGGCCTAATGTCCCATTCATCTGCATGCATATCATACATAGTCATATCACTAGCTGTCTCTCAGAGGAGCTCACAATCTAATGTCCTTACCATAGTCATGTATATGTAACTATCACAGTCATATGAGAATCTTCTTGGGGAAGCCAGTTAATCTATCAGCATGTCTTTGGACTGTGAACGGAAACCTAGGTACCTACAGGAAACCCACACAGACACAGGGAGAACATGCAGACTCCTTGCAGATAGTACCCAGGCTAGGATTCGAACCTAGGACCCCATTACTGCATGCCAGGCTACCACTAGTGATGAGTGACTAAGCAATATTTGAATTTGAGAAACTTTGCCAATACCTGCCATGATATTTGATTCAATATTCGTAATCTCAAATATCCACGCTTGTGGACATGAATCGCGATCTAAAAATCACAATGTGATCAAATATGCACAATGCATACAAGTCAATGGAGCTAGGATATTTGACTGAGACAATCAACATTTCAATTATGCAACATTTCGATAAAAAAAATGACATTGCGATGATATAATCGTGATCCATTGCAATTAATGGGATCGCAAAAACTCGCAATAAATCGCAAAAAATCTCGATCGCGGCAGATATCTGATTATATATTCGTGAATATACACAAAATGTCAAAGTGTATATTCGAATATTTGAGCTCCACACTACTATCCACCTGAGCCACATGAGTAGCCCTTAGATTTTCTAAAGGAGGAAAGGGCTTTGTCATGGGAGCAATGGAGGGGACTGTGCTAGGAAACACTTGTAGTACCATAGTTAAATTTGTTATTAGGTTCAGATGGACATTGAAAGTCAATATAAAACTTTATTGAAACAAAACAGGCTTCACTTGATTTCACAATTTACACTTTTGGTAGTAGCGGGGTCTCTTTAATTTTCCCGCTAAGTGTGGTTTTTATTTTGTTTTCCATCGATCTACATTAGTATTCCAAGGTTTGAGGTAATGTGCTGACATTCCTAAAATGTTCAATTTTTATACTTCTAGCACTTCAAAGTGTAATTTACGAACATATGCTGTGTGTGGTTTCTTTAGGTCTTAACATGAACATTTCAGAAAAGAAAGGTCCCACATGGGAGCATTTTGTTTTGTTTATGCATCGTTGGTTGGAAAAAAAGCATTGTAGTCTCTATGATGGCTCATTCACGCAATTAAATAACACACTGAGATGTGATAGCCTTTGTCTTCCTTAAGCTGAACATTCTTTCCTTCAAAGCAAATATATCACTGCCCTCAAATTGGTTCACGTGTTTGATTTGCAACCCAGATAAGGACATTTTGAATGGGATTGATGTACCAGAGAAGAACCCTAAACTGTTTATTGGTTTAGAGGACAAAGAACAGAACCCCAGAGACATATTTTTACTCTTAGCTAATGTGACAAGTTTTGTGTGTATTTAAGGGGCCACTGCCTTCTGTCTCCTTACAAAAAAAGTTTTCCCCTAAACAAAATGAATCATTGCAAATTCCATTGATCCGTATTTCCAAATGACCCGACACTATTGAGAAAGTAATGTTTGCATTTCTTGGATGACCTCTATGCTTGGAATTTCTCCAGATCCCTGAGAATTAGCTCTTCCTGGTTTGCACCTGATGGTGTTTTTGTGCTGAGTGTCACCCTAAAGGCTGCCATACACGGCACGGATTCGTGCCGGATTCTGGCGCGATGGATTCCGGGCGCGTGCATGCGGATCCATCGTGCCGGAAACCCCTGCAGCCCACCTTGCCCGTCCGATCGCATCCGATGGATCAGGGGCACAGAATCGGATCCGAGGAAGAACCAACCTGTTGGTCTTTTCGGGTCCGATTCTGCTCTGATCAGGGGGCGTTGCGGTCAGGGAGGCGATCCATCGGACACGGATCCGGCCGTACAAGGTGGGCTGCCACGATCGGATTCCCTAATTGCCTAATCGTTCTCACCTGAGGATCCCGGCGGAATCGCCGGAATCGATCGGGTGAGCAGGGGAATCCGTGCTGTGTATGGCTAGCTTAAGTCAATCATGGCAGCTGAACATGAGGCAATGGATTTGTGGCATATGCTGGTGTCTGAAAGACAGGTCCAATTCAAGTTTATGCAACACTGATTGGGAACAAAACAGAACTTAAGGAAAAAACACCATCATATGCATACCAACAAAATCTATTAGATTGTAAGCCTAATCGGTCAGGGTACTCTTTTCCTCCTGTGTAGAGATGGTCTAAATACTTTTAAACAATTAGTCGATTTCAACGATTTCGAGTTAATTGCAAAGCCCCTGAACATGGTATCATCACCAAACTTGCTGGAGATGTAGAGAAGGTTTGGGGGTATACTACAAAAAAGTATTGCTCTACTACAAAAAGTTTTTGCACAAATTAAGTCAAGTATAAATTTTGAAAATCAGAATTTCGCCTTTGAACTTAATTAATGCAAAAACTGCATGTACTAGAGCAAAACATTTCTTTACAAATGTTCCCACATCCCTTTTCTACATTTCCAGCAGTTTTGGTGATGATATCATTTTCAGAGGCTTTGTAGTCAGCTGACAAACTTAGCAAACCGAAAAATTCGACCATCTCTACTTCCTGTGTCATAACCTGTTCCTTTGTGTACTATATTGTGTTGTTTCTCTACTCTAATGTATTGTACAGCGCTGCGTTATATGTTGGCGCTATATAAATAGATGACAGTAATAATACTCTCCTTCAGCACACACGAGCCATTCACACAAGCTAGCAATCTAATGTTCTTATATATTACAAACCATGAATGGATTGATATAACGCTGGTCATACACAGTTCCATATTTCTATCTGATTGACATTTAAGTCGATCATACAGTAATCGATTCCTGCCTACATGGTACAGTCGACCAAAAGTGATGGGTATCCAACGGAAAATCAATCAAAAAGTGATCGGACATGATGGTAAATTTTAGTCGTACAAATATCTGATGTTTTTATCTATTTGTGTTTGATTGTACTATGACGCATGCACATCAAACTCAGGAAAGGAATCAATCGGTTGTGAATCCATCACACTGTGTGGTGGTACAATCAATTGATGTTTGACCATGGATTGATTGTTAATCGCACAAGAAAATCAAATCGCAAAATCATCAACCCTTGTATTGGCTAGCTTTAGAGGCGTGCTAAGCGTGCATCATATTCAAAGATTTGTGTCTGTAATTGCAGCCAAAGGAGCATCAGCAAAGTCTGTGAATACTTACTGTATGTAGACATGATTTCTCAGTTTTCATATGTTATTTTTATTAAATTTGCCAAAACCTCAAGTGAACTTTTCACAATGTCATTATGGGGTGTTGTATGTGGAATTCTGAGGAATTTTTTTTTTATCCATTTTGGAATAAGGCTGTAACATAACAAAATGTGAAAAGTCATGCATTGTGAATACTTATATGTACAATGCATATACAAAAAACATGTTTATATGTTATAATTAAACTTATCTACTTATCTATTCTAAAAGGGTTAAAAAACATGAATAAAAATAAAAAAATGATGGTTTTAAACTAAAATAAAATGCTAAATAATTAATAAAATTAAATAAAAGAGCATGCTTACAGATTATTTCTCCCTGCTGTAGTACATACTGGGCACCTGATTGTACATAGCAACATGTCAAACATATATACATTCAGGTACTCAGCCGGGGCTGAGCACAGGGGCTTCTACTCAGCCCTGGTTATCAACAATAGTGAATAGTGATGGCCAAACTGTCCGCCAGGAACATTGTATGGGTAATTGACTCCCTTCACTGGCAAGAAGAAATCTATAATTCTTCCTCCGGTCAGATCTTTCCGCGCCTGGTCCGGCTGAAAGGAAGAATTATTTTCACCAAAGACCGGGTAGAGACACCCGATCTCCAGTGTGATACCGAGCACGGGCCAGACATGACGTCTAACTGACGTCACTTCCGGTTTTGGAACCAGGAACTGTGCGTTCCATATACCGGAAGTGACGTTGCGGCGCCATCTCTGGTATAGTCCCTATTCAAATTCCCTGCCAACATCACGGATGTTACTTCTGGTATTTTTACCGCATTAGAGAGCATTTTGCTGTGAACAGGTGGACACCGGACTTTTCCTAAAGTCAGATCCGCCTGTTTGTGAGTGGACGCGGCAGATGTTAGGCCATCACTATTGGGGGGCATACATGGGTCGCTACCCATTCAATCGATGAACCCTTGAGCACAGCATGATCCATGCTGATTTCAAGCTTTCATCAATTGAATGGGGAATAGATGCGCACCACTTTGCGCAATCGATTTCTGTTCAAAACTTTGGATGGGACCCTGGTCCCCATCCAATGTAATGCCAATTGAACAGGGATTTACCAACATGTTGGTTCCCTGTTTGACCAAGCTTTTGCAATCGATTCCCGAACAATCATTCACTGCAAACCAGAACAATCGTTTATTGGTGGTCAATTGGTTGGTAATCGTTTGAGAAATCGACCCGTGTATGGGGACCTTAACTGTTACATGCCATTTTTCAAGGCAACAAGAAACCAGTTATTATCAGTGTCATGCACAATTGGTGCTGTTTTCCATCCCAGAGTATGGACCAAGATGAAAACGTTGAGCACACAGAAACTGAACGCTGTCACCGATAAAGTGCCAACCTTTGCAGGATTATTTTAATAAAAGCTGCAGATTTCTAATAATAAAACTGAATATAAAAATAACATCCATCAGGTTTTATAGGCTGTAATCACCTAATCTAACTACCGTGCATTTCTCATAGAATCAGATACATACCTTTGTTTCTGTCGCCTCTTTGTTGTTGGGCAATTTCTTTGATTGGATGATCAGCATTGGTGCTGATAACGTGTTAAATAGTTCTGTAGACTTCTTTCCCTTCACTTCATGTTCATTCCTCTGCATTATTAATTAACATTAGTGAAAGAAATGAAGGAACTCTCATCCGTCTATTCCCTCTCTTCCCTGGTACAAACACTGCAGAAGATATTCTAATGTGCTGTTTTTCTTCTGCATAAATCATTTACTATCTTTCTGATGCATGAATTTAAATGTATGCTGATGCGCCTAACATCTCTGACAGTTTGAGGATAAAAGTTTTCCTCTCACATGTGATGAACAAAAATCATCTTTAAATGATTTAAGCAGTATCTGTCTTCTTTGTATCACGGAGAGGATTAAACATCAAATGTTTTGCTTAATCCATGGAAGTTTTTATACACTGTGGACCAAAAGACTCGGTTATTTGCTAGTTTGCTACCTAGAGAAGCAAACTTTAGCATTCAGGGGTCTAAAGATAAAGTTTTAAGCATAACATCTATTTAGCGAGGGAAAGATGTTAGAAAAATATTTAAAAGGCATTTTCCACCTATGATTCCTGTATCAAATTACTACAAGGCAAGCAAAGCGTCCTATTAAATGAAAGTTTGATACCCAAAGCACCTTTTTTTTTTACAGCGAAAACAGGAGACTAGAGATGGTGACAAAAGTATGACTAGTTTTTTTGGGAGTTAATTGCACACAAGGTATAATCACCATAATTATTGGATTCTGAGTAGTGTTGAGCAAGAATATTCGAAACATGAATTTTTAATGAGAATATCGGCGCTTTGAGTTCGCGAAGATCTCAAATATAGTGCTATAGCTTCGTAATCTTGAATCAGTACCCAGAACTACCATGCATTGCGTTCGCAATATGCACATGTACAAGTGTCGATTTGCACAATGAAGGTGATAAAGTATTAGTTTTCATGTAATACTGTTGATCGGGAAAATATCAGAATATATGTACTTTTTATTTGATTTTGACAATGAAGGTAATATTGACTGTAGACCCCAGGTGCCCAACTTGTGGCCTGGGGGCTGCATGCTGTTAATGCATAGGGCATAGGAACTCACCTGTCCTCGCCCAGGATCTTCTTCGGGAGGGAAGAGGAGGAGAGGGACTCGCTCTGACTGAGCACATGAAAGCCAATCAGCAATCCAGACAGAGCCTGAGCAAGTCCCTCACCTCACCAGGATTTCCAGTTCTAAGAAGATGTGTGCCTATACCCCCACTACTCCACCAATGAACGGCGGATTATTGTATGTGGCACATAACCTCAGAATAGAGGCACATAACCTTTGATTATGTATACATATATGACACAAAATGTGCATTACCGCACTACAGTGTTCCCTAATGCTTGAAGTATCATTAAAAACAAGTTTTGTTATTTAAAATAATAAAAAATAATGTCTTCTAGCTATGGCTGCTGTCATTTTAAATTATAAAATGCTTATACAAGTCAGTATAGTTGAAAATGTTATGCGCGGTCCTTAAGTGATGCAGAGGGCCGCACTTCATATCAACTCAGTTGCCCACCACTGCTGTAGATCATGAACCTCGGCCAGATCCGTCCGTGAACGGGCGGATTGGACTTTTAAAGAAGTCCACTGTCCGCCTGTTCGTGGGCAGATTTAAATTCCCTGCCTCTGGGTGGGGCATTTGAATCCAGAAACTATCCGGAAACTATACCTGGAAAGCATAGTTTCAAGTTACAATAGCCGGATGTGACGTCACTGACGAACACCCACACTGCTCGCTGGCGAGAAGGAGGGTGAACATCTATGCTCGCAGCCAAACTGTCCGCCTTGCAGTTCGGCCCTCACTAATTGGGAATATCAGGCAAATTATTTGTGATATTTTGCGACTACGAATATTGCCTGTGTTGCTCATCACTAATTCTGTAATATAGAGGAGGGTTTTGGAAAATATTGTTCTAGCACATGTAGTTTTTGCATTAAAGTTCAAAGCCAAGTCGACATTTTAAGTTTAAAAATGTACTTTAAACGTAATAAATGTGCTAGAACAATACTTTATTTTTGTCTTCTCTACATGTCCAATAGTTTTAGTGATGTTCAGGGGCTTTGCTATTAACTCCCAGACTTAGGCTGTGACTCCACTATGCTTTAAAACCCTGCGTTTGAAGTACGTCAATGAAAGTCAATGGATGTGTCTACACATCGGTTGGTGTGATCCATCAGTTTGCATATAAGCCAAGGCAATGTAAGCCAACGCAAGTATGGGTGCATTGACGCACCTATAGAAAATGAATGGAGTCAGTTGAAGCGCAATGGCATGCGTTGCACGATTCGTTGATCAATCTGTTCATGTTCAAAAAGAACCCCCCCCCCCCCCTTACCTCCCCCTCTTCACTGTCGCTACCCTAAATCAATTCCATTGTTAATGTTCTGTTTTTAAAGTTGTATTTTTCTTTTTATGCTGCATGTTTTGTAAAAAAAATTATAAACATAGAAAAAAGAAAAAAAAAAGAAAAGCTAAACACAAAAAAATGGACACATCACAAACACATCCCTTAACGCGTCCCTGACGGATTCCTTACGGATCCCTTACGTATGGGTTGTGTTTATTGGATCCGTTAACACAGCGCATCCTTAACGCAGTGGAGCCTAAAGCTGGGCATACACGTACCAATTATCCAGCGATCTATAATCCGATCGCCCATCCAATTCCGGAATGGATTTTAATTTGTGAAAATGATCGCAAACTGCAACATACCATGCATTCAATTTCTGGGCCATTCTATCCTGAAAGTCTCAAATGCACACATTTATGGGTTTGGAGTGGTGTTAGCTGAAGAACTGGCCAGTGACCAACAGCACACAAACAAAGGTCATTTCCACAAGAATCATAGATGGATCGCTTAGAACGATTGCATGAGACAACTAACAGCACTCGATTCCTTTGCTTTTTATTAAAGTTATCCATCAGAACGGATCCGTGAACGATAGTTTTTCTGTCCGATTTCTGACAAAATCGATAGCTCGGACACTTTTGGCATGCTTCAATTTTTATCCAATCCGATCGCACGATCGATTTTAATAAAGGACCGCACTAAAATTGAACAAAAAATCGAGACATGTATGCCCAGCTTTAGGCTTACTCCCAGCTAGTTGAAACTTCCAAAACATGTTTGAATATCCATAGGGGAGAGTGTTGATCCCCTGGAGACAATATATTCTGAAGCTGGATTGGTTGTCAAAGGTCCTGACCCTCTTTGACCTGACTGATATCTGTAGCTGATTGAAATAAATGATGATTTCATTGGTTGATCTCCAATAACATGCAAGAGAACCAAAGGGGCATGGCACAAGTGGAACTGTGCTCAATGATTTTGTTGATATAGAACGAATGCCTATAATACCTGTCTTGATCACAAGTTCTCCTAGGAACTTTTCTTATTCAAAAAAACTAATGGGGACGCACACAATCTTATTGATAAGTGCTGTTAATCCTTTTTTTAGCTTTTATAGGAAGCAACCAAAAAGGTAGCCATACACACATTAACTGGATTGATCTTTGATTTGATTGATTTGATTTGATTTGAAAAGTGAAATGCACGAAAGCAGTTTTCTATGAAGAATACTGCTTTCAATGTGCACCTATGTAATAAACATCGCCCAAATAAAGTCTCTGGTGCCCCAGATGTGCCTATTCATCACACCAGGTTCGAGAGGGTTAATTGCAAATGGGCACATCTGGGGCACCAGAGACTTTATTTGGGCGAGATTTAGTACATAGCAGCATAGCTTTGTGCCCTGTGGTTTCTCATTAATTTTACAAAAATATTTTTTTTTTTTACATAATTGTTTGTTTCAAACACTATTATAGTCATGATGTTTATTAGACTGTCCTTGTACGGACAGATTTTTGGAAGTTACAGGCCTACAACATAAAGAAACATTTACCATTGAAGTCTTTTGGTACAGAAATCTGGACCTCAGCAGTGAGCTAGGGAGGTTAAATCGTTCGCAGGATCAATGCACACCACGTTGGGGAATCGATTCCTGGACGATTTTATGAATGGGGATCGAGGGTCCGAATCCAAAGTAATGGTGATCGAACAGGAAAATATCGACTTGTTGGATCCCTGTTTGATTTGTGCTAAAGGAAGGGCTAAACTCCTTTAGTAAATCAACTCCTAATGCATTTTACATTATCATATCACAAATGTATTGTTCCCCATAATTTTACTGCATATAGTTTAGTGTTTGTACAGGAAGGATCAAACACACTATTCAAATCTGTGCTATAATGTGGAGTTTTTAATGTGAGAGATTGAGCAATTTTGTTATGTTTAGTAGGTGAAGAAATTCACATTCTCCAATATATAAATATCATGTTAACCATAATTATGTATTATCATATTTGTAACAACTGCATATTTTCTCCATCCGTCAAAAAAATAATGGCAGAAATGTTGTCCCTATAGTGCCAATGTCTGATAACAAAGTCCTTTGAATCGTCAACAGGATTTCATGAATTTTAACAAGGTTCTTCATGAGAGAGGGTGTCAAGCATCAGCGTGCCATAGTTGTGTATTGTGCCCTGGAACCTAATTGCAGGGTAGGTGACAGTGCAGAGACACATACTATCTAAAGTTCATTCCTTATTAATTGCCTCTCAAAATAACATGTTTTCTGCCTATTGGGTTACGGGTGTGTTCTAATTTAATGGGAACTGAGACACGAAGGTGTCATTTGTGGCGCTTTTCTAAATCGTAAAAAAAAGGGTTAAGTCACTGCACAATAGGCACTGGCAAGCTACTGAGAACCACTGAACCATGGCTAGTTATTTTCGATGATTTTTTTTATTTCGGGGTACAAAAAAAGCTATCTTAACAATTATTGTGTCAGAATATCCTTTAATTAGAGGAGCAAACTCTTGCCTAATTAAGCTTCTGTAGTCTGTACAGAGTTTTTGTATGTTAAATAAATACAATGTGGGGTATTGAAAACAAAGAGAAAACAAATGTTGTCTACGGATTCCACCATAGTCATTCTATTTTCTAGTTAGTGATGGTAGGATTGATTTAAAAGTGTGATACTGTTTTTTGCTGCATTAAAGACCAGTGATTGTTTTAAATGGAATACCATCCGGTAACCCAGTGGTTCCCAAATTGGGGGGGGGGGGGGGGGCAAAGGTATTGCAGGGGGCACTGGACTTCATTGGTAACCTGTGTTTGAATAGGGAGGGGGGGGGGCTCGATAATGTTCCTACATAGAAAAGGGGGGCCCTGCAAGGAAAGTTTGGAAACCACTGGGCTAACCTAACACAGTCGTTACTGTGTCTATAGGTGCCACTTTCCATGAGTAAGGTACTTGGTCCCATCCTTCTTATGTCTAAAACCTCACTATGATTTATTATAGACAAAAATAGGGCTATAAATGGAATAATGAATTAAGTAGACGTTCCTGGTTAGAATGGTCACCTTATTGATGTCTTGTCCACACCAGCCAGAGGACTTTGCAAGATATCAATAAGGTGAATCTAACCAGGAACATCTATATAGTTCTACCGAACTGCTATACAAGGTCCTTAAGGTCCCCATACAAGTCCCGACGGGCATTTCACAGATGACCTGTTCGATTGGACGGGAGTTGATGTGTACCACTTTAGGTGCCCAATTTCTGGTCAATGCTTTGGATGACATTCAAGCAGGATACACGGATATGTCCGTTACCTGTTTGACAGACCTGTCTTCGAGCATGATCGGTTGATCCCACTCCAAGACAGGGGTGGCCACATTAGATGGCTGCTAGATAAATGGCCGTGAGTGGGCATGGTGTGACGTCAGCGCACAAGCTATTGTCTAGTGTTTGAACACCTTTAATTATACTATTCCTGCTTTAATACATCAGGGCACCCTAGTGAGACAAGCTAAATACAGCAAAATACAGGGACCATTTGCTCTAGTTTCTGGTTGTCTGCTTCGGTCTGTCCCCTAGCCATCTGAGTCCATGCTTTGGGGCATAGGGTCCTGTGGTATACAGTGGTCCCCGCTACCTGCCTCTTGCAGTCTGACACATGGCTTGCACAAGCGTTGCATACACACTATATTGATACATTTTCTTCATCCTGAAGAAGCCCTGTTGAGGGTGAAACATGTTGACCTGAAATAAGTTGTTTATTGCTTTGAAGTTTGGATTTGTATAGAAACAATACTACTTAATAGTCTTTTCTTTGTATTATTATGAAATTAATTGTATTATTGAAATTTAGGTTATAGTGAATGTATTACAGTACATGTTATTAATCCTACTAACAAAGAATATTTAACTAATATATAAATCAGGCTAAGGGTTTCTTTGTTTGGTCTACTTCCACTTTGTGAAAAATGTAATTTGTCTATCTGGCTAGTGAATGCATGGAATTGAATGCATGGAATACAATTTAATTGAAAGCCCTCTTCTGCTTTCACATTAGACAGCTACTAATTAGCAATAGGTTAAAAGGCCATTTGAATTTTGATCTGGAAATTGGGTAAATTTCTTGTTTTTACTTGAAAGCTCATTACAAATGTTTGAGCAAAGGCAAAAAATAGGTTATGGCTAATTCATAAAATATGATGTCCAAGAGCTGCAATGGTCATAGCTTAGATTGGTCTTTGAACCTTTAAAAAGACTGGTTGCCTCAGTGTTGTGACATGGAATGGGTCAAATGCTCCTCCATACCTAAAAGTTCTGGGAGGTTTTTTTTTTTTCTCTCACCTTGTTGCTTTGTCCTAAATGGGCAAAGGTTGTTTACTTAATATGCTATGCCCACTACAGATTTATAACTACCTCTATTTGGTCCCATGCTCTGCTTTGCTTGAAAAAAGATATAAATGTTACCTATGAAGCACACTTTAAATGCAGGAAACATTTGCAGATGGCTTGAATAGAAATCATATAACTAAATGGGTATATTTGCAGGAAATTGGAGGAAGGAGTTTGGTCCGTACTAAAATAGCCTTGTAATGATCAAATAGGCACATTTAAAGCAACTGTAATTGTTTTCATTTTTCTAATTGTATTAGTATTGCAAAAGGCAATTAGTAGAAGTGATGCTTTTCTAGGCAAATGGTCATTTATCCACTTACACAGGAAACAAAGACGTGCTAGGTCAAATGGTGGCTTTGTCTGCCGTTGCTTTTTAGCAGACTGGTAATTACTTTTTAAAAGTCCAATATAGCTCAACTGCAAATTATATATAGCAGCCTTGGTAAAGGGACTTTATTACTTATGGTATTATATATCTGTACTGCTTATGAAAATTGTTAAGAAAATGTAAGTGCTTTTGTAAGATAAATTGAAATCTAGAATATAAAGTATATTTAAACAGAGTATTAAAAAAGATATCAAGCATCCTCCTCAGGAATACTGTTTTGGCCTGGCGTGAAACAAAAAAAGTCCTGCAGGCTTCTAAGCTAATCACACTGCTCATGCCTATTCACTCTACACCAAGCTTCCCGGAAAGCCATAATAACAGACAATTTAGGAGCTGGGAGTCCAGGGGATTCCGATATGTGGCAGACTAAGACTAAGATCGTCGTCTTATGTCTTTTTCTTCACTTTGTTCAAAATATTCCCTCCACCCCTCCCATGCTTCATGCTACGCCCAATTGCGGGCATACTTGCATCGGTCACTTCCAAAATCAAATTCCGGGTTGTATACCTACCTGAGGAGCTTTTGTAAAAACTCACAGAGATCCCAGTCTAATGTTAAAGCTTGGGCCTCCTTTCTCGCCTTTTCACTAGAGGATACTGAAGAGTTCTTGGAGCTTGGTTGGGCAAAAATATGCCACATCAACCACTTACTCCTGACATCACCACTTACACTGTTCAGGAATACTGACAGGACATCTCTTGTTATGTACACACTGTTACGCATAAAGCTAGCCATACACGTGTCAGATTCCATGTCCAATCGATTCATCATCCGATCGAT
>CM070036.1:136873784-136899908 GCA_036250615.1 Ptychadena robeensis | reverse complement strand
AACTGGGGGGGGGGGATTAGATTAAGGACATTTAAGGTGATTGTGGGGCATGGAGATGGCTGAAGTTCACAGCAAAGGGCTTAAGAGTACTATTAGGGTACTTTAAGGTATTTTAGGTAGCTTAGGAATAGTAATGATCCGCATAGACAATATTAGAATAAACAATATTTTGCTAATAATTCTACTAATATTCGTAAATATAAAATTTGTGCATATGGTCATGCATTGTCATAATAATAATAACATTGTGATTATCTTTAAAATGAATGGTCACTTGCGATATTTACTGTTGCGTTGTGATTATTATCGTGATGCATGGCCATATGTGCGGGATTATGTTTTTTTTTTTGTAAAAAGTCGAATATTCAAAATCATTCATATCCGCCCCCATATTTAAGATATTTGCAAATTCTCAAATTGTGGATATTCGTGTAAAATATTCCCCATTCAAATATTCAAGTTCAACACTACTTAGGCGTTTTAAGGTATTTTAGGTGGTTGAAGGGCTGAGGGACTTAGGGTCTGAAAGTATTTCAGATGAATGAAGAGTTGGGGAGGTGTTGCCTGTGTCATGTTAAATGGGTACTGTAGGTGTCAGGGTACATCTGCAGTTGGTGATTGGGGTAGGTATTTTGAATATGGTGGTGGGACAGGGAGCACGGCTAGACAATTATAATATGGATAGAGAGTGTTTTGCTGTATTAACTTATTTGGTAATTTTACTTTAACTTTCGAACTGAACTGTAAGCACACCTCAATACCTCAATATATTGGGCTCCTATTGGCTGTGGGATTTGATGAGTCAGTCGAGTGTTGTGTCCTTGCTGGAAACAAATCTGTAATGGAAGTGACCCACAGCTCCCTTCATTTTCCAGTCTGTGATTTATTTTTTTACTGATAATCTTTTGTCAGATCGCTAATGGCTGAAGGTAGGGCAGCTCTGCCAATAGGAACTGGAGCCATGCATCTACGCAGAGACAAATCAAAGACATGGTAAATTACTTAGATGAAAATATAATTGTTCAAACAATATAGATGACCAGTTATTGGTTTGTCTCTTCTGGAAACAGCTTCAGAGTTCAGGTTTTCTTTACCCCAAAAATACTGTTGTTAAAAGTACGTCATGATGCTTTAGTTCACCCATCCACATGGCAACTAATTGCTGGTTGGCTTGGCAGTACTGTGCCATGTGGTGAAGGTCTGTGCTCTCTACATTGAAGTACATATGTTGCTTTCAGTAAACTACCAACAACGGTGAGTTTGCCTCCAGCTTTATTATTCAGGTCACACTGTGGTTGCATTTCACTCTTGTTTTAGATTTCACCTTAACATAATACTAATACGCTTCTAATCAGAATATTCTTTATTGTTTTAAAACCAAGAAAAACGCTTTAGTTGCAGTTATTTAGATCTTTTTTCTACCATCAAAGTGATCATGTCAACAGACAATTTATTTCAACAGCAGTCTATAAGATTATATTTAATTTAAAGTTTATGCTGCTTCTATAAGATTATATTTCATTTCATTTAAAGTAAATCATGTATGAGTTGTACCTGTAAAAGTCTCCTTTCTGCTGAATACTGTTGTCTGAAATAAGCCCCTTTACAATCAGCTTCACGTTTTTAGGAGGTGGCAATTACAGTGTGATGATGTCATCACGCTGCAGCCGGTTGCCCAGAGGATCGGCAGGCACTCTTTGTGCGCAAAGAGTTATGGGATCGGCCAGAGGAAAAGGGACATATCTGTTCTCTGGCAAATTGTGATTTTTGCCCACATCGGTCACTTCATATGCGATTTTGGGGTCGACCGATTGCTGCACGCACAAATCACCCATGGATCGCAGGGTGTATGGCTAGCTTTAGATCTGGCACTGAAGACTGAAGTGATGCTCCATGGTATTAGCATCCCTCTGTTTTCAGCAACTATGTGACCGCTGAAATGAACTTAACTTATGGTGGGATTCTCAAGCAGCAGCAGAATTTGATAGAACACAGATTCTCAACATGAATAAGTAGTAGTAGAAGCAGGGAGATTATTGCATTATAGCTTCCAGTATCTGAGTCTGGCCAAAAACCGGAAGTGATGTCATGTCCCATATTACCATATTACTGGCATTCCTCTAACTCAGTGGCTCCTAAACTTTTCTTGCAGGGCCCTCCTTTTTATTTAGGAACATTTTTTAAGCCCCTCCTCCCCATTGAAACATAGGTTCAGAATGAGGGCCTGTGCCACCCCCGAAATACATTCACCCCTGTTTTAACTAGACTACCTCTTCAGTCCATTATAAATGCTGATGCTAGACTCATTTATACTGCTTATACTTTCATCCCTTCATCTGCTGCTCCTCTTTGCAAAACTCTTCACTGGCTTTCAAATGCCCAGATAATTAAAGCTCTGTGTCTTGCTTTTGAATCACTCCACACCTCCTGTCCAGTCTTTCATACAATTCCATGGAACAGCAGGTAAGTGTATTATTTTAGGATCCTCGAACCCTAAGCCACCATCATACCAGCTCAGAGGTAATTTTACATATGTATTTTTTACATATTAAGTATACATTCGCTAAGCATTCAAACCTGAAGTTCAGCTTTAACTGCTAACATAAAACACATATAATCCCAACAGTATTGTTACCTATAAAAATATTAAAAGTGTAAAGGTTTGTTCTTTATCCCGTAGATTATTTAGCATAACATGAAAAAAATATATAGGATATGTAGGGGAGCACTTTCTTAGCTTCCCAAGAGCCATTGGTGGCTGTGTTTGACTCATATTAATGCCATTTCTATGTTGCCAAGGTCCTGATGTCTTTGTATATTTCCCGGAAAGGACAGGGCCTTAAAATGAATTGTTCTTAAGATACGACAAACAAACTGACCTACATTTACGAAAAGGAGCATGCATTGAAAGAAGTGCTAAAAGCTCGGAACCTCTCAGAAATCTAGGACATGCTGCTAAACAAAGCTTGTAGAAAACAATATACAGAGAGCATTTTACATGTATTTTTAAACACTTACTGCTCAGATGAGGCTTTTTACCTTTTTGTTAAGAAAACAGAAGGCTGAAAGCTGAACTTGATGGATGGAACATGGCCCTATTACGCTTAACACAGAAACTGCTGGAACTGTAGTAGATTCGTTCGTTGCAAATAGGATATTTTTTAGACAGCTTTTAGTGTACCAACCCCAAGAACATAAATGAGGTACAGCTCGCCAGTCCTTTCTTTACATTTTGTTTTAAGTAATCCACTAACACTGCTCTAGACTGTATATAACTACTCCACTGTATCAATGTAGAAAGAATTAAGCCACCTTGGACAGCCTCATTCATAACCCATGGAGAGGGTAGTATTAGATCAGGGGTGTCAAACTCAAGCCTAGGGGCCAAATCCCGCAGTGTTATAAAATTTGGCCCACAATATATTTTTCTTATGATTTAACCTTCCTAGCGCTCTGCTGAGGTTCTGTACCAAAAGCGCACCATAGACTTTAGTGGAAACGTTTATGTTGTAGGCCTGTAACTTACCAAAATATGTCCTTACAAGGGCCTAGTATACATCTTGAATATAATGATGTTTAAAACACACAATTATGTAAAGCAAAATTGCATATCATAATTCAATTAAAACATACCTGTCAACCCTCCCGTTTGGGCCGGGAAAGTCAGGTTTTTATGTGGCTCATTCCATCACAAGTAAAAAGGAAACATCTTCACTTCAGGTAGAGCCATGCAAATAATTTCATTCTGCCCAATCAGCTTATCAATAAGGTTTGACTGTGCTGGTAATTGCTGCATTTTGATTCCTGTAAGCTCCATTCACATGGGAGGTTGTGACCAGCCTGTTCACCACCCGAATCAGGCATTCAGCAGGCATTTAGAGAATACGACATGAGGCATTTTCAGGCTTTTTTGGGTACTCACACCATAGGATTACTATGGGGGTATTTATTTTTATGAACGCCCCTCCCCGGAGCTCATAGGTGCAGACAGCCCAGAAAGCACCCATCGGCCTTAAGTCCCTTCTCACCAAAATCTTCTTGGTTGTTCTTTCATGTTTTTTATTTTGTTAAAATTGTGATAGCAGTGTCTGTTATCAGTACTGAGCAAAGTTTTGAGAGAGGAAGAATAAAATCTGGTCAAATCAATCAATACTAGTAAGTAATACCAATAATAATAATCAATACCAATAATAATAATAATATCAAAATGCCAGAATGGAATTTTAAATTTTAGGAAGTGTTGGCAAGTCCTCTTTAAGTGAATAATTTTTTAATAGTTTCAGCTTTAAACATTCTGCCTACTTGAAAGTCAATCACTACTGGAAGACAAACCAGCTACTTCATTATCATATTTAATATACACTAGGCCAGTTCACTCTTGACCCATTTGCTCATGGATTCCATTAGATTTTTTTTTGACTAACGCATATTGTCTTGGTTGTACCAAAGGTGCCATGCCCGCTTTTAGGTCAAAGTCAGTGCAGCCGTAACTGCACAGAGCACTTAAATATAAGAGTTCCCAGAATGCAATTCACCGCTGGAGAACTATTAGTTCGGTGCTGCGTTAAGTATGTAATGCATCTTTTTAAATATGCCTATGCAAGAAAGTATAAATTGCTTTTATAATGGGAAAGAAAAAACTTTCATCCCCATTACGGGAAATAACATCCATTCTCATACGACTTTGCTAACCCCGGTTATCTATAAAAACACACTATGTTTGAAGAAACTCACACTAAGCAAATGTACTCCCATGCTGAGCGGCAAATGTTAGCAGTGTTAAAAAGAGGTGGCACAGCAATGAGAAGGATTATGAAAGTATTTAATGTAGATGAGTGCAAAGGTGCCTCGTCTTTACACAACATAATCTTATAATGGCAAGATAATAATTACATTAATCATAATGAGCTCTTTGGCGGTTGCATGTTTCAAATACGTGACTGAAAAAGAATGCTCCTGTGCTTCATTACTAATTGGTGTCCATTCAGCAGAAACAGATAACATCCCAGGATAGTATTGTACGGTAAATATCAGACACATAAATTCTTCTCTATTAAGAGGTTTGCTTCTGGGGAAAGTTCTCTCTAGAGTATTTCTGCATAACAGTCCAACAGAAATTGGTACTGTCCATCTATTTATTACATCTATTCTAGACGGAATAAGCAGTTGGGTGTTGGAATAAATGGAACTAAAGAAACCATAACTAAATCGGTACAAATCTCAGAGGAGCTTACTTAAAGTCTGGACTAATAATATTACCATTCACCAGTTCTCACACATAAAAATGTTGTTAGGGGTTGAGGAAAATTTTTTGAAGATTTTGACTAGCTAATTTTTTACTTAACCTCCCTAGCGCACTGCTAAGGTCCAGATTTCATACCAAAAGCGCACCATTGACTTTTTTTTGTAGGCCTGTAACTTCCCAAACTAGGTCCGTACAAGGGTCTAGTAGACATCCTGAATATAATAATGTTTGAAACACACAGTTATGAAAAAATACATTAAAAATTTTTTTAAAAGGTATCATTTGAATGATAAAATCTCTAAAATAATTATTTTGTATGATACATTTCAAAACAGTATGTATTTTGTTTTAAATAACATTTTTATTACAATTGGAAATGTGTTTTGTGGTTTTTTTTTTACTTTGAATTGTATTGGATACAGTTATCACTGTATCCAGTACAAGAAAGGGTTAACTTCAAAGGGGCACATCTGGAGAATCACACTGAAACATTTTTGTGCATAGAAAACTGTTTTCGTGGAAATTACTTTGGAATCTCCTGCCTCCGCCCCAATGTGATGTCACTCGGGGAGGTGGGGGGACATTGGCTTCAGTGAAAAAGCCAGTTCAGATGATTGGAGCCACCGTGACAAAACTGCGAAACTGTAAGCGATGCCAGGGCTCCGATCTTTGCCGGATAGCACCATCTCGTCCAGAGCAGTACTGACAGGACTGGACGAGATGATACCATCACAAACGCTACGAGGGTTAATTGCAAATTCCCTGAACATTGTTCATCATCACCAAAATTGCTGGACTTGTAGGGTAGGGTTGTGGAAAAGTATATGGTCTACCACAATAAGTATTTGTATAAATTAAGTTCAAAGTTAAAGTTTCATAATTTGCACAAAAACTATACAAAGACTAGATTTACACTGTCGTTTTCCAGGCTGCTGCAGCCCAGGAAATGACCAGATGACAGATCTATTGAGTGAAAACCTGAAAACTGACCGGCTGACGCCTCAAGTTGCATTATGTCCCCTATGCCAAGTTTATTTCATACCTCTTGATTTTGTGGTCGAATTTACCAAAGTACACAATAACCCAGTATTTATGAAAATGAAACAAAGTTATTCCTATATAGTAGGAGTCAGGTACCTACGGTTTTGCGAGCCAGATGTGGCTCTTTTGATGGCTGCATCTGTCTCACTGCCAGTTTTGACCGGGGAAATCACATTTTTTATGTGGCTTTCTTGGCCAATAGTGATGGCCGAACATCGGCCTGCACTGTCCGTGAACGGGCGGGTCGGACTTTTAAAGAAGTCCGCCGTCCTCTAGGCGGGGAATTTGAATCGGAAAAACCGGAGGTGACGTTAGTGACGTCACATCCGGTCCCTGGACCGCATCCTGGAACGCATAGTTCCTGGTTACGGGAGCCGGATGTGACGTCACTGACGTCACTTTCTGCTCCGAGCCGGTTTCTTTATGCTCGGTCTTCTAGTGAAAAGATTCTTCCTCCAGCACGATCTCGCAGGTTCTCATCCTGCCGGAGGAAGAATATAGATCTTCTTCTCGCCGGCGAATGGGGCGGGTCGAACACCCATACTGCTCGCCGGCGAGAAGGAGGGCGAACATCCGTTTTTGCCGCCGAACTGTCCGCCTTGCGGGCAGTTCGGCCATCACTGTTGGCCAAATACCAATTTCAACATGATTTTAAATACTGATATTTCCCGGATTCTTGAAATCAGAGGAATTTAGCAGGGAGAGGGTGTTGCTCTCCCTGCTATTGTCCTACCTCGCACATTATAACAACAAGCAGGGTGGGACATAACGCCCTCTCCCAGCTAAATCATATGTGAACTAAATCAGATACCGGAAGTTACATCAGAGACGTCACTTCCGGCATTTGGAATGGGGGGGGGGGGGGGGGGTGGCACATTGCTATAACCCCTGCTATATAGTCATAAGCGGCATAGGCAATGTTCAAATTCATGGTATTTCATGTATTATATTAATATTTGATTTTATATTCGTGAACATGGAATTCATGCGTATGGCCATGCATTGATCGGTCACATGAATGGCCATATGCGATATTTATTATTGCAATTATTATTATCGCAATGCATGGCCATACACATGGGATCATGTTTTAAAATCGGAATATCCACCGCCATATTCAAGATATTCACAACAAATACTCAAACTCAACATTCCTATTCCTATAATGAATAGGCCAATATTCATATATTTTTATCTCCCATTATATAAAAAGAACAGGGTGGAGAACAGCTGAAGCAATAATTAATTAACCTTGCAAAGTTGGTTAAACTATTTTAGTGATGAGCGGCATAGGCGATATTCGTATTCACAAAATATCACAAATTGTTCACCTAATATTCACAATGAATTAGTAAACTCAAGAATTTATGATCTTCAGTCATTACCTCAATTGCACATGGCACTTGTACGTGCACATATTGCCAACTCAATGAATGGTAGTTCCAGGTACTGATGTAAAAAAAAAAAATTTGAATATTCACAATTATGAAAATATAACACTATTTTCAAGACCTTCTTGAATTCTTGAAAAGTCTATATATTTGCAATAAAACTTAGCGATTGCAATTTGTGTCCCGTAGAAAAAAATCTGTGACATGGTTATCTTAAATTTGAAATTAAAACTTTGTACCAAGTTTTGAGTCTCCTTATACACATATGAAGACCAAATGCCACCTTCATCTTCAACCACGAAGGTACAGAGTGCTCCCATGTTATTTAAATCCGACATAGATAAGAAGCTACTGATAATTTAATGAAAGTGGAATTTTCTGTAAAGAAATGAATCCCTGTCATCCTGTAGACTAATAGTATAAACAAAGTTCCCCAGATCAGCCCTCTCTCATGACCCTGTGACAAGGATTATGACATAAACAAGAGTCTACAAGGTGAGTAATGGCTTTGTGGCAGATGTCAAAAGCCAAATTAAAATGCCATTGAATGTTTTACACATCCTTCTTCTCTATACTAACAGATATCCTTATCAGTTTATGGATATTTCTAGCTGATTGTCCTGTGAATGATGTTCAGAAATCAAGGTTTGCAGTTGAAGGATCCAAAGAGTCCTTGGGATGTAGGCACTGAATAGATACAGCTTGATTTAATTATACCATTAGATGCGTTTGATAAACAGAAATTAAAGCTGAACTCTAGGAAAGTAGCTAAATACACACAAAGAATCTATTTATCTTAAGAGATGGTGGATTTTAGACTAGTTGACTTTGTGAGTGAAATGTAAAGCCATTGAACATGGTATCATCGCCAAAATTGTTGAAGATGTATGTAGCCCCCCTATGGGTGCTAGAGTTAAGTGAGGTAAGGGGTTAACTTGGTGAGGTGAGGGTTAACTTGGTTTTCTCTTGGCAGGTGCAGCTTGTGCATTTTCCCTCCAGAATTTTGGCGGGAAATGTATCAAGTCTGTTCTGCCTGGAGATGACCTTTTCAGCTAGTGACAACAGCAGCACCTGCCATCTACTTTGCAACATTTTGGAGGGAACATGAGTCATCTCTCTGGAATGTTGGGTGGTGTCAAAAAGGTATAAAAGGGTTCAGCTCTCTCAGCTCAGGGTCTCAGTGTGACCCAGGGATATTCCCCCTCCTGGGGCCCTGTTGGTCTGAAGCATTGCCTGTGTTCCTGTGTTCCTGTGTTCCTGTGTTCCTGAGGGCCAGAGCTCCCTTTCTGAGGCCTCTGCGATCCCTAGGGTAGAGACTTTGTAAAGTCTGCCCTGAGCAAAGAGCTGAACTCCTTCTGTCAAGAGGGACGCACTACAAGGCCCAGCAAGCCTTCTGCCTTCGGAGAGCTGTGACTGAAGATGTGCTGGAGGACTACTTCTAGAGACCTGTCTGCCTGAGGTTCAAGTTACTACCAGGGGAAGGTGAGAAGTCAAGGCACAAAGCGTCCAGTTAGAGTCAAGCTAACCTGTCTACCTGAGGTGAGGATTGCCAGGGGAAGGTTAGGAAGAAGGGCAAGGCTGTTAGCTAAGGTCAAGGTCAAGGGTCAGAAGAAAGTGTATTACAGAGAGAAGTGTGTGCAGAAGAAGTCCATTTAGAGAAGTCTGTGTCAAGAGAGAAGAGTGTCCAGAGAGGTGTCCTGCTGTCAGTCTGGTGTCTCAGTGGTCAGCCATACCTGCTCCCTTACCCTCTCTCCCATAGAAGACTTGCCAAAGTTCAATAAAGTTTAAAGCATCTACACTTCTGTCTCCAAGACTTTCATTGCCGCTGCCCAGTCCCATCATCACACTCAGCAGGACCAAACGGTCTCATTTCTACATGTAGAGAAGGGTTGTGGGAACATGACAAGAAAGGGGTATTGCTCTACCAAGTGTCATTTTTACCTAACATTTCTTTTAACTGTGAACTTAATTTTTGCAAAGACTACTCATGCTAGAACAATATTTCTCCTTCTTTTAAATTTTTGGGGATACCATGTTCAGGGAATTAACTCCCAAATCCAATTACATTCAGTAGCTGACACTGGTTTAAAATACTGAGCTACAATACTTTGTGTTACTACCTGCCAGACATTGATAATAATTACAACATCAAGCAGGCTAACATTTAATTGCCACAGTTCAGTGCAGATATACGTTGCGTTTTCTTTCTAGATGTCTGTTCTTGAACTTTCATATCTAAGGCCCCCCCATACATGTATGGATCCCAGGGCGATTTTGCAGGCGCTAAGCAGAGATGCCCACCTTGAGCGACCAGAATAGCACAGGAAATCTGTTGCACGACGATCTACCTTGATGGCTGTTTTCTGGTCGATTGCTCTACTTTGCATGGGGACAAAGTATCTGACGGGAATCCATGTGTGAGTGGCACACATAGGGATCCCAATTTGTTCGGTGGTGGGCCGATAGCAGCGAGTTGACGTCACCACGCTATTATCGGTTGCTGCCCAAGCGCATGGATGTATGCCTAGCTTAAGTCAACTGGGACAGAGACTACACCTTGGTATAAGAAATCCATGGCTACATATGGGGTCTTGTGAAACACCAACTTTAGTTCAGGTATACCAGGGAAGAAGAGCATCTGTTGACACATCACATAACCCAAAAAAGATGGCACTTCCTCCTAAGGTTCTGGAATGGCAAGACTACTATTGGGGTGCACATGATCTTTCTGGTCAGTTGCCCTGATTGGCTGACCCGGTTTTAGCATATAGATGAAGCAGAAAACTACTAAGTCTGGTCAGTTGGCACTGGACTGTGTTACTCAATTCAACACCAATTCAGAAGGAACTTTCAACGGTGTCTGTTCACACTAATATCCTGCCATGCCATAAGTAAACCAGCAAATTCATGAAAAGCAGTCATGTAGAAACCAACCAGCCATAACGGAGCTATGGGGCCTTTAGCCACTCAGGGGTCCACAGCTTCTGACTGCCTTTTTTTAGTAGTTGAATGGGGAATGGAAAGTCTTGGGGCCATTTCACACTAGCTGCACTGCTTTGTGTAACGGTAATGCCAGTACTCAAAACTATGCTTTACCACAATGTGCTGCGTTATTGACTCCCAGACTAATGTACGGGAGACACTTACCATGCAGAAAGGTTGGGGGGGGGGGGCATAAACAATGTTGCTATGGGGCCAAGTCATCTATAGTTATGCCAATGCTGAAAAGAACACAAATTGGGGGCAAATGATCAGAAACATGTTCATGGCATTAGCAAATTGCATGGTAACAAGAAATCGTTGTGTTGTTTATATAGTATTGAATAGATTAGTGTGTTAAAAATCCAGTCTAGGTTGACTTTAAGGCTATATGGTTACCAATATTGACATACTGGGCACACAGAATGGCTGCCAATTCCTTTTTGTCATCCTATGGTACAATACCTCAGTGTTTTTATTGAGCTGTTTATTTGAGGCATTTCATTGTTGAAACATTTCTTGCAGCCCAAAATATTGCGTTATATACATTTTCCTTTTTTTAAACCTTGTTTTGTTCCACAAACCCATAACAACAAGTGTCTGATTGGTTGCTATACATCTACTTTTTTGTCTCCCTTCCAGTTTTCACAAAGCAAAGCCTATATAATTTATCTAAAATAATCACTCTGTTTTTGTGTTCCAAAATCAAACCATTATTATGCACATATTCAGATACAACAATTACCTCTGCAACTGCTTCATTGTATAACATAACAGCCACGAGTCCACCCAATTATGTTCCAGCTTAATGCATTATTAATCCCAACTGTAGACTGCAGTCATGAAAAATAAGCTCAACATCCACTTTAATGATGTAACATCTTGATTTTTTTTCCGCCAAACACATTCCAGACTAGTCATGTGTTAAAGAAAATAAATAAGTAAAAAGGGTTAAAAAAAGGAAAGTGGATAGTCAGGAGGGGAAACCTCATTTTCATGTACTACAGAGCAGACTAGCAAAGATGAACTGAATTTGCCATTAAAGAATCCAGCAGGTCTAATCCAGAGGTCTAAGAAGTGGCAATTAGCGTTTCAGCTTAGGGTACGGTGCTCAGCATAGTGAACTTGATGGTAAAAATAGATTTACATGCTAAAAATGGAAAGAAAATTGAATGAATCGCATCTAAAGAGCAGACTCTCCATTTAACTGAAATACGCCTGAGTTATTGTTTCAGTCTTCCTTGACAGATTCCATCACAACAGTTAATAAAGTGTTCAAACAACAAGGTTACCTGAAATTCGCCGTGATGTTGCTTTTAAAGGGCCAGCACACAACAAGGACATTATCAACAAGTATTTTAACATAAAGCTGCCCCAGGGGGCTTTGAAAACCTAATGGTGATATGATATTTATGTGTATAGCGTGGGTATGTGGGTAGCCCCATTGTTCCTATGGTGAGCACAGAGATATGTATAACATTCAATTGTACAGCTGTCTCATTCAAACAGTGGAATGCATTAGAAATATTCCTTGCAATTTTATGTTTTTGTATTAACGCACACTGGGGGCAGCTGGGGTATGTTAAGTAAAGGTGGGCATCAGAATGATCAGGAACTTGAACAAACTACATTGTAATCTGTTTTTTGTAAATTTGCCATACAGGTTTAAACAATAGAATGGATTAGGGGAAGCCAGGGCGTCAACAGGATGCATTAAACCAGTGGTTCTCAACCTTTTTAGAACCACGACCCTGGAAGTGATGTCGCAAAGCATCACCTGCAGTATTTGGAATGCAGAACTGATACACCTCAACATCACTTCTGGCACGATCAGGTAAGTGTAATGTTCCCTCCCTTATATTTTCTCTCCCTGCATATTATGTGTGGGATGGGGAGTTAGAAGGGAGAGTAACACCTCATCCCTCCTAAGTTAGGGGTTGTTACTCTCCCACCGAACTTCCCACCTCACTTGTGGGCATCAGTGCTGCTGCTTGATGGCAGCAGCTATGATGCTTTTAGTGAACTTGGTGACCCCTGTGAAATGATCATGCAACCCCCAATGGGGGGCATTAAACAGCTAAATATGGCCCATTGGTCTTAGCTTTCCCATGTCTGAATCAGACCATGAAATACGACCCCTAGATCAGTAACTGTATGATCTTTAGACCTAAAGGGCTTGTTTCCGAGGGACGCGCACTGCCAATCGCTCCAGAACGAGCTCCAGAAAAATCACGTCTCCCTCCATGGATTCTTAACTGTACCCATTCACTTTATGGATGAGATCAGCCAGGAAGTGGGGAGTGGGACAGAAAATCTTGCCACACCACCCCCCACCTTCCTGACGTCTGTGCCAAGGTTGTAATCGCTTAAGACCATGGGAGATGGATGGGTGCTAGCGTTAGTACCCATCAGGCACCGCAACGCAATTCAAACTGTGGCAGAACCCGAAAGTGGAAACTTCCCTCAACCACATACAGTATGTAAGGAATCAGTAGTAACTTGTACTTCTCTCTTCTCAATTCAAGTGTATGCAACATCTTGCTGCATTGACAAGATTTTATATATGAGGTATGGGTATAGTATTGTGGTGTATTAAAAAGAAAGAGGGATTGTCAGGGTTACGATAGACTATGATTCTTGGATTTTGCTATGGAAGACTTCAATCTTTATTGTTCTGGGGAGTACTGCATCCCCAACTCCCTCCCCCAATGCCGGACAAAAGGAGACCAACATTTTAAAAACTTTGTCACTGTTAGAACACTAACACAAGTCTGTCCAGTTGTGCCAAAGTAATTCCATTCTGGTCTGTACTCTACAATTAAACACATAGGAAACCATAAATACAATAAACTTTCATTTTTTTTTTAAATAAACTCTCCCACGGTGTTCCCATTACTCATTTCATGTACACTTACCTTACTAGAGTATCCTATTGTAACTGACCAATGGCACTGAACGTGCTGGATCTGGCGAGTGGTTCCACCATCTTGCCTTCTTCTTGAATGGACAGTTGTTCTGAGATTCCAGTCTTGACAGTCTTCCCGAAGGTTTCATGTATAAAAGTTGTCAATGAGGGGTGATCCAGGGGAAGGAATGGAAGCAATAAAACCTGGTCTGTAACTACTTAATCAACAAGCTAAAGGTGTGTCTTTCTACTAAAGAGGATACAGCAAGTTTGGAGTTCAAGTGATACCGTTTATTGGCTAACTGAAGTCATTAGAGAAGAAAGCTTTCATGATGTCACAGATCCCTTCTTCAGGCTTAAAGAAGGGATCTGCGATATCCCTAAAGCTTGCTTCTCTAATGATTTCAGTTGGCCAATAAACAGTATCACTTGAACTCCAAACTTGCTGTATTCATCAATGGGTAACACGGTATAACACTCTACTTTTACTAAAGAGGATGACATAGTGATACATATAAGCGTTAAATCATGTTTTGGATTAGAATATACACATTTTACAGCTTTTTTTAGGTGTACCAGATATGTTCTCAGCAATGTAAAGTAAAATGTAAAAGTTTGAAAACAGTCAAAAGTTTTCAGGTTCAGCCGGTGATACTTTTACTCACCAAGGCAGCATTCAGTTACTGAGTGGGTTGACAATTCTATAACATTCTTTCTAATTATAACTGTTCCATTCATCAAGCTTTACATTAATTAAAGAATCTACTATTTGCAGCAATCACATCTTTGATGCTTGGTATTCGTCATGCCAGTTCTTGGAAACATTTAGAGAAAGTTTGAAGATATTAAAGGGAATATCTTTAGCAATGCTTTTTGTAGCTGTTTAGAATTGTGACCGACTTGTAAGACGTTTTTTTCTCTGACCTGACAGTGAAGGTCTTTCAGATAAGCTCCATAGGACTGAAATCTGACATTTGTGTCAGGAGGCCATCCAGAAATAAGACAGTACTCTGATTTACAGTATTTCCTCACCCAATGGGTTTTACATAGCTTAGATGTGTGCCTTAGATCCTCTTCCTGCTGCATGATTAAATCTGTGCAGTCCGTGTGAGATGGCATGATGTCGAATAGCATGATAACCCTTCTTACCTATTATTTCTTAAGCTAGCCATACATGTGCCGATTCCATGGACGATCGATCACCCATCCGATCGATTACGGTGATGCCAGAGGGAATCGGATGTCCGATCGATCGCCCAATTAGGTCAACGATTCCTGGACGATTCCGTGCCCGATCGATCACTTCACAAATAGCAACTCCCCTTGATCTGTGCTGAATCTGATCAGAAAGACCAGCATGTTGGTTCTCTGGCAGATCCGATTCAGGGGGCCATGTCGATCGGGCAGGGTCGTTTGGGCAAGGTGGGCTGCACTCAATTCTTAGCCGATCGATCGGCGTGCACGCGCCCGGTGATCAATCGGCCAGGAATCGTGTGCGGAATTGTCCCGTGTATGGCTACCTTTACAGTGTCAATCTTCTCTTTTACCAGCACTGCCACTATATAGAAGATACCGAAATGAAAAGCACCAATCAATGTTGCTGAATTTTATATGGCGAAACAGACATTTCTATAGGGAGTAACTCCAACTAGAAAAAAGGGATTTATTCCCTATCCCAATAACCACTATCGGCAGTAAGGGACCAACTATCCATCGCCACCAGTGACCCACAGGCAGTTGGAGTGCGACCATCCACCAGAGATGAATACACTGCGTGGAGTGTATGAAAAAAAAAAAGTTCTCCACATGCGATTTCATCATCAAAGATTGCTGGCTATATACAGATACCCACTCCAGGGCCTGTATAAAGCCCAGCAGCCTAAAGAGTAAAGCCCCCCATACACCTTACAATCTTACCATACAATTTTTGTAAAATCTTCTACCATAACCATGTAATATAAGCACCTTTCTAACCCTTCCAATCATTATGTATTCCCTAAGGGAGGACCCGGCACTACATAGCAGTGATATACACTTTCCAACAACTATGTATTCTATCAGGGAGGACCCGGCACTACATAGTTGTTGGTAGGTGTACAGAAAATTGTATAGAGTGATATATGGAGTAAAACGTGTATGGGGGCTTTAGTCATTTTACAACTTTAAAATACACCCACCACTGTTTCTACCATTCCTCAACACTTCTAATCCTCTCTTCCATTTTATGGATCTGCATACCACTTTGCAACGCCCACACAGCTTATCCTACATGATTATGTACTCTAAAGCTGGAAACAGACGGCTCGATATTCTAGACATCCAATATTCCCTGCAGCAGCGTGATGACATCACGCTGCTGTCAGATATCGGCGGAGCTGGAAAGATAGCTCTGCTCTCCCTCCAGCTAAGCCGATGCTTTGCATGGAGACCGCGGATTCCATGCAAAGCAACGGACATCGGCCATGATTAACAGTCTTGTCCGATATCCCAGTTTTCGAGCGGGATTGATTAGTCCCGCTCGAAAACTGTGATGGCCGCATATGATATGGGTCAGATAGATGGCCATGAGCGCGCACGGCGCTCGAATCGGCCATGGATCTGGCCCATATCTTCATGTGTGTACCCTGCTTTAGACTGCAGGGAGGCCTGCTAAATTCGACACTCCTGTGATGTTCATCAGGTAGCTCAGACCGTCAGATCCAAAGAAAGAGATGGTTTTCCATCTTTATGTAGCAGAGTGAGCTCAAACATGAACTTATTTTCATGAGCTGCTCAGCTCCAAATTTGGAAAAGTATTATATATCATCTCAGTTACGGGCTATAGCAACGTGGTCCACATAGTAGATGGATGGAGTTGGAATACGCTTGGGTTTCTCCAAATCATCTGACTTCTTGTATATGGGGTCCAGCAGAAGATGCCAATACAACAATTATTAGCATCAATTCGGCGCACAATTCAGATATGGCAAAGATTCATAATGTTACCTGACTTAATTTAATGATGATATAATTTTTGTTCCAGATATCCAGATAGTTAAACGGGCCAGATGGCTGAGATATGGAAACCATATCAAGTTTTTCGTTTTGGACACTGATAGCACACTGAGTAATTAAAAGTTAAAGTTTTCAGACCTCCAAGATAGATGAGGAGTCCCACAAAAAATCTTTTATAATTATCTGCAGATAAGACTTTTCGCTCAATCTGTAACTAAGGATTTAGTGTTTGATGATTGAACAATGTTCGAGAGGGTTGTATTAGCAAAAGTACTTTATATTAGTGACACTTCCTCGAGATCCTTTTCTAAAACATATGTATATGATTAAATGAGAATCATTTGTAGAACGACCATTGACTATGTTGGAATGTTGGCAACAGATATGGACCCAGGAGCATCATAGTTTGATATGTACACAGAGTTACCTCCCTGGCGTTAGGCATTTTTTGCAAAAAATTTTATGGCGTGAAAAAGTGCCGGACAGGCAATTGCGGCCGAGTACAGTGTACTCCATCATGAGTCCCCACCATCCCTCTGCCTCTCTACACAACGGTGTAGATGCTGGCGATGTGGGCTGGGAAAAGCAGCATCACCTTCATTTAGATGGAGGTCTGTGGCGCCACCCACCGCCCCCTTCGGCATTACCGATGATGCCGAAGATTCAGGGCCAGAGGGCATCCATGAGCCTGAAGTGCTGCAGGTTGATGGAACACTGGCGATTATGCCTGATCCAAGCATGGGCACAGTTTGATCCGAGATAAAATTGTGACCGTATTGAGTTTGGGCATAACACCAGGGAGGTTAGAGAAAATGCATTCAAGATATTGATACACTAGCATCATATACCAGAAGTATTGCATGCAATCAGTCCAAATCTTTCTTAAATTTATTGGCACTGTAAAGCTGAGATTCTATATTTCATATATCTTGGTCATGTAAGCTTATAGAATGTATTTGCTATCTACTTCTTCTGCCAAACAATTTGGCACCCATTTCCATATATAGCACTATGGGTTGACACCAAACCTAGTAACGCCACTTACTAAGGTAGTCGTTCCCAAACTTTTCCTGCAGAGCCCCCCTTTACTATTTAGGAATATTATCAAGCCCCCACCCCTATTCAAACACAGGTTAAGAATAAGGGCCTGCACCCCGATGGAATACCTTTGCGCCCCCCAGTTTGGGAACCACTGGACTAAGGGCACCAAAATGTACAACACAGCTACCTAATTGCATACAAGACATTTTTGTTTTATAAGCATGGCCACCAATGTCAGACAAATACACTTTAATGACACCATAAAAGTACATGTCATCATTTTAGGTATAAATAATGTTCACCTGAGGTCAACTTTAAATACAATTTACAGCTTCTTCTGCAAAAAGCAGGAAGCTATTACCTCCTTCCCGGCGCCATAAAATAAAATATAAACTAAATGGCAATTTGCATGTGTAAACAAACTTCTATGTCCGAAATGAGACTCCTTCAAATATTAATTATCTGCCTGAAGAAAAGAACCTTAGTGAGATTTTCCGGCAATAGCGTTCTGAGACACGAGTCCTTATCTCCATTAAACAGAAATATGTGTTTTTTATGCCAATAACCGTGCTAGTGTGGTAAATTATTGATAGGGTCTGAACTATTTTATGGCTAATTATAAAAATAATGAGCTGCTCATCAAAGTAAGTTCATGTTTGAGCTTACTCTGCTACATAAAGCGGGAAAACCATCTCTTTCTTCGGATCTGACGGTCTGAGCTGCCTGTTGAACATCACAGGAATGTTGGATTTAGCCGGACCATGTTGGCAATTATATATTATCATTTTATTTTGCAATACTACAGAATTGGGATTAAAGATAAAGAAAACTTGTTTCTCAGTCGTGTCTTATTTATAGAAAGACAGCGTGCCATCAACAACATTCAGTGTTCAGCAGATGTTCACCTAAAATATTTAAGATGTTACCTACATGCATTGCACCTGTTTGTTTACTCTTGGCATTTTAGTATATATTCATTTATTTTTTACATTAAGTTTCATTTATGTGAGTACCTGAGAATAAACACATTTATTAACTAAATGAGGCTTGTTGGATAAAGTTGTCTATACCTCTGATGTTTGACAGATAGGACTTAAACCAGTTGACATACTAGAGATGGTCAATTTTTTTTTCAAAAATTTTATGATTCCGATGATTTCGAGTTCATTGCAAAGCCCCTGAACATGGTATCATCACCAAGCTGGAGATATAGAGAAGGGTTGGGGGTATACTACAAATAAAAGTATGTCTCTAACACAAAAGTTTTTGCACAAATAAAGTTCAAAATCGAAAATCGGAATTTCAACTAAGATTTTGAACTTAATTTATGAAATGTTAGAGTAAAACCTTTTTTTTTCAAATGTTTCCACAACCCTTCTCTACATCTCCAGTAATTTTGATGATGATTCCATGCTCAGGGGCTTTGCAATCAGCTCACAAAGTTAGCAAGTCGAAAAATTTGACCATGTCTATGACAGACTATAGCTAGCCATACACGGCACGGATTTCCTGGCTGATCGATTCAGCACCCGATGGATTCCGGCGATTCCGCCGGCATCCACAGGTGAGAACGATTAGCCAATTAGGGAATCCGATCGTGGCAGCCCACCTTGCACGGCCGGATCCGGGAGGGATCCGTGTCCGATGGCTCGCCTCCCGGACCGCAACGCCCCCTGATCAGAGCAGAATCGGACCGAAAAGACCAACAGGTTGGTTCTTCCTCGGATCCGATTCTGTGCCCCTGATCCATCGGATGCGATCGGACGGGCAAGGTGGGCTGCAGGGGATTCCGGCACGATGGATCCGCGTGCACGCGCCCGGAATCCATCGCGCCAGAATCCGGCACGAATCCGTGCCGTGTATGGCAGCCTTATGAATATTAAACCATTATCACTAAATGTGCCGAAGTGTGAAGCAATTCCGTATTCACACCTATCCATTTTTACACACGTTGGACAACACCTATTACCCACGGCCAGCTTCTTGTGAACAGTATGCCAGATGGGCAAAGTAACGTGAAATCCCAACACACATCAATACAAATAGGTATGAAAGAGGCCTTAACCTTCTCAGCGTTCTCCCCGAGATATCTTGGCTTGAATTTCATTGATCATGAAACTCAACTTGAGATATCTGTGGGGAAACTTACCTGTCCGCCAGATTCCCCTGGCAATTCTCTGTGGGTCTGCCCTCAATTGTGTCACCAGTGACAGGTAGGTGCCATAGACCTCCATGTAAATGGAGGGGAGCCACTTTTTCCCCAGCACGATTCGAGCTGGGCACCTACGAATGGGCTGTAAATGTCGGTGGCATCTTATATGCCTCACCGTGATTGCCCATGGTGCGCTTTTAAAAAAAAGTGTGTTGTTTCCTGAGGAAGCCCTGGGCGATCAAGGGCAAAACGCGTCGAAGAATTTGAGACCATCAATCGACACCTAATAGTTCTCTCTGTATGGATAGAATTTATGGTCTTGACATTGTGCCTCTCAGTGACATCCTTGTAATAAGGAGTTAGTGGGAGCAATATTTGACATTGTATGGTTATAACTGATGTATGAGGTGAACTCTTTAGCACACTATACTGCATTTTTTATCATGATTATATTGTATTACAATTTTTAATAGTGGATCAGGAAGTCAGGAATAAATAAAGACCCATTGTTTTACAACGTTGGTTAGTTTTGTACTGTGCCTTAAAAGCCCCACCCTTGCCCCTATATTGCTCATGTGTTATTCTATACTCATTTTTTCGGGTGTGGCACTCCAGGAATGGAACCTAGCAATTATAGGGGGGGTAATATTGTACCTCGTTTTTGCTTGTATTTAAACCAGGCTCTGCCTATTCCCAAACTTTCCTTGCAGGGCCCCGCTTTTCTAATTATGAACATTATGGACCCCCTCCCCATTCAAACACAGGATTAGTGATGAGCGGCATAGGCAACATTCGTATTCGCGGCATGCTGCGAATTTTTGGGAAAACATTCGGAAAACATTCGGAAAATATTCACATTCAGCAATATGCTTCTTATTGCAAAAATCGGCAGTTTTATGCGAATTTCGCGAATTTTATATATTCGCGAATACATGTTTAACTTGCATTGAGGGGCGTGTTGAAAAAACAATTGCGAATTTTGGACGCCATCTAAGTGATTTTCGCGAATTTTCTAAAGTGCCGATTTTCACAATATTCCGAATATTCGCATCACCCCAATATTGGATTTAAAAACTGTTGATGGTCGCAGGGAGTGTTGCTAAGCTCTTGTTGCAGCCTTCCCATTTGTCCACTTGCATTGAGAGGCGTGTGTAATGGAAAAAAAAATACTGAATATCCGGAATTGCGAATATTTGGCAATATATTCACCATCTTCGCGAATTTCCGAATTGCCGATATTCGCAATTAATATTCGGAATCTGAATATTCGTGATCATCACTACACAGGATCAGAATAAGGGCCTGCTCCCCCAGGAATACCCACTGACCTATTGGGAGCCAGCAGACCTGATGACACAGGGGTATCTGGGCTGGCTACCACTGGCCTGGCCTTGATCTCTTAAGCATTTATACCATGTGGACAGCTAGTGATCCTAGATCCTATACAGATGTGACATTACACCTATTGCAAGTGTTTTTGTTTTTTACAATTGGGCTGTTTGGCGGATGGTTGGCCCTGCATGGGCTCAGAAGAGCGAACCCAGCATTAAGGGCAAATCACCAGGCTATGCATATTATATATCATCTTTTTGGGGGTTTTAATTAGCAGAGTAAACCAAGTCTAAACCATTTCTTAAAAATGTCTGGAAATGTAATGTGCACAAACTGGATGTGGAAGTACCAAAATCAACTAGTCCTACAAGTATTTAACCAAAACTAGTGTTCCAATCCTACACTTTAGAGATTTTCTATAGTAATCTATAGAAATAACCTATTGAAATTAATTAACATCATTCTTAAAACCAATCATGCGTTTACTGACAAAATTTGGGATTGTTGAGTTGTGTTGTTCTATGGCTATATATAGAACATTTCATCTCCACAGAGGTCCCAGATACAGAATGAAAAGGTTTACATTTCGGTATTGTGAATGCAACAGCATTGTGCACAGATCATGCTGGGCTGTTTATCCACATATGTTTTCTGATTCTTTTAAATATAAAACATTTATCCTGATATCCAATGAATTAAATATTACATTTGTATCAGATCCATTTGACTGCATTGATTTAATGATGTTAAAAAGAACATTTATCAGTTATTATCCTAAGGTTCCCATAGCATATGAGATTAAAAGGAATCCTGGAGCCAGAAATAACAGTAACCAACACTGAGTGATATTGTATTCTGTGTATTGTGTGTCCATGGTTCATGCTCAATAGCACAGCTTGCTTTCCAAGTCCATTGTCAGCACTAGATGCCTTGTGAGCACCAAGTACATATCATTAGCACAATAGTTCTTTCTGTGCTTTTTCTATTCAATCCGGCCTAATTACAATTTTATGCTTTTATGTTACCAATTTTATTTAAGAATTTCAGTGAATTCAAAATCTATTTCGTCATTACATACTTCAGAGTTACGGTCTGCATATCTTTAATGAATGAAAATCTCTTCTTATAGAAAATACTTGGTGATCCTGGCACTTTCTTGGTCTCCTCAATCCTGGTGTCCACCCTCTGCAGGCTGATCTATACTCTGTAAAGGTTCCACCAATCTTAGCATGCTCTCATTTTACTACACAGATCTCAATGCAGGGTACAGCTGAGCCTACTGACAAAGTTGCAGTGCATTACAAATCCTGCATTTGACGTTTTTGAAAAGGGGGAATGTTACCGAAACATGTCCATTGATTTGTAATAGACATGTACACACAGATGTGGCAGCAAGGTGAGTAATGTGTATGTGTTTTTTTTAGTTTAAATCCACTTTAATTATTTACCTCATACTAAATGTACAGACATAACACTAGTGTTGATTGTGAATATTCTAATTGCAAATTTTTATTGTAAATTTCAACACTCCCAGAATTTGTGAAGATCTCAAATATAGTCCTATGTCTTCATAGTCGCGAATATTTATGATTTATTTACATCAGTATACGGAACTACCATGCAATACATTCGCAATATGCGCATGTACAAGTGCTGATTGCACAATGAAGGTAATAATGACTGGAGGTCACAAATTCTCAAATTTATGAATTTGTTGTAAATATTAGGCAAAAAATGTCAATATGTTGCGAATATGAATATTGCTGCTCATCACTACATAACACCCAGCAACTCCTTGCACTTGCAGACATAAATGAGTTGAAAATTGTATTTAAAAAACTATATTATGGTAAGTACCTTATTGCCTTCATTTGAAGGACCATTTTAATATCAACCAGTAAGCCTTATCATCACCCCTGAAGTGATCTGAAACGTAGCCAACAGACCAGAAACTAATTTATATACTAAACAGTGATGTTTATAGATACGCACACTTGCGGAATATTTCGACTCTTATCAATAAATTGACTTCCTTTCTCCGAGCCTGTGCTCTCTCCAAGATTTGATGTTAAAGTGGAGGACTGGAATATCTTGAATTTTCAACACAGATACTAAACAACATGAATGGCACAGACGTGAAAGATACTTGAGAATGGCTAGACAAGTTGACATGTGGAATTGCAGTGTAATGCTGATTGATAGAAGTAACAAGTTACTCTTAAGTTGGGTTATTGTGTGAACATTGCACTATTACAATTGTACCATTATGCTTCGCGGTAATTGGATTCAGTATTTAATTTTCCTAATGTAATTTTCCATCTCTGTGAGCTTTGTGGTTATGAAGCAATGCTGACAGTTCTTTAATTTTTCATAAACTCCAAAAAAATGAACTTGTCTTATTTGCTTCCTTTCGGTCTGTTAAATTTATCATTGAAAGGCTTTTGTTATAGTTGCTCAATAAGTTCAAAAAATACCTGTTGGCCTTGACAACAATCATCTTATCTTTGACTACAGAACACCCTTAAAATACCCCAGAGTACCCCCAATAAATGTCTTTCACACTAGCCATGTTTGTGCTGACACCCCGCAACTCATGCAACTAGTGATGGCCAAACTTTGGCCAGGTTCGTCCACAAACAGGCGGATCGGACATAAAAGACAGACGTCCGCCTGTTCGCGGGAGGATGCAAATTCCCCGTTTGTTCGCTGGGAATTTGAATAGAAAGAAAGTCAGTGACATCACTTCCGGTACCTGGAACACACCGTTCCTGGTTTCTATATATCCGGACGTTACTTCACTTACGTCACTTACGTTTTAAGGTTCTCTACCCGGTCTCTGGTGAAAAACATTCTTTCACTGGTCGGATCTTTCTGCTCCTGATCCGGACAGCGGAAGAATAGTAACCTTCTTCCCGTCGGTGAATAGGGCGGGTCGAACACCCATACTGTTCACTGGGTGTAGAAAAGCAAACATGTTATGTTCCTGGCCTTGCGGACAGTTCGGCCTTCACTTTGTGTGACTAGCATTAATGCAAGTTACAAAGATTTTAACACTAGCCCCACCTTTTTGTTTATGGTAACGCGCAAAGCCACACGCTACCACAACTGCATGCACTCCTGCGGCACTGCTAGGTTTTTGCAAGTTACTAACATGGTTAAGGGATGTGGTAGTTGTGCCCATTTCCAAAAAAGAACAGCACTTCAGGCATAGCACTCATAGCGTTGATTGTGAATATTCTAATATTTTATACCAGCACTTCTATCATTTGGGAAAGTTTGGACTATAGTGTTATATCTTCCTGACTATTCAAGATTTTTTACATCAGTACCTGGAACTACCATGCATTGTGTTTGCAATATGCGCATGTACAAGTGCTTATTTGTGCAATGGAGGTTATAATCACTGGAGATCACAAATTCTCTGATTTATTGCGAATATTAGGGAAAAATTAAAAATTTTTTGTGAATACAAATATTGCCTATGCTGCTTATCCCTAGTAGTTTGTGATGGCTGAACTGTCCGCAAGGCATAACATGTTCGCCCGCCCTGTTCACTGGCGGGAAGAAGGTGACTATACAGGTAGAGAAGACGGTCTCTAGGGAAAGAAAACCAACTTAAACCAGAAGTGTATATCGAAACTGGGAACTGTACGTTCCAGGTACTGAAAGTGACGTCACTGACTGTTTTGGTTTTTTTTATTCAAATTTGAATCTTCCAGTGAATCGGACTTTTAAAAAAGTTTGTCCATCACTACTAGTAGTGTTAAATGGTCCTTAAGGAGAGTTGAGCAGAGGGTTTATTTTAACTCCCCTGGCGGTATTACTGAGCATGGGTAGATAATAATTGCCCAAAATTGGTAACCCCAAGCTACACTCAGGATTGCTTAGGTCTCCTTCTAACCCTCCAGTCTTTTGAGTAGACAGTAAATGGAAAAGCAGCAGATTGAGAATCTGATCTCCCTCTCACCCCCTGAGCTTTATAGAGCCTACAAAGGGGCTGATTGCAAGTTCAATTCCAGGGCTTACATTAACTTAGCTAATATCAACTGTTAAGAAAGGAAGAATGTGTAAAGACCCCTCTACCCTATAGGGACACGTCTACCATCTCTGTGCCAGTAGTTGAACGTCAATATGAAACAGCGCCCATACATAACCTATAGCATATGATGACTATTAAAGCTACATTTATGTGAAATATCTAGTTTGGTATGCAAGTACTGGTATTTTTACACATCTCTTCTGTGCGAGTAGCTCTCTCACATAAATACGTTTAAATGCTACCTGACATGACATTTGTGGATTCGGAGCAGTAGACTTCCTAGTGGGCACTGAGTGTTCTGATCATAGTGTCACTTGACTGCCGCGGACATATATTAATATCCAGGCAGCAATTAGTGTAGTTTATGGTCATACAATTACTGTGACAGCCAGTCAAAATGGTCACCGGGAGTGAGAAGCTCTCTGCCCTATTCTGTCAGATCAGTTTTATGTGAGCATTAGAAATTATTCATTTCGTTTCTAGGAAACGACATTAATGGGTTAAACCAACCAATATATATATCTTTTCTGTTAGGTGTTTTCTACTGTAACCAAATACAACTCAAATTAACTTCTTTTATTTGTTCTCTTTTGGTCTGCTAAACATATCATTGAAAGTGTTCTGTTCTAGCTGTGGGATGTGATCAACAAAATACCTGCTGATACTTCCAAAATCCAGTCAGCTGAAAACATTATTTTCTTATCCTTTGCTAAATGTTATAAGTTATGATTTGTTATGGAATAAGGAAGGTATATACATTCATGGTTGTTATTCTGCATGGTAGTCTATTTGTAGGGGAAGTTTTCATTTCAGGTTTTCCTCCCACCATTTTGGTTTGGTTACTATTTGGAACCAGTTGTATCCTTTCAATCCATGCATGCATTCCATAGTAGATGTTAATAGGTGGGAATTAATTTGTCAGTAGTCTTACTTGGAATCAGGGCCGGCATTAGGTGGGGACAGGGGCCACTCCTATTCCAGGCCTGACCATGTAGGGGGGGGGGG
>CM070036.1:136857482-136873637 GCA_036250615.1 Ptychadena robeensis | reverse complement strand
GGGGTGGTTGGGTTTGTAAAGCTAGGCAGCCTTTGGAGCCCTCAGATCTTACCTAGTATGGGACCCCAAAATTTCCAATGGCGGCCCTGCCTGAAATGTTACTGAAGGTCCTACTAAAATATGACGTAAGATGAGATATAATTGTGGGAATTCAATGACTACCATAGTAAAAGGAAATGTTAGGGCTTGTCTCCACTTTAGCGATCGGCCACAGTTCTAATCATGGCACGGCGATCAGGCCCATGTATTTGATGGGACTCATCTCCACAGGAGTGATCGGCCGCAGTGTTTTTGATCGTCGGCCACGGTCGCACCCAGTGGCCCCTAAACAGCACTGCGAGTGCTCAGCTAGGACTACGCAGAGTGGAGACTGTCCCATTCAGCAGAATGGGAAGTGTCCCTTCTGTGTCTTTTTCCACATGTCCGCAGCGGGAAAAAAGACTAAGTAATAAATATCCAAACTCTGTTTGTATTATTTTCCAGCACTGCCTTAAATCTTTTGGGCATCAGGTTCAATAGAGCTTTAAAGGTTGCCACTGGAATCCTCATCCACTCCGCCGTGACGAAAAGATATTAGAGATCTTGTGCTCCTCCATCTATCACCCAACATGAGTAAGGTTTAGGTCTGGAGACATGCTTGGCCATCGTCCTGCATCTTTCCAGGTTTGTGGTTGAGTTGAAAAAATTAGATTGTGGGTATACCTCCTTGTATATATATGCATTCCCATCCCAAGTGAAGATCTATAGAGATAAGGAAACTTTGTGTTCCCCCTTAATGGGACTTTAAGGTGAAATGCATATAAAGTGAATTCTACACAAAATCACCAATGGTATCCGAATGTATTGTTAGACACTTTATTCAACAATAATCGCACATCACATCTAAAAAATTTACATAGCCAGCCAAATAATCGATTGTTGGTCATTTAATCAATTGATCACGTGTTTAGATAAGTAACCCTGATGCTACATGTTTCGACAGTGCGTAGGCTTCGTCAGGCATAGGTACATATCAAATGATCTGTGGGGTCAAAGAAGAACAATGACATCAGGACACAACTACAGTGTATGCAGTCACAGAAAAAGAATGGACCAATGTACATGTTTTAGATGTACTGTGCGATTATTGTTGAATAAAGTGTCGAACAATACATTTGGATACCATTGGTGGTTTTCTGTAGACTTCACTTTATATGCATTCCACCTTAAAGTCCCATTAAGGGGGAACACCAGGTTTCCTTATCTCTACTGTTTTGTGGTTGTCTCGGAGGTGTGTTTTGGGTCATATGGGGACATAATGGGAAATTCATTGAATATTGTTATTTGTATAACGGGTTAGGAAACTCTACAGTGGACCATTAGGGAGGCGCAGAACAAATCAGGTTTGTGGTTGTGCCATTATTAGCTCGTTTGTATCCCCAGAACTACTGAGTGACATGCAGGTCACTAATGGTTACCTTTGACTGTTTCTGTTTTTTTCTTTTCCTTGTATGCTCAGGTTGAATTGCCTAAACTTGTGACCAGTTATGTTTAAACAAGCTAGATATTGCAGATAAAACAGTGATGCTTTTATTCCTTCCAGCCTGATATATTGAATCAGTAACACAGGGAGCATTTTTGAGGCTGCACTTTGATAACACAATATACAACCTGCACAGCTCAATGATTAAATTGTATCTGTCAGAGCAGAGAGAACACACAGATATGTTTTGTCCTTTATTATATGTAATATGTGTTTAATCTGTCTATGAGGCGCCTAAATTAAATCTGAAGCCCTGAAAAGCAGTTTTCACAAGTGAAAATGGCGCTGAACACATCTCATATATCACGCTGCAGGCTTTTATTTTTTTAGACATTTTGATAAATCATTCCCATAAAATAACACTGGATTAAGTGAGATTTTATAGTATTTGATAAATCCAGGTCAGAACGGAGGTTTATGTTAGAATATAAACTCACCTTTAAAAGGCAGAAGGTAGTGAAGTGGCTCAATAAAAAAAAGTCTGCAGACTGGAAAAGGCAGACATGACTGACCTGACAATAAGATGTTCAGGTATCCGCTGCAGACCTTCACCTTCTCAAAATAAAACACGGATTGATATCATTGAGCTGAAATGACTTTTTTAACAATATCCAAATGATCTCTGGGCTGATTTCTAACAGTGTATCTAATAAAGCTTATGCTAGCCATACACAGCCTGGCCCCACAATCGGCCAGGCACCCTTTGTGTGCCGGCCATAAGCAGCGATGGAGACGCTCGTCTTCATTGCTGCTTATGGCCATCGGCTTCCATCGGCTTTGGCCGGCCAGAGATTTTCCAACATGTCGGATCTCTGGCCGGCCGAGAAGTGGGGTGACAGGGATCTGTCGCCCCATGTGGGGACATGCCGATAAACGGCCGGATTTTAACCTGACCGACGGCGAGAGCGCGCACGCCCGTCGGCCAGATTAAAATCCGGCCGTTTATCGGCATGTGTATGGCCGGCATAATTGAAATTTATTACAGATTACCATTTCCTAAGTATGGTGAGTATACTAGCTAATGGCTTTTACCATTTTTTTCATCTAATTAATTCTTTTCATTGAATGATTCTGTACGACGCTGGTAATCTTTGTGGTTTACAAAGGTTAAGAAATTGCCTTTGATACCAAAACGAGGCCCACTGAAGAGCACTTATTTAGCCATATAAAAAACAACTGTAAGTACAAATATTAGTTTTTTCTTACTGCAATGACAGCTATGGACTTTTCCCATTTACTAAACATAAACTCATACTGAGAAAGACCACTATTTGTAACCTCTCTCTTGCAATGTTGGTTCTCAAACTGTCAATACATTGCCTTAATTAGTGATGGCCGAAAAGTTTGCGGCGAACAGAGTATGTTTGCATAATCAAAACATAAAATAGGTGGTATGTTCGCAGTTCGCAACACCGGCGAACATTATGGGTGTTCGACCTGCCCCCTATACCTTTACAGGAGACAAAGTGTCAGGAGTCAGGTGGGACAGTACAGCTAATAGCACATTTTTCCCTCCTGGAGGACACCCACCCCCTTATAAGTAGTATTAAGCAGTCTGGTAGCAAGTTTACATTTATCATGCGTCTGCAGTACTACTAGATAGATAGGGAGAGCTGCTGCTCAAAAAAACAGCATTTTAAAAAATCCATATTTTGGGGCAGAGTTTTAGCCATTGATCCCGATTTGGCATGACACTATCCAGATGGTTTCACACTTTTGAATTTTTCCATTTTGGCTACAAATATGACCTGAAGGTTTGAGAAGTTCACCCTCCATTGAAGTCAATGGAGGTTCACCGCGAACATGCAAACGGCAGGTAACTGCAGAAGTTTGATTCGCCTGTTCGTGAACAGCCGCAGCTGATGTTCGTCATCACTAGCCTTAATAAATAATAATATTCAAGGCTTTATTTTCTCCAGAAATCCTTTCTTGTCCATACAATGTATTTCTGAACATGCCGTCTCTACAAGAAGTAACAGTTATTTAATTTTTAATTTTTTTTTGCAAAAGTAGAATGTTTTTGTACTATGTTCGGCATCAATAAATACAGTAATTTTAGAGTTTTGATGCACTTTATTAACTAACTGTAGTCAGAAAAAGCAAATTTTCAGGATATTTCAAATTCCGTCTTCAGGCTTACATTTTTAAAGGCTTGTGTATTATTTTTCACTCCAGGAATGATAATTATCATTTATGATTTTTATCATATGTTGACTTCTGTTGTAATGTAAAGGGGCACCTTGGAGAAACACAATGGAGGAAGTCTGTAATGGGTGTCGTGATCATAAATTGGTGTAAAAATGCCAGTTATGTGGTTGTCCCCAGCTCTATAAATGTTGGACCCTTTGGACCAATATGACTGCCTGGTAAATGGTATTTTCAATATAAGAGCCCATTGATGGCAGCCTACAAATTTCTCAGAACAGTTTTATTTGGCTGCTGAATATCACATGCTGAGGTTGCCTACGTAACACAGAATCTGAAAACAGCAGACCTTTTTTTAGAACAGTAACAGTTGCTGGAATGATAAACAGCTATTCGATTGAAGTGCTAAAATTCTAGTTTATTCTTCATTAGAGAAGGGTGTTCAGCTGAAGTGGGAAGAAAAAACAGTCTAGACAGCTTCCATGGGTCATGCCAAAATCCATAGCAGCACTGGTAACAGCCTGTCTACATGTTGTCCGACACTAACTAAAGCCCATATATTTTCATTAAGGAGTGCAAATGGCAGCAGTTTGTGATGTTCTTTTAATTGACAAGTAACGGTGATCCACTGTGTACAAGCAGAACACACACAATACCAATTATGTCCAAATCTACACAAATGGAAACATTAAACAAAGAAAATTGGTTTCATGCAAAGGTTAAAATACAATCAGATATAGACAAACGTGAGCGCCTTTTACGATTTATGGTGTGCACCAGAGGTGACCTTCTTACTTACTTATCTAGACATGGATTAAAGATAAATGAAATAAAGGTTAGGAGTTAGTACATTGAAAATTAGGTCCCAGCCTTGTAGGAACTAATGCTGGGCATACACATACCGAGTAGGTCAGACCGACCTCCTCCGATGTGTGCCGAGATGCTAACGTGATGACATCATCACGTTAGCACCCCGTTGCATTCTGGGGCCCCTTCAGTCGGCTGGGCACCCTTTGTGTGCCAGCCATAAGCTGCAATGAAGACGCCGTCTCCATTGCAGCTTATGGAATCGGCTTGCCTCGGCTTGCATCGGCCAGAGAAGATCGGACATGTCCGTTCTCTGGCCGGCCGAGCAGGTATCTGTCGCCCCATGTGGGCACATGCCGATTAGCGGCCGATTTTTAACCTGACCGACGGCGCGAGTGCGCACGCCCGTCGGTCAGATAAAAAATCGGCTGCTTATAGCATAAGGGGGATTGTCTAAGTGGGAGTTCATGTTCTGAATCTAGAATCAGGTTATTATCCAAACATATGGAAAAACAAAAGTTCTACTGTAGAATATTGATGCTCAGATTTCAGAGAATGTTGGTATCATCCATGTTGGTCATGGTTTATCAAATTAACCACAATGCTCTTCATAATTGCTGCGGTCACAACCAAACAGGGATCCAACATGCTGGTGTATCCCTGTTCGATTGTTATTAATTTGGATGCTGACCAGGGTCCCCTTCCAAAATATTGAACAGGAATCGATTGCGCAAAGGGGTTAGATCGATTGTGGGGTGATAAAACGGTATAGACCCGTGTATGGGGACCTAAAGTTAAAACACCCAAGGTCAGCCCTATTTGCACAGCAGTTAAATTGATCCTGGCATCTTGTACAACATGTGGCAGATATGACAATGCAATAATCAGATACAGTATGTGGTAATAAAAGCTGTGTAATAAAGCTAGAATAACACATCTCTATTGGGTGCCCGTTACTTCCCGGTGGCATGGGTGACATCACTGCATCTTCCTTCAGAATCTATGAACCTAGCCAATTAAAAGAGGTCAATTGGCAACGGTTGGTGGAATTTACAGTGAAGTCACTTACCAGAGAACAGAGTTTATTTTTTTTAACTTTTACAAGTCAACAGTCATTTATTTAAAGAATGTGGTGGTGGGGGGGGGGGGGGGGGGGGGGGGTAGGGGCTACCAGAAAAGATGACCATCCTTTTACCCTGAAAGGTTCTCTTTGAAAGTTAGTATGAAGATCACTAGTGGCTATATCTATGCTCTGGGAATAAAAGGATTCTATGACCACAACCACATATCATATGATCAACCATTAGATTGTTCAACTGTTTAAACATGTTTTTATTGTAGTTTTATTATAAGGCAATCTATTATTTCATGAATGCGTGAACCTTCACCCTCCTGGGAGTTACGCATGTAGTGCACTTTTTTTCCTGCCCTCCAGGAGGCCCAGAGGAGATATGCTTGAAAAAAGTAACACCCCCTTCTAATGGCGCCACCAACCCCCGCCCCTCTGGCCTCATATCTGACGTCATCGGGGCAGGCGCTGAAGCATGCAGAACCGCCAGGGGATTTTGGCGGACAGGTGGGTTTCCCTGTAGGTAACTCGTGGTGAGTTTTATTCGCTGAGAAACTCCCGCCAAGTTAACTCAGGCAGAACTCGAGGTTAAGGTAGCCATACATGGGTCGACTTTTGCATGATCGCAAAATTGGATTAGATCGTTTTCTGCGCTGCAAAAAGTACTGTCAGGCTGGCAGCACACTCCAGCTAACTTTGGCAAAATCTTTAATCTAGATGTCATTTCTGGCCATTAGACGTGAAAAAAACAGCATTTTAAAAAATCCATATTTTGGAGAAGTTTAGCCATTGATCCCCATTTGGCATCACACTCTCCAGGATGGACACTTTTTTTATTGGTATTATGGCTACAAATATGACCTGAAGGTTTGAGAAGTTCGCCCCTTTAAAGTTAAAGCTAGCCATACAAGTGTCGGATTCCATGTCCAATCGATTCATCATCCGATCGATTCCGGCGATTCTGCCGGGAATCGCAGGTGTGATCAATCGGTCAATTAAGAGTATCCATCGCAGCATACCACCTTGTCCGAGCGGATTCTGGCACGATTCCGTGTGCGATTCCACCTCCGATTCCACCTCAGAAATGGCAACTCCCCCTGATCCGGGCAGAATCGGATGAGAAAGACCAACATGTTGGTTCTCCGTCGGATCCGATTCTGAGCCCCTGAACGATCGGACCTGATCGATCGGACAAGGTGGGCTGCATGCGATTCCGGCACGATCGTTTCGCGTGCATGCGCCCGGAATCGATCGTGCCGGAATCCGGCCGGAATCCGACACGTGTATGGGGGCCTTAATGGAGGTTCCCCACGAACATGCGAATGGCGGGTATTTGCAGAAGTTCAGCGAACAACTGCAGCTGATGTTCGTCCATCACTAGTCTGAAATATCTATCCATCTTTTCATTCATGTGATAAGAAGGATCTTCTGTGATAAAAAAAGCAAAGAACAGATGTTTAATTTCATGTACAAGATCATAGCACCTCTAATGAAAACCTTTTCTTCAGTGTTTAAAAATTTAATATGCAACCTTTACAATCTCCTTTGTATAAAATCATGTACTGATGTAAAAAATATCTTGATTATTCGTGATTACGAAGATATAGCACTATATTCGAGCGCTTCGTAAATTCTTGAAGTTCCGATATGTGCAACTATCTTACATTTTGAACCTGTGTTACATTTGGGTCCTTTAGTTTCAACCATTATCCAAACTGCAAAGTAAATTGACCTGGAAGCGCCCGTGGAAGCAATATAACTATACACTCATCTGAGACTCAACCTGAACCGGCCCTGAACAACTGTGCCGGGAGTAATGATGTTACTGTAAGCCGCCCTGGGGCATAGGCTTAATGCCCTAAAATAACAAATAATAAACACAGAGCAGCAATAACATTCTTCATCTTTCATGCTCCTAATTCATTCGTATATTAATTAAAACACTTCATTTAACTGTCATCTTACATGACTAGTTACAATTTGTATTTTTTTTTATTAGCGTAGCATTTTTTGTATACAGAATGACATTAAACAAATGAGAAGAAAGAGCCTGTTAATGACATATATCATTAATTCTGTGTAATGGGATGTGCTTTTATTTAGAATTACACAAAGGAACATGTCTGTAGACTGTTCCATTTTATAGTCACATGAGGTAAGATAACCAGCCCATTGTGTTGGCGTTTTTGTATGGAGCCTTTCCAAGCCCATTATTCAATACATGATTGTCTTCAGTGTGAGAAAAGTGTGATAACCCATTCACTGGTTTCACCTGTAATGCCCAAAATATACCAAGTACTTTCATTTAAATCACTGCTGAATATTGTGCCTCATACACTGCCAGATAATTCCTGCGATCTTACAATGATTACTCTGTATACAGAGATGAGTGCTTTTCATTCCACTCATGGCTGACCGGCTTTGACCACTACAGGAGGAGGTTATTGTTAAGCAGTTAACAGAGAAATGCTGGCTGCTCTGCAATCACTTCCCTCAAGTGTGGCTGGCAATGCGACCTGTCAAATTTGAATTCCAGGTGGCAGAGTAGCCGAGGCAGAGGAAAGAACTGCTCCCTGCTACCAGCCACCAGTGGAGCTGGAGTTACAGGAGGCGGGAAGGCAGAGGGGAGAATCACCATGGACAGACCTTCCCTCTGACAGCTTAACTGCCATCGCCAGCTAAGCTCAGTGCTTGTCCCGCGGGAGAACTGCAAAGGAGCAACCACTCGCAACTGAAAAGTAATTCAGTCATAGGTGGTTGTGCCTTCAATCTTTAAGAGGCACACATATTTCCCCCACAATTTTGTATTTTACAGAGCGAGAAAAAGTAATTGAACCCAAATTTCTACCATTTCCTTGAAATTCCATTTACATCAGAGGGCTCCAGAATAGGATATTTGTTCTGGTGATGATCTGTCACCGACATGTCATTTCAGCACATCCATATATTTTGCTGCAGAGGATCCTGGCGTAGGAGGTGTGAGTCTGCACCCTGTCTATGTCAACATAGACTTGAAATAGAACATGTTTCTCTGTGCCGCCCTGTACTGGGACATATTGTACATTTAAAGATGACTTGTGGAATACCATAATACAGCAGGCACATTATATGACCATGGGGTGCCTACAGGACAGCTATCATACACTGAACAAAAATATTAACGCAACACTTTTGTTTTTTTTAATCATTAAAGTAACACTTTTGGTTTTGCTCCTATTTTGCATAAGCTAAACTCAAAGATCTGAAAAATTTTCTACATACACAAAAGACCCATTACTCTCAAATATTGTTCACAAATCTGTGTAAATCTGTGTAAGTGAGCACTTCACCTGTAATGTGCTGGTGTCGGGAAGGTAGCCATACACGGGTTGATTTTTCACAAAATTTTAGCCAGATCGATCACCATGTGCAACCACAAATCGGATCAAACCTTGATTCCTCAGAATTTAGTGCAGTCGTTCTTACACGGCTTCACACCGCACGGCGGCAAATTAGGGTGTTGTAACAGTCCAGTATCCAAACCTCGGGAACAACAGCAGGCAGTCCCTAAGGGCACCCACCGGGGACCTCGGATGCTCCACCCAGCTCCAGCCATCTCCTGCTCCTGGGCTTAAGGTCTTCCACTCCAGCGTGAGGAATCCACCCCATTTCGGACACAGGTTGTTCTGCTCCAGAGCCACCTATAGGCGCCAGGAAGACCAGGGACAGGCTCCTGCACTGCGTTTCTCCTCTATACCCAGGACAATGAGTGGAAGGGTTTTTATATTCACTACACTGAGCCCCCCCCTAGTGTCGGAAAGCAAACTGAAGCCTCTGTACCAGACTCTCCCCCTTCACTGTTGGGCACCCCTTCTCCTGTAGTGAGCTCAGAGAGATTGCCAATACACTCCTTTGTCAAGATAATCCATCCCACCTCATCGGTGTGCCTTACACTGCCCACAATAAAAGGCCACTCTGAAATGTGCAATTTGATCACACAGCACAATGCCACAGATGTCGCAAACTTTGAGGAAGAGTGCAATTGCCATGTTGACTTCAGGAATTTCTACCAGAGCTGTTGCTTGTGAAATTAATGTTTATTTCTCTACCATAAACTCCAAGGCATTTCAGACAGTTGGGCATTACATCTAGCCTGCCTCACAACCACAGCATGTGTAATCACACCATGTGTAACCAGGGCCTCCACATCCAGCATGTTCACCTCCATGATCGTCTGAGACCAGCCACCCGGAGAGCTGCAGCAACAATTGGTTTGCATGAGCAAAGAATTTCTGCACATTTAGAAACCATCTCAGGGAAGCTCATATGCATGCTCGTAGTCCTTTAATTTACCATATGCCTTGATCACTACAACCAGCTCTTATGTATGGCTGGTGCCCCCAAGCCTCTTTAATCTCACATCCTGGACTGCAGCACTAGGCAATGCTTCATCCTTGCAGAGGTGATAGTCTATTAGATGGTAAGCCTGATTGGGCAGGGTCTAAAAGTTAATAATATTAGGCTTGTATGAGAGCCCCACATTTTGGAAAGCTAGAGAGAAGATGACAGAAAAGACAATATGTATGTATTAAGTTTATCTACATACCCCTCATAAGAAAAGCACCACTGGATGGAATGTTTGCTGCTGAATCTGGAGTTTCACTTTAAATAGAAGCACAGTATGACTGATTGATCTGGGTCACTACAACGTGTAGGGCTAAGCAAGAAAACATGTCAGATCATCAAAATAGTGCATGTGAGAGGAGTAATTTACTGCAAGTAATTAACATAATCCCCAGTAATCAGTCCTAACCAGTAAACAAAAGAAGGAATTAGTGTATGTCTGGGCATCATATATCTCTGAAATACATTCACGCTATTTCAAATATTTGGAAGAATAGATGGTAGTATGGGTTCTGCCTTAAATGCTTTTCATCAGTACAGATAGCCAAAGAAGAGGGATGGTTTCACGCTCCCAGAACTGGAAATAACCATTTGACTCTTCTCATGCCCCAAATTTTCAGTTAGGAAGAGAGAAAGAAACAAAATCTGAAATCGTCACATAACAGTACAAACATAAATATAAAATTCTAAATATTTTTTTGCCATTTATATCCCATTTAATAAATTTTACCTTTACTTGCTGCATTGTTGCCACAATATTTGAATAGTTGTTACTGGAACATGTTTCCCTTTTTAAAGATGTAACAACTATTTTTGTGATAGGAACCAATTTAATTTGTTGGGTTTACATATTTTTCAATGTTGGTTATAGTGGTCAACAAGAAAAAAAAAGATAGTGAAACATATTAGTAGGGCACTGGCCATAGAGAAATTGCTGAAATTTCCCTATTCTGTCCAAAACATATATAAAAATGTTTTATTTAGATATTCTTTAAGCTGGGCATAGATGTTACGAAATACTGGCGATCTCCCGGCATTAGTGATGACCAAACTTCGGCCAGGTCCGTCCGCGAATAGTCTGACCCGGCAGATCGACCCTGTGTTAACACTTTATTGCCATGGGACTGTATTGTCCTTTTTCCTCATTTAACATGGCAAAATCACTTAGGGCTCATTGACACAATTTATTAGTGCAACTGACCAGCGAAAACGACATGAAGTGTCTGCCATTCGGTTTTCGGGATATACCTGTCATCTGATTTGTGTGTGAATTACAAAGCCCCTGAACAAGGTATCATTCATCATCAAAATTAATAGACATGTAGAAGGCTTGTGGAAAAGTGCAAAAAAGAGAAAGCTCTAAGAGTGTTTGTATAATCTCTCAGAACAACCTCTTGTTTGTATTCTCACAATGTTTCTCTGCATCTCCAGCAATTTTGGCAATTATACTATGTTCAGTTCACTCAAAGTCAGCTAGTCGGATTTTAGACTTAAAAATAAGTGTCCCCAACAGTTAAGCAGGGTACACACATGTAGATATGGGCATTATGACGTCATCACGCTGCTGCAGGGAACATCGGATGGCTCAAATATCGAGCCGTCTGTACCCTGCTTTACTCCAACCCTTCTAGATTAAGGCTATATTAGGCTGAATTTATAATGAGAATACCAGCTCCCAATTTTTCCTAGTTCGATATTTCATGGACCTAATGAACCACCATATTTTATTTCCTATTTTATATAGCAGTTGTAAAGTGTTGTACTGTGTTAAGCCCCCATATACCTTTATATCACTCCATACAATTTCCTTTATATCTACCAACAACTATGTAGTGCCCGGTCCTCCCTGATAGAATACATAGTGATTGGAAGGTATATATCACTGCTATGTAGTGCCGGGTCCTCCCTGATAGAATACATAGTGATTGGAAGGTATATATCACTGCTATGTAGTGCCGGGTCCTCCCTGATAGAATACATAGTGATTGGAAGGATTAGAAAGGTCCTCATATTACATGGTTTTGGTAGAACAAAAGTTGATTATACAGAAATTGTATGGTAATATTGTAAGTTGGATGGGGACTTTAAGCCATAGATGAATACAGAGAGTTTTGAGTTCAAGTGATTGGCTAACTGAAGTCATTGAATATAGAATATCAACTTATTTCTAAAAAACGTTTTTCCTTCTGTTACTTTGTGTCTACAGCAACCACTAAGAACTGGTAAGTTGTAAAATATTATATTTTTATCTACGTGCCGGAGGAAGAATCTTTTCACTAGAAGACCGGGCATGAAGCCGGTCTTCTAGTGAAAACACCGGCTCGGAGCAGGAAGTGACGTGAGTGACGTCACATCCGGCACCATTAACCAGGAACTATGCGTTCCAGGATGCGTTCCAGGGACCGGATGTGACGTCAGTGACAGTTTTTCCGATTCAAATTCCCCGCCTAGAGGCGGGGAATTTGAATGTGTCCGCGAACAGGCGGACGGCGGACTTCTTTAAAAGTCCGACCCGCCCGTTCGCGGACAGTCCAGGCCGATGTTCGGCCATCCCTACTTGTAACCCTTTACAGAAGATAATACTCAGTAAATAATCAGTAAAGTTAAATCAGGTTGGTATGAGTTCCATAACTCCACCAAGGACTTTGGGGTTGACTTACGGGAGGGACCCCAAGACATGGGTGAAATATTTTGGTAAAAATACATTTTTTTTTCACAGCACACACCTCTGAACCTCTGAATATATCCAGCCATTCACTTTCCCAAGATTGTTTAAATTGAGTTTGTCATAGACTTGCTAGTGTCTTTTCCGATTGTGCTTCCCAGCCCATTGTGTCTATGAAGATACTAAGGAATTAATTATTCATTCAGTTCCACTCCTGCCCGATAATTCCCCTGACTTTGCTAAAACATCATATTTCTTTGACAATGGCTAATCTCTTCCCATTCTGCCGTACTGTCTGTATACAGATAACTATACGTGTCTCCTCCTGTCCAGTCTCCCATCTGCAGCCTCTCCTTATACATAGTGAATTCATTAGTCTGTGATGGAAAATGCTATTGACATGGCTAGCAAACAACACAAGATCCACAATGGACTGGTGTATAAATAATGCATAGCAGACGGTACAGCATGTATTTTTATTCCAAATGCAGGAAGGATTTATTATCCGTCCCTTTATTTTTATACTTCAGGCGCAGCTAATAATTTCGATGTAATTTTGCTTGTAATGCGATCTTCAGAAAATGCACATCTGTGTCCTACAATGCTCTTTATTTCACAGATCAATTCTGACCTTTAGATTCAAAATACAAAAACATCAGAGAATTCGGCGCAGAGGAAAAATGGAATGCCAGCTGCTTATTACGGGCAGAGGTGGGCAAAGCTCTTTTTTTCCAACAAGTAGCTCTACTGTTGCTTATATTGTTGTTATTATTATCATCAATATTATTAGGAGTGTATACCACCAGTATGTAGCTTGTATTCCGCAGGTGGTTTGCATGATGTGTTACATGATGTTATACATGTCATCTCTTGTGACTTACAGGGTTTTACCAAAGAGATGCAGAAATATGATTACTTAGACCAGTGGTTCCAAACTTTCCCTGCAGGGTCTCCCTTTTTTATTTAGAAACATTATTGAGCCCCCCCCCCCTCCCCATTCAAACACAGGTTAAAAATGAGGGTCAGTGCCCCCCTGGAATACCTTTGCGCCCACCAGTTTGGGAACCTCTGGCTTAGACTATTGTGGTTATTTTGAGTGATTAAAATCTACATCTCTAGAAGGTCTAAGGCTCTCCATACATGTATCCATTTGCAGGCAATTTTGCAGACGATTGACCTCCACTTGGTGGCCGATCGTCCTCAAGACGGAGGCTCCAACCTGGAGTGATCAACCAAAATAGCACCGCAACTCGGTCCCACAGCAATACAACTTGACGTTTCTTTTCTGGTTCATTACTTTACTTTGGGTTCGGACCAGGGTCCCCATCCAAAATATCTTTAGGGAGTCTATGCACGCACAGCGAGCGTCCGAAAGCAGCGTGGTGATGTCACCATGCTATGATCGCTTGCTGGCCAAAGGCAGGGAAATCTTTACATATATGGCTAGCTAAGCATAGTCTTAGGCCAGCACCTCTCAGCCTCCATCATGTTGGATGGGAAGCGTTGGTGCACACCCATTTTATGATCTCTCCAGAGATGTTCATTAGATTGAAGTCTGAGCTCTGGCTGTGCCACTGAAGGACATTCACAGAGTTTCCTGAAGCCACTCCTTTGACATCTTTGAAAGATGAACCGTCACCCCAATTCAAGAGTGTTCTGGAGCAGGGTTTTATCAAGAATGTCTCTGCAGTCATCCCCACAGCATGATGCTGCTACCACCATGCTTCACTGTAGGGATGGTGTTGGTCTGATGATGAGCCGTGCCATGTTTCCTTCAAACTTGATGCCTTGAATTCACAACAAAGAGTTGTGAAAAACTCCAGGCAGGTTGATATGTGCTTTTTACAATGATGTGGCTTCCATCTGGCCCCACTACTATACAGCCTGACTGGTGGATTTTCACAGAGATGGTTGTCCCTCTGGATGGTTCTCTTCTCTCCACAGAGGACCTCTGGAGATTAGTTTAGATGGCCGGCCAGCTCTAGGAAGAGTCCTTGTGGTTTTGAACTTCTCACACTTATGGATGATGGAGGCCACTGTGCTCATTGGGACCTTCAAAGCCACAGAAAATATACTGTGTCTCAAGACAATCCTGTCTCAGAAGTCAACAGACAATAACTTTGACTTCATGCTTGGTTTGTGCTCTGGCATTAACTGTGAGACCTTGTATAGACAGGCGTGTGCCTTTCCAGATCATGTCCAATCAACTGAATTTACTACAGGTGGACTCCAACTAAGCTGCAGAAACATCTCCAGGATGATCAGGAGACACAGGACTCAATTTTGAGCTTCATGGCAAAGGTTGTGAATGCTCATGTACATGTGCTTTCTTAATTTTTTTAATATTTAATGCATTTGACAAATTCTCAAGTAAACTTTTTTTCACATTGTTGTGTATAGATTTCCAAGGAAAATATTTTTTAATCCATTTTGAAATATAACTAAATGTAAAAAAACAGTGATGGGCTGTAAAGATAGATAGATAGATAGATAGATAGATAGATAGATAGATAGATAGATAGATAGATAGATAGATAGATAGATAGATAGATAGATAGATAGATGTGTCAGAGTGTAAACAGACCTCTCACATCTCACAAATGATGGGAAAGATGTGTTGGTTTCCACAGCAACCATCTCGTGTGTGTCAATCACTGAGCTGTAAGTGCAATCTTCTCTAATTGCTAGATATACATAATGTAACATATGTAGGATTTGGAATTTAAATATCGTATTTATGTTTTGAAGAAAATATACATATACAGTATATAAGATTATTGATGTTTCTCTTTCAGAGTCGTGATTCTACAACGGATTGATCATGTTATGATAAGAGTACAATGAGGGGAGAAGGAAGGAGATTATAACATTGCACAACGGAAGCAGCTTTATGATTATGAAAAATGGACGGGTTTCTATGGACCTAACTCAATTTTATTTTTTCTTCATATTAATAGTTTATTATGTTTACTATTATAGCTACTGCTTTTATTAGCTTAGTTTTCCCTGTAGAAATGGAACCATTTGAACTGTTATTTTGTGAACATTGTTTCAGTATTTGTAGATGATTATTTTTATGTGTGCTATTGTTATTGTAATGTTCTACCAATATCTGGCCTGCTTATATTAGGACTTTGGAGGGATCCCCAAACTCAATGAAATGTGCTGCAGTTAGGATTTGTAGAAGCAGGTAGCTTTAGGGACCACTTGTGTGCTGTTACCAAGCTTGTAAGCTGAAACAGTGATGTTTATATGACTGTTCATCTCAGACCTGTCAACATTTTCACGTCAGTAACTTCACTTTCGCTATATGGAACACACAGTTCATTATTTTAAATATTGAAAGTGACTACACTGATGTTACCTCCGGTGTCAAACATAGCGTTGATCCATCAGTTGATTGACTGCAGTATGCCAAAAGTCATGTGGACAAACCACAAAAGTTTTGGGATAGTGTTCTGTGGACTGATGAAATAAAGTTAGAACTGTTTGGGCCCATGGATCACGCTATGTTTGGAGGAGGAAGAACAAGGCCTATGAAAAAAGAACACCTTGCCTACTGTG
>CM070036.1:136806262-136820699 GCA_036250615.1 Ptychadena robeensis | reverse complement strand
CACTAAGCTAATGAGGGAGGCGTGAGCTCCACCCAGCCCATGCCTGCAGGGAGCCACCTGTTGGTGATGACCGGTACAGCCAGGGTCCTAACACCCTCATACTGACTCCATTTTACTCTGTGATCCTTGCTCAGGCCCCATACACCCACTGATGGCTTTTCTGGCCACTGATATCACTATAGCTGTGTAATCACTGCTGAAGGTTGTGAGCAACTACCCATTATCTTTCTTAGATGTCCCAAATGCCCTTGCAGCTGTATTATGTCACGCCTCGGCACGACGCCACACAGTGATCTGGGATCAGGAATCAGTAAAAGTTTATTTTTATTTTCCATCGAGTGGGTGGTAGGTCCACTTTAAATATTGCTTATGTCTTAAAACATTTTAGCATTTGGCTAAGGTTTAATTTACACTTCTGAACTGTAGTATATTTATTCTTCAACTTTTAACTAACCATTCATGAGTAAACATTCAAAATAAATAGGCTTCTGTATAATAGAGTACATATTTGTGCAATATGCACAATGTTCAGTAACCACAGCAGTCTGATTGGGCACTTAGTGTATCAGGGTAAAGTGGAAAAGTGTCCCTGTTCAGTTAAAAAGTGACCACAAATGGTCCTGCAAATTAAGAAAGAAATTTGTCAAGTCTGCATTTGACTTCTGCTTAGGAACTGAAACTTGCCCAAGTGTTGATCTACTGGTTTTCTACAGCACTTAATGTGTCTGTGGTGTAGTGGAATGAGCTTAAATAGTGTAATGAATGTCACACCTCTTATGCGTTGGTGTTGCCCATGATTAGAGATGGTCGAATAACAAAAAAACATTTCGACCATTTCGATGTTTTTGAGTTAATTGCAAAGCCCCTGAACATGGTATCATCACCAAACTTGCTGATGTAGAGAGGGGGTGGGGGTATAACTTCAAAAAAGTATGTCTAAAAAGTATGACTCTAAGACAAATATTTTTTGCATAAATTAAGTTCAAAGTCAAGTCAAAGTATCAAAAGTCGAAATTTCGACTTTGAACTTAAAATATGCAAAAACTACATGTGCTAGAGCAAAACTTTTTACACTGTTCCCACAACCCTTCTCTACATCTCCAGCAATTTTAGTGATATCTTGTTTATGGGCGTTCAGTGCCCCCTGGTTAGGACCCAGGAGTGCCATAAATCACTGGTGGGGGACCATCGTTTATGGCACATTTGACACTGGACACTTTGGCACAACTTTTATAGCACCTGCTACTGGTGGCAGCCTTTTGGCCCGACTGGGAAAAACTTTATAGTTGTCCGCTAGGCCTGTCCTGTGTATTATGCACTCTGCACTTATTTATTATTTTTGGATGTAGTCTATCCAATCTATCCCTGCATGTTTGTTTTGTTCACAAGTACAAGTGTTAGTCCTCCTGGACTTTAACCCTGGAAAGTGGTGGGGAGGGACTGCTTACAGCTCTGGCCAGGCAGTCCCTCCAAGTACGGCACCCTCTTCGGAGGGTTCCTACCTGTTCCCTAGTACTTGGAAGACCTGGCTCTGGTCGAGGTCACCTGGGGAAAGGAACATCCGAGGGGCAGGTGGCTTTGGTTGCTTATCCCACTGGTCACCCCTTCTGTGGAACGAGTCCTTAGCCCCTTTTGTGCATAATTTTTTTTACTTTACAGCACCGGGTGTATGAACTTTACGTTTGTGTGCCACTTTCATTCGTTTCATATGTACCTGATGCCTTTGGCTAGAGCCACTCTTTAATAAAGCAAAGATAACATTCATAAGATGGAAAATGTCTTTGTTTTTCCTACAAACTAGCGCAAGGCAGCTGTGTATTTGCAGGTAAATTAAACTTTTCAGCTGTTTAATTATCAATTCTCTTTAATTCACTTATGATGGATGAACTGGCATATGAAGTAAACATATAAATAAACTAAAAAGCTTTCAAATCCTGAAACTCCTTTCATCAGATCAGTGAGATCTGATTAGGCCAATTGTGTGTTTTGTATGCGTTTTATGTCTGCCGGTTATTCAGTTCACTTGAGCTTATTGACTTGAAATGTGATCTGAATTGTGCATGATTTCTACAGCAGAGATATGCTTATGCCTGGCGCACGTTCAGAACAGCTTGTTACGTTTAACAATATCAGTTTTTTACATGAAATCTAGTCTTCATATGTTCCTAGTTCTCCTATTGTTCACTAGAGGTAAATTATAGGGAACCAGGCATTACCTTGTTTTAATTTTGCTCTTAACTTTCTCCCAAAACTAAACAAACAGATGAGTGTTACGGTTAGAGGATGGTTGTCAGCTATATTTTAAAGGGACAGATTCATGTTGTTTTCTGGTTCTCATGCTGAACCTTTGACTTCATTATTTCACAGTGAGGAGAGGAGAGTAAAAAAGTGACCAAGTCCGGTCTGGTGGAGCCATCCTCCACATGGAACTGGAAACGCTACAGATAATCCTAATCAGAGATGTGGAATGTCCTCCATTCAGGCTTGGTTACCAGCCATCACTCACATGTGACTTATATCTGAGCTCCTAGATTTCTCAAATACTGGTATCCAATGTGAATGTAAAACGCGTTGGAAACATCTTAACATTTCTGATACACAATATCTGTCAACATTTTTCAAACTGTATAATCTATGTATAATGTATTGTAACTTCTTTATGTGATAAATGATTGAGCAACATCGGAATTGTAATTATCTTTTAAATATGTAATATACAAAATTCATGAAAATTTTATACTAAGTTTGGACCTTAAAAGTCTCCTAGTTGGAGGAAAATCCCAGTGTGAAAGTACTTCCTCCTCCACATATACTTTTGTCTGTACTATTTGGGATGTTGGTCCAGGGCAGAGTAGGTTACTATTACTTTCTTTATATCAAGGCCAGTGACATAGATGAAAGTCTCCACCGTATTCAGGGCACAACACACCAAAAATATGCCTTGGTGTTTCCATGGGTGTCCCGGAATGCACTGCTTCTCTTCGGTTCAACTCTAAAGTGGCATGTAAGGTAAGCTATAGACAGGTACTTACTCCTACAAAGAGTAGTTGGCATGTTGTCAAATTTCCAAATGGCATACACATAGCATAGCAAGATGTTTCAACTAACTGTATGATAGGGGCCCTTATGATGATTGAATTGCTCGCATTTACCTGATTACCTGACGAATGACCACTCCCATGAGAAACTCTAAATGTGCGAATAGCCGTACTCACCATGCCAAGCTCTTGTTAGTTAAAACAATTCTTTATTTCAGTTCTTTTTAAAACGAAGGCAACAAGGACATAAGTTCCCAAAACACATTTCATTATGATTATAATGATGATTAAAGCTGGGCATAGATGTTTACATTCTATGCCGATATCGCTGCAGTTTGACCAAGCATCACGCAGGTCCGGTCGTGCTGAGAACGGACCGTGCACTCTTTGTGTGGGGGCATTTACTTTGGATGGGAACACTGGTCCCCATTAGAGATGGTCAAATTTTTCGACTAGCTGAGTTTGTGAGCTGATTGCAAAGCCTCTGAAAATGGTATCATCACCAATATTGCTGGAGATGTAGAGAAGGACTGTGGGAACATTTGACTTTTTTTTGCTCTAGCACATTGTTTTTGCATAAATTAAGTTCAAATTCAAAGTCGAAATTTAGATTTTAAAAATTTTGACTTGACTTTGAACTTCATTTATGCAAAAACTATTTGTGTTAGAGCCATACTTTTTATTAGTATACCCCAACCCTTCTCTACATCTCCAGCAAGTTTTGAGATGAAACCATGCTCAAAGGCTTTGCAATTAACTCAAAATCATTGAAATGGTTAACCCTTTCTAGTTCCCATCCAAAAGTAATGAAATTGATCTAAAAATTACGGGCATGTCCGTAATTTGTTCAATTGATTTTATGGCCGATTCATGGCCCGGTTTAAGGTGCATGGGCATGGCGCAAGGTGGTCGATCTGCGGTGAAATCGGCAGAAAATCTAACCATCTATGGCCACCTGAAGTCATTTAGGGTGAAGCGCATGATTAAGCCCTTCTGGGGCAAAACTTGTCTGAGGTTTGTGCTCTGGTAATTTATGTTTTTAACTTGTATTAAATTAAGAATTGCTTTTTGGCATGGTGAGTGGGGGTATTTATCACATTTACTGCTTTGGATAGCTTAGTGGAATTTAATAGAAAAGAGGGGTAGAGGTCTACTATTTGTATGGTAAGGGTCACTATCCCCATAAATTCAAAGAATTTAAAAAGACATACCTACACATTCCTTTGGCAATCATTAGAAGTGATTGGGGGGGCCCTGCCCTGTCAGAAAGGGGGATTTGACTTGACCTTGAGCCATATCTATCAAGGTCACATCAAATCCCCTTTTCTGTTGGGGGAGGGCCACCCCAATCACTTCTAATGATTGCCAAAGGAGTGTGTAGGTATAGCTTAGTGTAAGTCTGAGGGGCCGGGAACCTGCAAAGCCTGTAGCTAACTGGGAGTGGCAGAGAAAGTACCGTGGACTAGTCACTCCTATAGGAGAAAGAATGGGGCAGCCGCTGAGCAGTTAACCCATGATTTGCAGGTGGCAGTCACAGAGTGGCTCCTTACCACCTCCATGAACTCCTAGAGAGGGCAAAAAGTTTGATGTTCCTTTTGTATAACAACCATGCTTGCACCATTGAGGGGATATGAGATGTTTAATCTAATTCAGCCACCACATCTATAGATTAGCAAACAATATTCTATTTCTTTTTCTAATTTTGGTTTCAAAATCTCAAAATACTCTTTAGTTATAACAGTTCTGGAGAAGGTTCAGTGAAGCACTTGAAGTGAAGTTGCCCAATGCTACATGAAAGCATGCTGTCAGCTGAAACAATGTGAGATTTTAAAAGTAAAATAAAAAGGAAGTTGGCAGGATGACTCGTGGGAAATTCTGCTGTTCTCTAAAAATAATCTGAAACTTTATAGCTTCTCATTTTGTGTCCATGTTATTTCCTGTACACAGAAAGCTGACAAACAAAACATATCCTATGGTCACGAACAAGCTGTTTTGGGGTAATAAAAGGATGCTACAAATCTTGTACTCTGCTTTAGCCATTTCTTCAGCAAGGTCATTATAGTTGAGATGCCCTAGTAGTTCATGTCTAATAGATTAACAGTATCACTGCATTTAATTTACGTACCTAAACAGTGGCTCAGGGGGTTGGCCATGCAGCACTTGGGTCCTAGGTTTAAATCTCGGCCATCAACAAGAAGCAAGATGTTGTCTGTGTGGCTTTCCTCCCACACTCCTAAGGCATAATCTTCAGTTAATTGGCATCGCCCAAAGATTCTCGTATGTTAGTTACACATGTCTAAAGCTGGACATACATAGCTCGATTGCTTGGCGGTTGATTGCAATGGGAAGAATCGCCAAACGATCATTTGTGGAATCGATGAAACAAGGAAATAATGAAATGTTGGATCCCTGTTTGATCGAAAATTTCTTGGAGCAGGATCAAAAAGCATGGAAAACAATCATTTTGGAAATCGAACAAAAGATTGAGCTGTGTATGGTTGGCTTTAGACTGTGACATATTACTAGAGAAAACAAACGATTGCATAATCCACCCTAATGACCACAGGATAATTCCAGGGTCATCACTTTTCGGTGGGACTTTAACGGCAAAGAAGTGTGTGTGGCGAAAATATATTTATTAATGGACCAAACTAATTATCTTTGGGTCCAAATCTTATGCATTGTAATGAAGTTCAGTAGTAATACAAAAAAAAAACGCGCAGTGCAGCCGCCCCCTGTAATCCCCTATGGGGAATGACGTGCCAGTCTATACTGGAGCGTCATGCCTGCGGGTGGGGGCGGCGCGGCAGCGGGTGCGGATTCATAACGCCCGCCCGGGCGTTGGGGATCCGGGGGCATTCGCTGCTGCACCGAGGACACGTGCCGCACCCATTGGTAAACAATGGGTACGGTGTGTGACGCGCGCAAACCGCGCCCCATGGGCGGGTTTGCTAATAGATAGGAATAGGATGCGGTTTTGCCTGCACATCAATACCACATCCTAAACAGCGCCCAAACCGCAGGGGGCACGCACACACCGCCGTGCCCATAACGCCCCCCGCGGTTGCAAGGGAGCTGTAGTATAGACTCAGCCTTAGTGATTTCACTATATATACTCTGTACAGCACTGTGTAATATGTTGGTGCTATATAAAATAACAATGATAATTGTTAAATCATTATTTTATTTCAAAGGCCAAAACTCAACTATGGGAGCAGCAGTGGCCATTCAAAGTAACGGGGTTATGAGGTTGTGTCTGTACACAAAGGTGCATCATAGCCACAACAAAACAAACGCCGTTTACATGCATGTCTGACGTGGAGCACGTCCCATTGACGAGCACATGGCCACATATTGGTCGCGTTTCTCCATTAGTTTTCAATCAGCGATTTCAATGGGTATGTAACCTCTGCAATGTCGTGCTTATTGGCTGCAGAAGGAGGTCAAGTGTCCTCCCCCCAGGCAAAAACCTAGTGGAGTTCTGACCTTAGAGTTTTTTTATACTGCAATTGTATCTGATGTGTATATTCTTCTCCTCGCTGCCTTCACATTCACCTCACTCAGTAATTGCTTGCTGTCTTTTTTTCATTTCCCAGTACAGCACTACATGGCTTAGGACTTTTTGTGGCCAATTTTGAAAGAATGAAACTTGTAATCCTTTCCATGGAAAATTGTACAGCCCTGTAAATACAATGCACCACTACATTTTGCATCGCTATAAATCACGTTTCAGGGCCATATACACAAAGTGCTGCATGTGAGATTGATGTATGTGAATTGCTGGTCAGGACTTGGTGGAAGAATAAAGCCATTTGGGAAATAGATAATGGAGATCCACACCTGCACAGCACAGAGTAACGACCTGCCCACATGTTTGACATATACCGCGTGACAGCCATGTAAATCCATTGTGAAATCACGTTTGTGGTGGTAGATACCTATAGATGGCCTTCTATTTATACATCTGGAGTATTATGCTACACAAACATCTGGAGGCACAGTTTACCTTTTGTCTTAATGTATAAAGTTTAAGATAACCTGTATTTATTACAGTAATAAATTGTGCAACAAAATGCTGTAAGAAGCCGTATGTGAAATGTGTCTACAGTATAAATCTTTAAAAATTGAGATGTAAAATCGACTCATAATACAGGAATGTACAATGTAGATTTTTTGTTGGACTGATATGGTTGTGTAAAACAAATGCATAAACTCTTAAAGCTGGGCATGGATGGGCCGGTTCCTGCCAGATTTGACAGCCGATTGGATACCCTCTGATCGGGTCAGCGGGGAATCGGGTGCGCCAACTGGTCATATTGACCAAAAATCTGCTGTCATGTCGCATCACACAGTATTTTTCAGATCGGATTCCATTATTACTACTGTCCCCATCCGATTCTTGGCACTAGCGGCCGTGCGTGATAACGTCATCACGCCCGCTAGGTCGGCTCGGCAGTCGATGGGAAATTGTCCCGTCTATGCCCAGCTTAACCTCCCTAGCGATATGCCCGAACCCAGTTCGGGCAAAGGGACGCTGCAATTAGCGATATGCCTGAACTGGGTTCGGGCACAGCGTGGGAGATCACCTGGTCCGGCCGCCATCTCGATCTTCCTCCTTGCCGGCTTCTTCCGGGTCCCGTGTGACGTCACGGAGGCGGGACCCGGTCTTAAAGAAAAAATAATAATTTTCTTTGTTTTTTAAATCTTTTTTTTTTACTTTTGGACTGGATTATAGAAATGTCTTTCTATAATTCAGTTCAAAAGTGGATCCCGCTAGCAGAAACGCTCCCGCTGAGCTGTTTTTATTTTGATTGGGTAAATGTTTTATAAATGTTTTATCCAATCCAAATCAAAAGAAAAGAAAACAAATGTAAACTTATTAAAAAAAAAAAATTTCTTTTACAAATTTTTTTTTTCTGTACCTCTAAAGCCGGCCATACTGCTTCAATCTGTAACCAATTTTGTGAATGATCATCATGCGCATTCGTGGTGATCGCTGGGCTAATTTCCCACCAATCCAGTGGCATGAGGTGGTATGGTGTGATTGGGCAGGATGACCATCTAATGGAACCCTGCTCTGCACACTATTGCCCATAATAGCCTCTGTAAAGCAGTGTGCTTAGGTGTGCTTCTGTGCTTTCTGTTGTATTACTAACCTGCCTGACTGCCTGGACTTTCCTTGCCCTGACCCTGGATTGTTTGACCACATCGCTTGTGCTTTTGTACAATGCTTCCTCAGACTGATTCTTGTGTGTGAGCTTTTGCCTTGTTTCTGGACTACCTCAATAAAGATGTTGGTTGTGATTGTGTGCCCAGGCGCATTACAATGATGTCGGAAAAGTTAAGTGACAGCAAAAATAAGGTTCACTAGAAGCCCATAAAATGCTGACACTCCTAGTAGATATCTTAGCTGCAGGTGCACGAGTCCCTCTGGAACAAAAATATTTTCTTGCTTTAGTTTGAGGGTTTCTTTTCCTACAAAGAATTAAAAGAACCTGCAGTCATAACTCCAAAAATGTTTAGAACACAGTTTGAAAAATGTTCTGACCTAAAATGAAAGTTAAAAGGGTTCAAAATATGTGATTTACTTGCCAACGGAGCTATTAAAGGAAAACTATACAAGCTGTTGCAAAGTAAGCCTTTTTTTAGCTGTGTATAAATTTACCAATTATTTCAGAAAAATAAACCGAGCTTACACAAGTATGAACATTCCAAAATGAACTTGTGGAAAAAATATCTGGAATGTTGGGTCCTTGGACCTTCTGGCAGTCTTAGTGTTGTGCTGTAGTTTTATGTATTTATTCAACCAAATGTATACAACCTAGCTCTGTTTTTATGTAAAGAATATTTTTTAAATTTGGTCTCATTTCATAATGCTCATAACTTTGAAAAGGTGGGAAACATGCAATAGGTATTATAGTTCAGGGATATCGCTAATTGCAGCATCCCTTTCATACCACTTCAAGCAAAAAAGTCAATTAATTAGGCTGCCAATTAGGTTATAGATGCCTCTTGTACAAATGACAACTTGCCTCCCAAATTTCCTCCGCAACACACTTCTTTTAAAGAGAAGACCTATTACAATATTTTACTCATTGTATAGTATACAATTATACAATATATTTTATATATTAATTTATTTGCTTTCTTTGTCAAATGGCTTGATGTGGTTTCAGGTAATTCCTTGGTACCCCTATAGTCTCTCCTCCTGTAAAGTCATTGCAGACAGGTAATTTGTGAGTTCTGCTAAGTTTGGGGTTTATGCTATTTATTTATTCAGCGGCAGTCAAACATTTTTGGCTTTGATTATAGAAGAAAAGGTTAGATCCTGTCTTAGATTTTTGGAAACTGCTGTGAGACATTTAAACATTTCACTACGTACCAATTTTGCCTTTCTTTAAAAGTAAATGTAGGCAGAGTTTTTGGCTAGTGATGAGCAGCATAGGTAATATTCAAATTTGCGCAAATATGCGCAAATGCGCAAATAATTTTACTAATATTCAATTTGAATATTCCCAGTATGGCCATGCATTGTGAAATTATCTTCACAATTGTGAAAATTTTCTAAATGAATGGTCACATATATTTATTTTTGCAATGAGAATATTATTTTGACAATACATGGCCATACTGCAAATATTCGAAATTTTGAATACCCGAGGACATATTCACAAATTCTCAAATTTCCAAAATTCATATTTGCCATTCGAATATTCAAGCTCCACACTATTTTGGGCTAATCTCTTGTTTGTAATTTATGCCCTATAATGCACTGCATTGATTTCGTTCCATGTAAACCCTTCCATGACACATATATCAAATGCTTGGCAGGCCCTTTTCCAAGAATGGACACCTGTTATAGCACAGAGCATGTGTAATAACAAGTACAAGCCTAATTATGGCAGAGTCAGCTTGCGTGTGGATCGCCATATTCGCAATGCAAGCTAAGTGTATACACCGCCTTTTCAGCTATTTCCTGTGAAGAGTTTGTCTTTTTCTTTTTACTATCCTTCACTGTAGATGTTGGCTTAGGGAAAAATATAAAAATATTATTTCGGATTCCCAAGGCTAGATTCTGCTATAAACTCTTGAAAGGTTCATGATTTTAGCCTCTTAAGGTTTCTGACTCTGAATATGCATCAGTGAGTTATCATTTCCATGTCTCAGTATAAATTCTTGGAATTCAGTTATCTACAAAAAAAAAGCAGACTATCCATCATATCCTCCTTCATTCTGACAAAATATAGTACCGAGCTTAAAAGGAGCACTTCAGGCAAACTTTAAGACCTTCGTAGATAGATTAACTAATAGATAAATCATTTACATAGCTCACAGTACCAATATATATATGGTATGATCAGATGAGAATAGAGCTTTAAGTTAAGTTAGTAGATGAAATAAATTGTTGGGATAAAGGTTTGATAAAGGTCTGATATTCTGGCCTTCCAGTAATTAATTTTTTTGGGGATGGGTAATAATGGCTCTCAGTTGGATTTGCTTGATTGTACACATAACACAACTTATGTACTCTCAACTGTCTTTTTTTAACTTTATAACTTTTTCTCATAATACAAGGCATAAAAAAGAGACATATCAGTATTAGAGACCAGTGACAGGAATCACATCACATATTTTTCCATAGATGATATTATATGACAGATTATATCAATCTGGGAAGGAGTATATTAAGCAGAATAGATGATTCTGAGGTTGTCGGGCCTTCAACTGTTCTTGTCAGACAATCTGATTATTAAGATTATCTGAGTATTAAACTGAGACAAAACAACCAAATCAAATTTAAACTAAACAAAAATAACAAAACAAGACTCTTTACTCCACTGTATTACAAGCATATACCTACTATGAAGTATAGTAAAACATTCCTGGCCAAATCCCGATGTTCAAAGCTCTCAACTGCTTTTTAACAAAACATTCCATCACTACACATCAGGTCAAGGCCTGGGATATTGGTTTCTTATGAACAATTTTCTCACCCAGAAACAAAAGTTACTCATCTTAAGAGTTGGGTTTAAGGTTTGGATTTGGGTGTAACTGTATTGAGTCTGTTCTGAGTCAACATGAGTTAACTAACCAGTAAAGAAGGTAGTTTTCTTGATACCTGTCCATCAGCCTATTTGCTAATATCAGCTCTCCCAACATCAACATTTTGGGCCAGTCAAAAAAACCAAGATTCACCCACTTGCCACTGAGGTTCCTAAATACTAAATGACAGGGAACCAGGGAAAGGGAGACACTCTTTCACACATCTTTAAGTCTAGAATTAGGTAGGTGCAGTGTAGTAGTGCAGTGAAGTCTTAGTAAAGCTAGCCATACACGGATTGTCTTGTGCGATTCAAATGTTGGTCAATCACCAAACATCAATCGATCGTACTACCACACATTATAGTGGATTTGTTTATGATAGATCTACAATGCATATTATAATCATTTGTATTACAATTGTTCGTATTACGATCATTCGCATTATGATCGTAATATGAACGCATTGCGCATGTGCTTCAGAGTGAGATTGTAAATCATTCAAAATACCTAGAAAACCCATCAGATACCTGTACAATCGACTAAAATTTACCAACATGTCCATTTTTTTCCAATCAATTTCAATCCCTTTTGGTCGATTGTACCAGGTGGGCAGGAATCGATTGGCCAATAAAAAGAAATGTATAGCCCTTCCCCCGTCGGCAGGCTTATGGTTTAAAATAAAAATTTTATCATGCAAATGGAAGACCTAACTCCGGACTCCGAACTCTGAAATATGCCCAACTTTTATCATAGGTTTGATTTGTTTGTGTATGAAGCTTTTTGTAGGAGTTTTGTATGATCTCTTAACGCCTGTTATTATTTTACCCAGCCCTTCTCCCCCTCCTCTTCTTTTCCCCCTCTTGAAGATGCTTCTCTCCTCCCTCTTCTTAGTCCTCTTCTGGTTCTTCTTTTGCTGACCTGGCCATATTTCATCATGGCAAATGGTTTTATAAGTGCAGGCCTGTTACAGTGGTTTGCGGTACTGTGGGCCCCTCATGAAAACTCCCACTCAGAGATATGTTGATTGTTACCGGCACAGGTCACTTGGGGACAATAATATTACTACCACCAGTAGACTGTTTGCCAAGGTTTTGTCTGTGGTTGGCTTTTTTCTTTTCCCCTTTGTGTATTTTTCTAAATGGTCAATAAACTTAAAATCTTAGCAATAATCATCAATCACAAATGAATCTCCATCATGCCTACTTCTCAGGTGGGTGACCACTGCTTAGTGCTGAGTGGGTGACCTTGCATCCTGTGACAGGAAGTTATCTGTATGCCTCATTATAAAGCATGCAGGAAAAGATGGGGGGTAATGACCATACAGAACTGGGATTTTCTGTAATCATTTCTGTGTTTATAACTACAATCTAGATTTAGTAAATCAGATACAATGGCTGTTATTTTCTTTTTTGTTACTAGAGTTGCTATTTCGTGAATCTGAATTTTCATGGCAATATGCACTTAAGAAAATTAGCTGGAAGTTAATTACAGCTGAAATCATTAATTTGTCACAAGTTAATTAAAGATATTGTGAACGTTTGACTTAGAGGTGGCCTGTGCTACCCTGTGAAAACTAATGCAGAAAATACAACATGATCATTTTATTCATAATAAAATAGAGAGACACGTATAAATTTACAGCAGGAAGTGGACATCCCAAATGCTCAGGTTCTAAATTAAAGGGCCACTAAATCCTGAGCATTGCTCTTTATATCGTAGCATATGCTACGAATGTGGACCATGTGACTGTTCATCATAAAATTAAACAAAGAAAAAAATGAAGCCGACTTTAAAGGTCTATTCCCATTTCACAGACTTTTCTTACCCCAGAACATAAATGTCACGGCGGATGACACCAGAGCTGCGGTGACTAAGGGTGCAGAGTCTAAGGGACTACCTGGTATTCACCAGAGCTCCCCGCGAATTGAGTTGGGTTTGGCTGCAGGTAATCCCCAGGTTGCAATCCCTAAAAAGCACCCATGCAAGATGGCTTGCTAAATCAGTACATGATACAAAACGTTCAAGAGTGAAGGAAGTCCAATAAACAAGCTTGGGGATAGAAGCTGAGGAGTCAGAAGAGATACCGGGATGCAGTCCCGAGGGTTAAGACGTGAGCGAAGTCCGAGAAACAAGCCTGGGGTCAGAAGCCGCGGAGTCAGAAGAGATACCGGGATGCAGTGCCGAGGGTTAAGATGTGAGCGAAGTCCGAGAAACAAGCAGGGGGTCAGGAGCCGGGAAGTCAAGCAGGATATACAAGGATCAGAAGGTAAACACATGTGAGACCAAAGCTCAGGGGATTTCCTGTCACCTGATCTGGCCAGATAAAGACCAGGAGGGAGGAGCAACCAAGGGGTAGCGCAGGACCACAGCATCCAGCAGAGGGAGCTCCAGAGATGGAAAATTAACCCTTGGTGTTACCGATGGTTTCTTGAGCTGGAAGCAACTCCCATGGACACAGATCCACCAATCCTGCTGGGATCTGTGACAATAAATTTACATATATATATAAAGAAAATATAAAGTTTTTATATAAAAATCCAGGCACAACCATTTTGTCCTCATTTAATGCTGCATAGGAATAGCTAATTGAGCACAAAATTAAAGCCCGTCCCTTTAATGTTTTGCTCAATGTGTTGAGATATAGGCAATATTAATACTCCATACCCAGGGATTTCACAATATATGTAGAAATAGCTAATTGGTTTGGCATTTCACCAATGTGACGATCTCACAGTGCATATGTTACACAAGGCGTTTCATCTCCCCTGGGAATGTTTGTGATCACTGGGGTCACCAATACGGAGTTGCCTGGTAAGTAAGTTACATATCTTGTTTTTGGACCATATTTTTGATGATCCGGTTGGCCGCTTCTCTCCATTTCTGGGTATAAGCAGGTCCAGAATTACTTTCAGGGCCATAAATTGATGTGGTGCCGGTCCCTGTAGCATTCACCTATATGCTTATGGTGGCATTACACCCTTCAATAGGGCTGGTTCTTGATGACATGGTCTCTCAAGGTAAAAAATCCTGCCATCGTCAATGTAACCGAGATACCATTATAGTTTCATTTTACTTTACGTTGTTGGATCTGTAGGGATCAATACTAGACTATCACGAGTAGTGATGAGCGGCATAGGTAATATTCAAATTTGCAATATTTCGTGAATAATTCTACTAATATTCAATTTAATATTTTTGAATATTCGGATCACAATTACCTTCAAAATGAATGGTCACATGTGGTATTTATTTTCACATTGCGAATAAAGCACATCTTGACATTTATATCAGAAATTTAATTACTTGTCAATAGTGATGGCGCGAACTGTTCGCCGGAGAACTATCCGCGGCGAACA
>CM070036.1:136778846-136797768 GCA_036250615.1 Ptychadena robeensis | reverse complement strand
ACCGCCCAAAGCAGCACCAGCTCTGATTCGAAATTCCCAGTGGGTACGCACCAGCCTACTGGCAGCTAGACGGGCTATGATGGTGAATTGGATCCGCCCACTCTACAGCAAGTATTGGGCATCTTGTATGACATAAGGGGGAAAGATCTGTTATCTCTATCGGCTACGGGCGCAAGTGGATGCCTCAAATATTATAGGAAGTGGGGACATTTTAATACCCTGTACCCGTTGGGTTCCGAGATACGAGAAGAGGAAGTCAGTGATACCTCAGATGGGGGTGCGAACCCCTAGCGATATAGAATCCGGCACAGGAATGGGCATTGGGAGGACACTGATATGGATATTTCTACTATCTCTCATGCATGCTACTGTTTGTTGTATTACGGTTGATTAAGGTTGACACTAAGTTAATAACGTATATGTAAAGAGGAGACATGGATCACGTAGGAGGTAAGTCCACCTAGAGCTTTAGTAACAGGAGCGGCCAAGTTATCGTATGCTAAACTAATAGCCTGCTGTTAGATACGTGGTCCAAAGGGGGACAATCACAGTCAAAGGTTATCACATGTACTCCTGTAAATGTGTCTTTTTGTCTTTTATTTGATGTAATGATTGAAAAATGTTAATAAAAAGATTTAAAAAAAAATAAAGGCAACAACAACAAAATTTTATACATTTTTAGTTTTATTGTTTATTTCTTCTAACCCAGCCTATATTTTTATGTGTACTGGCACCTTTGATGGTTCATGTTCTTTGACAATGGAGCAGTTTTTCCTTCTACTGACCGCCACAGCAAAGGTACTTGCATACCTGTCAATTTGTATGCACACGAATAAAGGAAAAATAAAAGAAGTGTCGTCCCTTACATCACTTCCGGTATTCGGAATGTGGCTTTTCCGCGTTCCAAATGCAGGAAGTAACATCACCGACGTCACTTCTGGTATCGGATTTAGTTGTCGGCTGATTTAGCAGGGAGAGGGCGTTACTCTCCCAGCTAATGCTCTCCTAAGTTCCCATGGAAATCGGGATTTTTATGGAAATCGGGATTTGGCCAGGTAAGATACATAAAAAACTTGACTTTCCCTGACAGGTATGCACTTGTCACACACCCACACAATTTTTGGCAATTTTGTATATTTAGATGAATCATGAATTAATCTATCACTCCCTAGGATTGTAGAAAGTGTAATGCATTAAAAAAGTAAAATCTTAAAGAGGAATGTTTGCATAGAAGGAGCTAAACTCATAACGCCTTCCACAAAGCAAGAGGCTAAGCCAAGCATACAATGAATTCAGTCATTACATTAAATATTTAACTCTACTCAGAACAGTTTAATGTTTCCATAGGCACAGATCCCATATATTAGTTTTGACAGTCTATATCTTTTACTACATGCTGGGACTTGCAGCTCCATGCCAGAAGGATTGGCCTTCACCTATCAACCTTCTCCAAACCCACTGGGACCATTTTCCTATAGACGGCATTGACATGACAGGCAAGAACATGACAAAGGATTGCACCATCCGTAACTGATTGGCATCTGATTTTGAAGAAGAAGATATTAGAATTCCACAGAATAAACGCTAGCCGGTAACCCTATGCAAGTACAATGAAATTCAGAACACAATAAAACCCAGTGTACGGTTTGCACTGCTTGGTAACATGCAGAGCCTTAGAAAAGCATAATACGCACCAACAAAACAGAATATGTAATTAGCTCTGCTAATATTTAGTACTATGCACTCCCACAGTTGTGTACTATAATATTATCCTTGTATAGTCGTGGATGATTAAAATGTTCTGTAGATGATCATAAATGAGTTGTGACTGAAGTCTATACTAGAGGAACAAAGGAAAGCTTGATGTAGTAATTATAAAAATAGAATTTACTTCACTAAAGTGCTCTGTATAATTCCGAACAAACAAGATGTTGCTCCAATGCTGCAAGTTATTGATATTAAGCATCTGAGGGGGAGACTTCCATTGGGTAGAGTGGTAGCTGAATTTCAGTGGTTCTCTAACATTAGAATTGGCAAATTTGTCAAATAAAGACAGGAGGAAGCATAAACTTTACAATGAATGGCATCTGGTTGTTCCAACTTAACTAATGAAGCATAAATGTAGTATGTTTGTGACCAACAAGCATAAATTTCAAAGTAGTGAATCCATCCATTATTTTAAGCACCATCCCCTGCCCCCGGTATAGAAGATGTTCTCAACTGCACTTAAATATTATCAATCTCATTGAGTTTTAACCTCCCTAGCGCTTTTGTGAGGTTCAGATTTTTGTACCAAAACTGCACCATAGACTTAAATGGATTTTTTTTATGTCTAATAGACATCCTGAAACAAACAATAATGTAAAAAAGACATAAAAAATTATAATAATATGGGGGTAAGTTACAATTTAAAATGAAGTAGTAAATCTTTATTTGGCAATATATGCCCAGTGTGAAATTTGGAAGTCATTTTTCATATTAATGGGTTCTGGTTATTGGCTTAATGTCAATAAATATTTGGCCTCCGTTTTTAATGGCAAATCCTAGGGTCAGTGAGCCAGTGCTTTGCTTTTTTATTCTGGCGTTGTAAGATTGAGGTGAATAGGCCAGTGCAGTGATTCCATTTAAGCTTGTGACTAGAAAGGCGAACCATATAATAGCTATACCCTGTTGGTTTAATATGTTCATTGTAAGGTCTCCACAGATCACTTTCCTGTTTCGGAGTTTGCCTGCTTTATTAGTGTTTGTGTGTAGTGTTGAGCTCGAATATTCGATTTTCGAATATTTAGCTTGAATATCGCCATTTTGCCATTTCGCGAATATTCGCGAATATATAAGCGGATATCCGACGCAATCGCGATTTTTCGCGATTCATTGCGCATTTATAATCGCAATCATATAATCGCGATCCATTGCAATGAATGGGATCGCGATTATATAATCGCAATGCGATTTTTTCAAACGGAAATGACGGATATTCTCCCAGTCGAACATCCGAGCTCCATTGACTTGCATGCATTGCGCTTATCCGACCGCAATTCATGTCGTAAGTGCGGATATTCAAAATTACGAATATGGAATCGAATATTATGACGGCTATTCGCGAAATTACGCGAATTCGAATATTGCCTAGTCGCTCATCACTATTTGTGTGAGCAGGCAAATGGAATATCCTTTTAGGTGCATTCAGCTTGTCTTTACGTTCACTTTGAGATGCTTCTTAGATCTTTCTACGTTATTACAAGTCTTGTGTTTGGCATTTAACCCACATCTGACCTGTATTTCATTGCTATGCTACATTAAAGCGTATCTATACCCAAAACTAGAAACCGTTATATTATATAACCAGTTATTCAGTGTGGTGGTAGCCGCATCTGATTATTCTATATTTTTCCAGTCATGTATCTCAATGGCTAGGATCACAATCATTTCTTTAGAGGATAGAGGAAACAACAGAAACAAGTTTGACACCCACACTCTCCACCAAGCTTGGATCCCCACACAGACTCTCTGGCCAAATCTAGAGATGGTCAAATTTTTCGACTTGCTAAATTTGTGAGCTGATTGCAAAGCCCCTGAACATGGTATCATCGCCAAAATTGCAGGAGATTTAGAGAAGGGTTGTGGGAACATTTGAAAAAAATAAGTTTTGCTCTAGCACATGTAGTTTTTGCATAAATGAACGTAAAAAATTCCGAATTTTGACTTGACTTTGAACTTCACTGGTGCAAAAAAAACTTTTTGTGTTAGAGACATACTTTCTTTTTTGTAGTATACCCCCAAACCTTCTCTACATCTCCAGCAAGTTTGGTGATGATATCTTGTTCAGGGGCTTTGCAATTTACTCAAAATCTCTAGCCAAATCAAGTAGAGCTGGAACTCCGGGTACATGAATCCAACAACACCCTGTCTCCAAAGCCAATTCACTCACTTGAGTATAGAAATTCCGCACTCCAAAGAAAAGTCCAACTTCTATATTAGAAAACAATATTGATACACAGTTAACCCTCCCATGGTCTCTGACGCGTTTCATCCCTTGGTTTGGCATTTATTTCTACAAACTTTTCTTTATGAATAAGCCCATAACTAAGGGGGTGTCAGAGACAAGGAGACCCCTGGGGAGTCAATACCAGTTGCTCTGTATGCTTTTGTTAATATCATTTAAAATAAAGAAGTTAAACTTTTCTTCAGGGTGCAGAATTACTTCACTCAAGTGAGTGGGCAGAGCAAGCAAGACTGGTCTTCTTCTATTTTTCAAACAACAGACTTCCTTAACCCCCCTTGCGTTCCTGACGGCCCCATCTTGTCCAGCACTGGACAAGATGGGGCCATCAGACTACACCCCCCCTTAATTGACTTTTTTATTGGGGCAGCGACGGGAGATTCAAAAGTAAAAACTGTTTTTAATGTGATTCCCCAGATGTGCCCATTTGAAGTTTACCCTCTCTCCCCTGGTGTGATGTCACCAGGTGAGAGAAAGTGCCAAAGGAAATTGTACTGGATACAAACAAACACATTTCCAATTGAATAAAAAAATTGTTATAAACAAAATATAAATGCATACTGTTTTGAAATATTTCATACAAAATTAGTATTTTAGAGATGTTGTCATTCAAATTATACCATTTATTTATTCTTTAAATTCTTTTGTTTTACACAATTGTGCCTCTAGTGCGCTTTTGGTACAGACATCTGGACCTCACAAGAGCGCTAGGGAGGATAAATATGTAGTCTGTAGCACTAATTTAGACCCACTTGAAATGGTCATGAAATTACAAGATTACTGGCTAGTTAAAGGCACACACGTACCAAGTGGGGGCCAACAGATTAGCGATGGAGTCCAGAGTAATGACGTCATCACTCTGCTCTCCATCGCTGACAGCATCGACGGGCACCCTTTGTGTGCCGGCCATTAGTTTCAAGGAGGCCGGTCCCCATTGAAACCAATAGCATCGGCCAGAGATTTACGGACATGTTCGTTCTCTGGAACATCATATTAATGTAACATTAGATTTTTTGTTTGTTCATCAACAATATCGAATGAAAATACATTCGAAATTACAACGACATAAAAATTTACCAACATGCTCAATTAACTTTTGAATGATTTTTTGTTCAAGGTCAGACAAAATTTATCCTTCAAACATTTTAGATTTTTGTTCAATCAACCAAAAAATTGTTCATTCTTCGTTGATCGAACAAAAAAATCTACATGTGTAAATCCACCTTTAGTCAGAAACTGCAAAGACTCTAATCATTCCCTACTCTAGACAAAACCCTTTTGACTTTTTATTCATATAGTGACTTTTTATTCATATAGTGAGACAGGTGTCAAATTTGGGTGGACTGTCCTTCTAATAAGGAATCTCTGTCTTCTACATGATTTAAGATATGGGAGACATGTTGAAAGGAAGCCACTTGCTCATTATGGATTTGTACCTTCTTATACCACCCTTCCAACAGTGTTATCTCTGTTCACCGCTGCTAGGTTACAGTTTAATTAAACTGTCTACATAAGTAAACACCCACCTGCTTTCTGTCTTTAACTTTGGCTGAAAAGATTTCAGAACAAATTACTTTTTTTAATTAAAGTATTGTAAAGATGAATTTCCACTGTATTATAATCTCTGCAAAGCGCTGCTGATTTCAAAATTGAAATGAATGTGTTCTGCTAGAGTTAACCAAGACTTCATCTTTTCAAATTATGCAGCCTGTCCAAGGAGTCATTTTTCCCCATGTGTCGGCCTCACAAAACAGTATTGTCATTAGATTAAAAATGGCTTAAATTAGCAATTTCTAAAATGATTACAAAACATACAGAGGAAGGAAATGAGCAAATTTTTAACGTTGGATAGAAAAAAAACGATATCCTCAATTTATATGAGTTTTATTGCTACTTGTGATAGTGCCCACTGTAATGTTTTGGCTCTGAAATCTACTTTTTAAACAAGTCTGACATTTTCAGAAGCTTGATATAACAATGAAGATATGTTACTGTCACAGACACTTCTAAGTGTCTCCACATCATTTGATACCATGTCTCTCAGCCCCTGTCTACACTTGGTGTCATGGAGATGCCATTCGTGGTTTAGGCAGAGCACCCCTCGGGCATGTTTTTCCTGCATCTCGCTGATGAGTATGTTGACAACCAGCATAGCTAACTTTGGAGAAATGGGTCATTACTCTGCCTCCTAACTTCCTACCCCACACATCACCTGCACAAGTGGGAGGGAGAGCAATGCCCCCTGCCTCCTAAAATACCCTGAAAAATCCGGGATTTATTATAATCTGGATTTGGGATTTTAACTTTTACGGACAAATGGGATGCTTGACATATATGATATCCACCCTGGCAGTGCCAGATTGTGTTTCTATTCTATTGGATGTTAAAACCCAAAAGGTCCTCATGCTCCTTCTTAGGTCACTTTGTGGATCATCCGGCATTCCTCGGCTCTGCTCATTTTACAAAGGACACTAGAAGCATGCTGTACCTGAAGAAAACACACTTAGCATGGAAAAAAATAACACAACCGTTACATGATTGTTGACTTGTATTTACCGTGTTTCCCCGAAAAGAAAACAGTGTCTTATATTATTTTTTTCTCCCAAAGCCAAATGCCTTACGTCTTATTTTCAGGGGCTATCTTGTTTTTCCATGAAGAAGAATATGGCACTGGGAAATCAGGATGGGGGTATCACTTTAAATGACACAGGGGGGATCAGAGGGGGGAATCATAATGGCACAGGAGACTCAGAGGGGGGATTACCATTTTAGTAACCCCTTCTGATCCTCCTGTATCATTTTGATTGCCCCCTCATATTCCCCCCGTCCAGAGTTACAGTACCGTATCTTCATGAGTGCCTTATATTCGGGGGGTTGCCTTATATTTCAGTGTGAATCAAAAATGTAAGGGTGCCTTATTTTTGGAGGATGCCTTATTTTCAGGGGAAACATGATATATAGCACCACTATATTACACAGCGCTTTAGTGTATAGTATAGAATATATACTCATCATATAGTCATCACTTAATGTCTCTCAAATGAGCTCCCAATCCCTGCCAAAGTCATTTGTCATTAATATAGTCCAAAGCATATGTTATATTCATAGGTAACTAACATAGTCAATGGAAATGTTTTGGGTTAACCTACTCATATGTCTTTGGAGTGTTGAAGAAAAGCGGTGTACATGATGAAACAAGGAGAACATACAGAACATTAAACATGTGCTGCCACATCCCAGGACTCACACGCGTAGTTTTGACAAGAAACCATTTTGTTTGAGATATAATAAATATAATGTATCTACCTGAAATTAACCTTTCTATTAGGATGACCGTGATGAAAACAGCAGCAGTAAAAATATGACATATAATATAAAAGATAAATTCTATTCTCTGAATTAACATGTTTTTACACTCATCATATTGCAAAGTGTTATATCTCCAACATCATTACTGTAGCACCAACCAATCCAATCCACTGATAATGGGACTGACTGGTTAATCAGGCACATCATTAAAATTGAGGTAAAGCTGTAATTGAAATGCTAGATAACACAGAGCCTAAATGTCAATTAACCATCTCTTGCCAATTTAGTCTAATGATACTAATAGGGATCTTAATACAAGCAGATAACCAATTCTTTAATTACAAATTTTGCAATTAGGCAACATTTTAAATAGTCTATTTGTACAGCGCAGAAGGCAGTAAGGAGAATAAAAAATCATAGGCGCATGAGTCTTATTATTGGTGCTGTATTAAAAAAATATTAAACTCAGTAATTTTTTAACTTTATGGTAACATTAGTTGACTGCATAGAGGTGCATTTATCCATTAATGATATATTAGAATAAATATATATATATAGATTTAGTAGAACAGTGGCTAGGCTACAGGGATGCTCAACTTTTCTGGTATTGACACAATTACCGTACATGGAGTGGGGTCCCCCATTAAAATCATTGGAGCCCACCACAAAGACTTTCTATTCTTCATATCATTTTAAGAATTAAAATCTTTACTGATATATTTAAATTCAACCTTTAAATAAATAAAGTAATTGTCCAAATATATATGTATCAAAGGTTACCTAAAAATCACTGCGTGGCTGGACAACTCTGGGCCTTGTGTATATGGACTCCATGGCAAGGGCATTGTATGCTATCGGTGAAGTTACCCCTTTCTTTTCCAAAATATTTTACAGGAATCCAGGAAGCTTAATTACTAAAAACACTAAATAAGCTTGCTGATGAGTTGACTTGAGCAAGTTGGCCTTGTTGTGAAAGGAGTAAAGGTACCCATACAGGGGAGATTCCCGTGCGATTGTTCGCAGTGTGCTGACGTCACAGAACTGATGTGCACCACTCAATTGTTTTTGATACTTTGATGGCAACCCTGGTCGAACAAGGATTTACCATCATATTGATTCCCGAACGAGTGGCTGCAATCGATTCCCAAACTACCGATTGCCATAAGCGTGTACAGCACTCAATCGTTCGGGGGAAAAAACCCCAAAAATTGCTCTCTGTATGGGGACCTTAAGACATACAGGGGGTTCAACCCTATAAGCAAATGCCCAAGGGAGAGGGAAGGGCTTTGACCTTGATGCCAATATGCCTTTAAAAATGTGAATATATGAAATTCCCTAAAATGCAAGGTTTAATTATTTTCATTTTTTATGCACACCCTGAAAACAGAAGGGCAAAGGGTGCATGACTAGGTGGGCTATGGAGGAAAAGGGGATTGTGGAAAAGGGGATTAGTAGTGCAGACAGTGACATAGTTAAAGGGTAGAAGGAAAAGGTAAAAGTCTACTAGTTCCTACTAGTTGTTATTCATATGTAGTTATGTAAAGTTATTTATCTGATTCGTAATGTCATGCTTTTCTATTTTGGGTTGCATTTTTATTTGTCTCATTCCTTAATAGTGCCTGTAATAGGAATCTCAGATAAATTGGGTAATTGATACCCTCTTGGCTGATTAATAGTCTCTATAATTAATATCTTGAATTGACTTTATTGGTGGCACTCTTTGGTGAATTTAAATAATCTTGAAATTAAAAGTTTTGGCTTTGTACCAACCGAGCTGGGAAAGTTGGGGCTAGTGGCTGGTAAGAATGGTTCCATATTGGTTTTGGTTCAGTTACTTTTCTTTTGAAGTTTAAAGGTATAGTTTTATATATTTCATTTGTAATTAATTATGGAAACATAGTAAAGCCATGGCCTTAATAGTCCAACTTCTAAAAGAGTGTTGGTGTGTTATCAATTTAATTTAAGGTATTTGGTTTTTGCTTTGTTGGAAGGACAAGTACTTGACCTTAACACCTTTTCCTACAAATTAGCCCTGCCTGAGTCAAGTTAATTGTAAACCCTTTAATAAAAAAGCAAGAGCTTAGACAACAAGAAGCTTCTCACAAAGTGGAGAGGGAACAAGAAGAGCAGAGATCAAGAGCGGAGCATGGAGGAATGTAGCAGGGCATTAGGGAAGGTCACATCAATGTAGTGATGACAGAAGCTGATCATGTAACAAACAAAAGACTAGATTCAGCAAAAAGAGATTGCACCCCCCCATCCCAATTAAAAAAGAAAAATTATTATTATATTGTATTAATCAATCGAGTTTTAACTGGAAACAGTGAATATATATTGCAGCTCATTTATTGATGACATTTTATGAGCTTGTCCCCACAGGCAAATTTTGCCGCCGCGGCGCGGTTCTTAGCCGCTACCACCATTGTTTTCAATAGGGCTGCCGCGTGCAGCTGCGATTTAAAACGCTGGCATCCACGTTTTGGCCGCTAGCAGCTCCATTAACTTGTAGTTATCCGCTAGCAGCAGCCGCGACCGCTTGTGATCTTTGACAGCCGCTACCTAGCCATTTCACAGTACTATAGTGTTCAAGATGTTATATTTGAAGCAAAATTTATACTTTAATTCTTATTTTTATCCCTTTAAATTATTGAATATGCTGGTGAAATTATAACTGTTTGTCTACTGTTTTGATCGTCTTGGAGAGATCAATGAGACCCAGATCAGACTCTTCTCATGTTTGTTCATCAAAGACTAATGTCTTAGGTTTTGAAGTTTCAGCCATGAAAGAGTATTTTCAAAGCATTTCAATAGAAGCAAAAATAAGAGAAAACTCCAGAATTTGTGCCACAGTGAGAAAAAAAAGTGTTTTTACACTTATTGCAGACATCTTGTACAGCCCAAAGATCTAGCCACCCATGTAGTTAGGTCAACATAAAGAACACTTTCAGTCTACTTAGATGTCCTTAGGGTAATGCCCAGTGTGTGACCTCCCTACCTTCTAAACCACAGTGAGTCAGAGCGATGAGGCTTTCATTCTAAACGGGCAGAACGAAACCTTTAACATTCATGTGAAATAATGAATCCACTTCATCTTGTTAGCGTGGAAAAATACTGCACATCAGTACAACATATACGGTACATCCTTCTACTCTGCACGGTAAACATTTCCTATTAAAAATGTCAGGAATGTGGTTCAGCACTATTTTCAACAGTTCCCAGAAAATATATCTCAAAATTTCTGTGAAATAAAGGTCACAATAAAACATCACCCAAAATATGTCATTTTATTCAAATTCTCTTCAAAAAATCACAAACATTTTATTGTATATGAACTGTTGAAGTAAAGTTTAACACTAGCAACTAAAGATGGTCACAAAAATTCTACTACTTTTATTTGGGCATTAGGTATGGTAAGGTATCATCACCAAAAGTGCTGCAGATGTAAAAATGGGTTGTGAAAAAAGTTTAAAAAATAAATATTGCTATAGAACAAAATTTAACAAAAGTTAAGTTAAAATTTAAATAAAAAAAATTTAATGATGTAATGTAGTGATGAAAATATGTTTAGAGGCTTTGCAATTAAGTCACAAAATCAAATAATAAAAATACTCTCTACAGGGACCTTGACTAATTGGGAGACGGGGGTTTCAAAGTGGGATAGGAAATGTTTTTGAGTGAGCAAGCACACCCTATTGGGGTCCACAAACAGTCCCTTTCATTTTAGACCAAAAAGTTTCAAAATATTTCACCCTCATGTCATTTTTGTGGAAAAAATGAGGAGAATGGTAATGTAACCACACCTTCACAATGTAGCACAGTTGCATATCATGGCTCATATGTAATATTATAGATTTCCTTCCCATTAGAATAGGTATAGATGCCAATATTACATAAAGAAAAAAAGGACATGAGGGGTGCTTTCCAAGCTTAATTGGTCGGAAACACAAGGGACTTTCAACGGTAATAAGCCATAAACAATTTGTACATGTTTAAATAAGGTTAAAAGTTGTATAATGAAATACAAACAATAGTACATTCAACTTATACACAGGATGAATCCTTGCTAAGACACAACAGCAGAAGAAGCTGATGGGAAGAAGCAGAGGAGACAGGTGGGTACCCTCAACTAAAATATATAAAAAATATAAAAAAACTAAAATATAGATTTATAAAGTATATCACCCTGTAGGTATTACAACTCAAAATAAATCATCAATATGTGTTATGTAATCCATTTTGTGTAGCATTTCCCAGCGTGTTTCGCAAGTTTTCCCAGCTTCTTCAGGGGGTATTTTACACTGTTAAACAAAAAAGAGAATGGCTACAACACGTTTCTAATTAGGTTCCTCCATCCCTGTTAGGGGAAGTGGAGCTCCCAGCTAAAAATCAGCAGGGAAGGGGGGACATGATAAGCCTGATTCTGTACAAAAATTTATATACAGTATAATTAGGATCTCACATAGATCTAAGCAGAAACTTTCCAGCAGATATAATAGATTCTATTAGACATGATCTTTTATCTCCATATTAGTTGGTTAACAAGTGGAACAAAATTTATTAGAATAAAGTGATTCATTTAAAGAGTTAATTTATCCACTTCTATTGTACATTAAGTCCTCACAAATAGGTATGTAACGGTTAAAGTAGTATAAGATAAATGATTCAAGTTAATATCGATATCTATAAAGACTATTATAAGACTAGAGAAACTCAGTCATGTACAAATTGTTTATGACTTATTGCCGTTTTATAGTCTTTGTGTTTCCGGCAAATATAGGTTGGAAAGCTCCCCTTATGTCTTTTTTCTTTTTGCATATCATGGCCCTGTAGTCTTCTAAACTGCAGTTTTAAAAAAACCTACATAACTCCTTCATGCAGTGGATGCCTTCAATTGGATGGCTGCTCACCAGGCCCTAAAGAATTGATGGACTACACTAAACAGGTTATTTCATGGTCCTGAAGACTGTTAGCAACATCGTCACCACAAGACCAGAATCTGGTAATTTTATTTGTGGGATTTCTACAGAACAAAACAGATGCAACCTTAAGTATTACGCTTGTCTAGCAATAATGTATTTATGAGTCACTATTACTGCTGTGCAAAGTCCTGAGGAAGGGGATTGCTGAACCCACGAAACCCATGGGCTATTCCTTTATTTGTATTTTTCTCACTATGGAAACCTTAGAGTGGACTCTTCACTGTGGATTGGCACTTTTGATTTCTGTTTCTTAAGCATTTCTCCCCCCTTTCAAGTCAAAATGGTTTAAAGAGGTCTTGTGCTATGGGGTTTTGACCCCACCACCCAGTTTCCACTATAACATGACCCAAGCCCAGCAACAAGACCAAACTCAGTAGTGGATCTCTACACAAGGAGACCACTATGGAGAATCATGTGAACATAGACTAAAGTAAAGTAGTGGGTTTAGCAGTCTGTTTTGTTCATTATAGGTGGAGACGTTTAGAGGGGTATTTATTTTTATATGAAGGTTGTAACTCTCCAGCATCTATCAAAATTAGAAATAGTTTTGGGTGACTAATTATTTGTAAAGCCTTTCTTTCCTTACTTGTTGGCATTTGAAGTTTGTTGATTTGTTAAGAGAGCGTTGATTGATTTTAAACCCTGACTGGAGTTACTCCTTAATAATATTCCTTTCTGTTTTCATTATTACAAGTTCAGGATGTACAATGACAGCAGCTAGAATGTGAGACGGCTGGCTGGCTTTTTGACGTCTTTGAAATATTCCATTGACTGACTCCTGGTTCATCTCTCTTTTTTGTTCTGTTTGTTCTGTTTAAGAAACACTGAGAGTTGGTTAGAAAACTGAAGTGGAGGAGTATGAACATTCCACTCGTATGTGAAGGAGTCTAAAGTGGCTTCTGACATGATATGTAACATAACAAATCTATGGGAAACACTTCTGCTACTGGTCTAATGTACCAGAAACAGCCCAGTATTGATTATTTCCAGCCTCCATTGTCTGCATTCACAGCTACCAAATTCCAGCTAAATTCCTTATTCCTCAGCGGTACTGAGAAAAACAAGAGGTTTTTATATTACATTTCTAAAGTAACTATGACTTCAAATACGAGATTAAAAGGAAGCCATTATGCAGTATCACTAAGTATAGATTTTCTGCCTTATATTTTTTACATCAACATCAACTTTTATGTGGTTTTCTTATTTCACGAATATAGTGTCATTGTGTTCATTGTCATATTTTATTGACATATTTGTGTATGCATTCTATAGAAACATTTGGCATATCAGACAGTTTTGTTGCTAAAGATGCTGCTTATAGTATATTATACAATATCCGAGTTAGAAATCTAATAAAGACACCTCCAATTTTAAAGAATCATGACGAGAATGAGCTGACCATTAACTTCTAGTATTGATCGCGATTATTTGTGAATTGCATTGCATTCACAATATGTACGTTTAAGAGAGGGTTACTGCAAAGGGGCACATCTGGGGCACCATAGACTTTATTTTGCCGAGATTTATTACATAGTAGCACATTGAAAGCACTTTTCTACATAGAAAACGGATTTCATGCTATTCACTTTCAAATTTCCCACCGCTCCCCCTGATGTGACATTATCACATCACTCGGGGGGAGGGGGGGATGAGCTGCGCTCCAGCAGCCAGCATGTCACATCGGGGACACCAGGACAGCGCAAAATTGTAAGAATGTGCTGTCGGTGCCCCGAACTTCACTGGATGGCACCATCTCATCCAGTGCAATAGTGAGAGTAGCAGCGCTGGATAAGATGGTGCTGTTGCTAATGCTAGGGTGGTTAGAACTACCAATTTGCGCAATGAAGGTAAACTGTGAAAAGTGCCATGTATTGCGATTTGCGCAATGAAGGTAATTATGTAAAAATGATCCGCACTCTTCCAATGGTCGACCTGTTGGCAACCCCCTCTGTATTTTCTGTTCATCTGTTTTTCCTCTTGGGTGTGTCTTTGTTAAGACGGGACCTGCTCTGGTGCTGGTAATCAACTGTGCCCTCCTCAAGTGTTCATAGTCCAATCCATCGATAATGAAAGCCGCACTCGAAGTGAGATGTCCGATAAAAACTTCAAACTTTATTTGCTCTCTGCATCAAATAAAACAACATGTTTAAATCATATAGTCTTTCCCTGGACCATTGAGTCACCCTCATCCCTTAGGTCCAGGGAAAGTTTGAAGTTTTTATCAGACATCTCGCTGCGAGTACGGTTTTCATTATCGGATGGATTGGAAGGTAATGATGACTGGAGATCATGAATTCTCAAATTTACGAATATATTGCAAATATTAGGTGAAAAGTTGTGTTTTTGCGAATGTGAATATTGACTATGCTGCTCATCATTATTGACTTCAAATTGTATAGTAAAAATAAATATGCAAGTTTATACAGAAAGCATTATACTTTATATCTATGGATCAAAAAAGAAAGATAAAACAGTGGACTTTCAACCTCTAAGTGAGCAGGATTTCATTAGTGGCAGCATATGCAAGCTTTTGGGCATAACGAGGGAAAAATAAAAACCTACCTGTAAAGAAAAAATCATAAATCCTGTGATGCTCCACTCCTCCGGTGGCATTATGCGATGGTGGGCTGCTAGGCACAACGGGACCTGGGAAGGTAAGAGTCACAGTGACAGTGTGCCCGGATTAAGACAGGTGACAGGTAAGTTAACAGTTTTCAGTTCAGATCCTCTTTAACTGCTTAAAAAGGGTCAGTAGGTGTTAGACATTTGACCATATTGCACAATAAAAATTGAATCCCCAGTTAACTATCGATTGAATGTACCGCTACGCCACGTTACAGATTTTTAGACGTTTTTGTTTTTTTTTATGCATCATTACTACTTTCTGCCACAAGAAACCAAAAACAGAATGTATATGTGAAGTATTGAAAGAAAAATACCGACATGTCTGATCGCGGTTCAATCGATTTTCTGTTCACTTTGATTTCGATCACTTGTGGTTGATTGAACCAGGTGGGCAGGAATCGATTCCAGCACAATCAACTTCAAAATATCGGTTTTGTGCTTGATCTGTTCATGGCTACCCTTGGTCCATCTAACACTACCCTCTATAGAGGTGAAAAGTTCTCATTTTCAGGGGTGGTTACATTTCTTCTCCATAGATACAAAGGAGTATAATGAAGAATATATATAAGTGGTTTGCTACCCAGGTGAAAATAAAACTAAAAAACGAATGCCAATGCGTACATCTAAGAAATTGTAAACTGGGGTTTAGATATACTTTAATTCAAACACATTACAGAGTACATAGAACTATTTATAGTATATCCCTAACTGCCTCCTCCGCTCCTTTAGCAACCTACTAATCACATCCCGCTCATAAAATCATCACATTCCCGGCTTCAGGACTTTACTAGGGCCCCTCCTACTCTCTGGAACTGTCTCCCTCAGCCCATTAGACTTGCTCCGACCTTTGGCACTTTTGAAAAACCCCTGAAAACCCACCTCTTCAGTCTCGCTTTCCCACCTTCTCACTCCTAACATCACAACCATGCTAGTCCCATCCTGAACCACCTATTGTATACTATGATCCCCAACCTATTAGGTTTTATGCCCAATCCGGCAGGGTCATCTACTCCTCCTGTTTCATAACCTGTACCTGTGTGTTATCTTCACTCTAATTTATTGTACAGCGCTGCATAATATGTTGGCGCTATATAAATAAATGATAATAATATTAATTATAATACACACTGCAATCATCTTCATTTCTTTCTTCCGTCTGTCCTAACTCTCTAGCTTCTCTTCCATCAATTTATACTTCCTAATAATCTTCTTTTACCTATGTAAGTTTCTTTTAATGCCTCCTGCCAATCCCTTTTTTCGTTCTGCCTTCTTTTGTATTTCCTTTCTCTCTCCATTCTTCATTACTTCCATCTGTACTTTCTTCATTCCTTCTTCTGTTATCCTTGCTTCCATCCTTCTCCTTTATTTTTTTCTTCTTTTTGCTTCCATCCTTCTCCTTCCTTTTTTCTTCTACGTGTTTCTATCCTTCTCCTTCCTCTTCTCTTTACTTCCATCCTTCTCCTTCCTCCTTTTCCTCCTTTCCTTTTTTCCAACCTTTTGAGTTACTAGTTTTGCAAGTTGGGCTACACGTGGAGAACATATTGATTTCATAAAAATAGAATCCTTGATAGTTGGAACAATATAATTGGTCAAATTAATCCAAACACAAAACTTCAGAAAATCAAGAAATAGGCAGTAAGGCATATAACTATTTTTTGCCGCTTGCCTCTAATCAATGACCTCCGGGTGGTCCCTTTTATACAGTATCGTAGTCTGGCAAGTTGCTTGTGCTTTCCCCTTTACTTATATAGTATACATAATATATGTGTTACATTAATTTACTGTATTACATTGAGTGGTATTCCAGGCGCCTCGCTTATTTGGACGGGTGCCCCGATCAAGTTAGTAGCAGCCGGATATCCAGAAATGATCTTTAGTTTTTCCCTCTTCTCCAAGAAATTCCCTTGTTTACCATTCATGGGAGGAAATGTATGCTGCGGCTCTGTGGTCAGGGCAGATGAGGATGGCTCAGTGTTGTTGAATAAGCTGTCACAAGCTAACAAATTAACTCTGTGATCATTAAGGTAGTTCAGGTTTAGACAACAGACACTGCATTTAATGCTATTAGTGCCCCTGTAAACCATGAAACATAAAGGATCTCAGCAGACCTGATGCAATAAACAGTGCATTAGGATAATATCTGGCTTCTCTGCAACTTATGAAGCCATTTAGTGAAGTATAAAAAAGTTAACTTGTAACACAAACCACATTTTGTGTATGTTCATCACATTATCGGATAATGTATCACAGATGGCTAACTCCAGGCAACAAGTAGAGTGAATCAGTAAACTGTAAATGATGGAATAGAGTCAATCCTCAACTTCAACTTCCTCAATCCAATCCTCCATTATTAATACTCTGAAACCTACTGCAACCAAGATAAATGTCATAATCCCCAATAAGTGCTTTCTCACTCGACATGGAGCTGGCATGCATGTGGGCTTGGTATGGGGTTTAAACCTAAAGAAGTTATGAACCTTCCTAGAAAACAAAGAATGTGTGTGAATGTGAGGTGGTGTAAAGTTTGTGGATCAACCAATAACAATAGGAGGCTTGCTCACATTAAACTTTATTCTACCTGACCTCAAAGGGTATAGACGGATATCGGCTTAGACCATTTGCGAACTGGCGGATCGAACTTAAGCGAATACCCTGGCTTACATGTTCGCTGCAAACAGCCGTTGACTTTAATGGAGGAGCGAATTTTAGAAACCTTCAGGTTATATTTGTAGCCACAATACCAATAAAAAAAAGTGTCAGAAGGATACCCACAACTAGACAGTGTCATGCCAGTGGGAGATCAATGGTTAGACTTTTTAAATTGGCTTTTTTTCAGAAATTAAAGGGCTAAAAGAATGTGCGTTCCCCCTAGTGCACAGCTGGCCTAGGGTCTGATATGCTCTGGAAAAAAACACAAATCCAGAGTAAACCAGACCCCTTTTGGCAAGCCTGGAAGAGCAGGAAAGACTCCTGTCACCAGGCCCCATGCCATACCTCAATGAGGGGAAGACCCTTCTTTAAGAAAAGGGTGTCTCTTTCCCTCAACCTTGCCCCCGTTTTGGGGGCATCTGTAAGGGATTCATTGAGTAATCAGGGTACCCTTTTAACAAGGAGACCCCGGATCCCTCTCCCCTTCAAATTTTATGAGTACAGAGGTCCCAAGGAACTCTTACCCATTCAAATGTTTTATTGATTAATTTGATTAATTCTAGAAATAAGAGGAAAGACCACGGATAAATATTTTAAGAAAATCTGCCATTTCACAAAGTTACCTGAAAAGTGGCTATGCAATGTTGTATGTCCATCTAAGGGTCAATTGTCCCAATAAGTGGCTGAATCTCCAGCTATGCTTCTGTGTCCCACGAAGTTCAGCGACTGAATGAAACTGTTGGGAACTACTAGATGGAAATCAATAAGGCTGGCTTCTTTGAAGTTTCATTCAGTAATTGGACATTGTGGGGACACAGACGCATTGCTGGAGCTCTTGGGAATTTGGGGTCCCCCTTTTCTAGAGCATAGAGGAGAGGTCTGGTATGCTCTGAGGGATTTTTAATGATAATTAAATCCCACTTTTTTGTTTCTATTGGATGGGGGGATGCATATTTGGCTGTACTGTCCCACCTAACTTTGGGGGTTGGGGGTCAATGTTTCCTCCAGTATAATGTATGGAAAATGAACAAACATAAAAATGTTTGTCTGACCGGTGGACAGCGAACATGCAAGTGCCATCTTTATTTATTACTATGAATAGACAACTTATCAACAAAAACTGCAGATTAATAATGCTCCAAATGAGGAGAAATAAACCACTTAAATAACCATGCCTAAAGCCCCCCATACACCTTAGGATCGATCCATACAATCTCCATTATATCTACCAACAACTGTGTAGTATAACGGCCTCCCTGATAGAATACATAGTGATTGGAAGAATTAGAAAGCTCCTTATACAGGGAGTGCAGAATTATTACGCAAATGAGTATTTTGACCACATCATCCTCTTTAT
>CM070036.1:136763403-136778821 GCA_036250615.1 Ptychadena robeensis | reverse complement strand
CTTATAGCATGTTGGGTCTTACTCCTAAGCTGTATAGGCCCTGAAAGCCTAATAACATATTAAGCAATTAGGGGATGGCATCTCGTATATGAGAAGGGGTGTGGTATAATGCACCCCTCAACACCCTATATTAGGTGGCATAATTATTAGAAATCTTTCCTTTGGCAAAATGGGTCCCTCCGGTTCATAAAGAAGGATCTTGAAAGGCTTAGAAAGTCAAAAATTAGTAGATATTCTTGCAGAGGGAGGTCAGCCTCTTAAAATGCACAAGATTCACTGAAGCCCCCTCTTCTTTCCCTTGATATAGCCAACAATCAAGCGTTTCATTCAAAATTAGTCAAAAGCGGTCTTTGCAAGAAGCCCCGTTTGTGGAACAACAAATGGGCCGCCAAAACTTAACCTGCCCATTTAACTGAAGCAATTAGTCAAGCTGGTTTTGCTCCCTTTGTCTGCATGCTGCCAACATTGCCACGTGCCCCAATCCAGTTTGGACATATTCAGAGCTGCAACATAACTGGAGTGCCCAACAAACACAAGTGTGCCAATATCAGAAAGGCTGAAAGACGCCCACCACTGAACAATGACAAAAAGCTGAAAACGTATGACTTGGGCAAAGAATTATATATCAGATGATGATTTCTAATGGTTTTGTGGACTGATGAAATGGCCGTGAGTCTTGCACCCCTGTGCCTAGGATGGATGGGCCCGGTGCGACTTGGATTGGTAAAGGGAAGAGACGCGCCAGTCCCAATCAGACGCCAGCAGGTGGATTTTGGTGGTCAGTTTTACGTCGTTTTTAGGAAGTGCTTTTGGGCGTGTGTATCATCAATTCAACAGAGGAGCTTGCTTGGTGGCCTCTTTCGGGTTGAGTGGATGTGAGTCAAGCTCAATAACTCCCAGTCCTTAACTGCTTCAGTTTCTGGACAAGCACACAGACTATCCTTCACGGCAAGGCAATTTTGCCGTTACAGTGCACCAAAGAAAGAAGTCATGCATCCTGTCAAGAAAAACATTGATTTTACATGCACGGTGACAATGCATTCCATCACCACGCGTTCCAAGTACTCCACACGCGTGGTATGTGTGGCTCAACAGGAAGGGTCCCCGTTTTATATAAACCGGAAGACTCCCCCCCCCCCAAAACTCAATTCGTACATGGTATCTTATTCCTTTGATTCATCTTACTCTGAACCCCTCTGAGAACCGTGGTCCTGACCATCCAATGTCACAAATGTTGAGGATTTAGTTGTGATCTGTTCCAGGAGGGGAACAACAGTTATCATTAACTCCTCCCCTAACAGTGTCTGGGACGGCTTTGTGGTAGCCCGAGCGCTGAGATGTGTGTAACATTTCCTTAGCCGGCTGGCAATACTATACAAGGAGGGAAAACAGTACACCTCTCTGAACAGTGTCTGGGAGGCTGTGGTTGCTGCTTGATGATGGTGAACATTAAGTTGCCTAATAATTATGCACAGTAATAGTCACCTGCACACACAGATATCCCCCTAAAATAGCTAAAACTAAAAACAAACTAAAAACTACTTCCAAAAATATTCAGCTTTGATATTAATGAGTTTTTTTGGGTTCATTGAGAACATGGTTATTGTTCAATAATAAAATTATTCCTCAAAAATACCACTTGCCTAATAATTCTGCACTCCCTGTATAACATGGTTTTGGTAGAACAAAATGTGATTGTACAAAAATTTTATGGAAAGATTGTAAGGTGTATGGGGGCCTTTACTGATACCAGGAGAAGTATGGCCACACAGGGCTATCACTTGTGTATCCTGGAAATGTAGGGTGATCGTCTGTAGTCTCTAGATACCGCTAGGACCCCCAAAGCGATTAGGCCTGCACCATGCAGTTTGCACTGCCTACCACCCCACTGGAAACTTGCCACTGGTGTTAGGTCGGATAATCAGAAACACTAGCTGGGTCTATCAAAGACAGTGCATATTATTGCGCAGCCCAACTGTCAGTGCACTGGACTAGACTGATGTTGGTCACTGGTCTCAGAAAAGGTAAGTCTCCCAAGTACTCCTACTCCATCAGACCCTACCCAACAGACCAAATTCCTGGTGGGAGGACCCTCGGTTATATACTCCCTGTCCCAGGTGAATCATGTTTAGGGGTTGTAAAGGGGCCAGAACCTCTGGCGGTTGCATTACATTACCATGGTAGAATGAACCCAGTCCCAAATTACACCTCCATTTTGAGTTCGGGTAGATGGAAATATAATGTTCAGAGCATCTGGGATGTAATACCAGTGAATATATTTAAAGGTTGTACACTAACATACGTTTTAATGTTGCATACAAGCCACAAGCTAAAACGATGATACCGTACCGTCACTGATCTAAAACGACAACACATGTGCTTGCGTTCAGGAGGCCTATTCTTTGATAAAACAGGTTTGGATTACAGTAGTAGAAGAGATAGAATTATATTGCATGTTTGATCATCCGTTAAAGCAGAAAGGTTATAGACTAGTTCAAAAGACCTGACCTTACTCTTTCAAGATCTAAATAATATGTAAGCGTAAATGCCATAAACCCCGTACATCAAACCAAATCAAATTTAGGGTCTTTGTCACTGTTTGAAAGGTAGCTCCAGTCTTAAACAATTTATGTAATCAAAGGTACATGTTCTTCGATAGATAGAGTGCCGTGTTCCTGTGCATTAAAACATTGGCCAAATACAAAACACATTTATCTCACCGTTCACTTGGGAATCGGATTTCACCAGTCAACTCCAGCAGTGGATGGCACACATCATTAATATCAGCGAAGAGCTCTTCTCATCGTTGTCCAAAACTAAGGGAAAAAAACTCATGAAAAAGCAGCATAAAAACATGGTAAATAAAATGAAACATTCGCTTCCACTAGTAAAGTTAATTAAACAGATAGAAAACGAGTGCCCCTAATGTTAAGGGAGCAGTTTCACAATCACGCTAATTACTCTTTGGAGTTTCAACTCATTAAACCTAGAATGTTTTAAATGAAAGAGCTCTTGTAGATAAAGAAACTCACACATGAGAGGTCTGCTTCAATGTATCACTTTATTTTTTAAAGGGACACTGATGTTCAGTTTTCTTTTTCTGTTTTTTAAACTTGACATTGACTATACAGTATTTTCAACATATTTATGATTGGATTCTATTAAATAAAATGTAATCTTTTGAAAATATGTGATTTGCTGATCAATTAATAATGTATATGTGGGACATTGATTGCATATACATATACACAGGGGTGCACATAAGTGGTACTCTGGTTCTCAAAAGGGGCCAAAAACTAGTTCTGCATACCTGCATTATTGTTACAAAGCTCATATGCGTACTAACAAATTGGAGGCACGCTGTGTCTGGGCAGCCGCAGGTAAATTTTACATGTATACAATTTATGTCACTTGGATAACTGCAGGGAATTATGAATAACTATGAAAGGTTGAAGTTAGGGGTGTGACATTGGGAATGTTAATTAATATCAATTAAAAAAAAAAGATTGGACTTCGTAAGGTGTTGGAGATCTGAGGGTGAAAGTCAGAGTAGACATATGTAAGGGTAAAATTTGACAAGAGAAAAGCACTGTCTGACAGCTGGAATATAAATATGAAATGATGACATTTAGACTGCTGGTAGTCTCAGGGGTTAGTTACCAAGCCAGAAAATTTCAGAGTTGCACTACTGAGGTATGAGATCTTGGGGTTCAATCGTGTTGTACTGTGAGAGTTACATTTGACCCAAAGCCAGCTGGTGATCTGTGGATGGAGACAGCTAATCGGAGGCTCAATCAGGAACAGGGAGGTCCATCTGCAGCAGAATCTACCATGCAGGAGGCTGAGGCAGAGGACAGTGAGGGAGACAGTGAGGAAAACCACCCTACATATGGGGTGAGTACCAAACACTATCTCCTGATACTCATCTGAGGAGCTCACTGAAAACATTATGTGCACCCCTGCATATATAAACAGCTGGAAGTGCTACCGAACAACCACCAGCTGTTAGAGAGCTCTCTATCAATTACAGTGCCCTTTTACAGTTTATAGGAAGGAAGGATCAGGTTGACTGTAAAGGTGGGCATACATGGTCCGATTTTTCAATTGGTTACTGACTGAACAATCGACTGGCATATGTGTTCATCGTGATCGATTGTCCGGGAATCAAAGCGGCCACTCTTTCTTCGAGCGGAATCAATTGATTTTGCTTGAAGCAAGCTGGATTGAACAGGGTACCAACATATTCGAAAATCCCTGTTCTAGGTCCCCATCCGAATCGATTGCGCAAAGTGGTAGGCATCGATTCGCCGTTCAATAGACAAACGCAGTGTGATGATGTCATTATGCTGCGCTCGAGGGTTTGATTATACCATGTATGCCCACCTTAAATTGTTGAGGAGCACTCCTTGGTCTCTTTTGTTACCTCATGTCTATGGTTGAATTGTGAAATATGGGTAAATAATCATTATTAGGGTAATATTGGGCATTTTCCTGGCCTGGTACCCATTGACAAGCACATGGTATTTTCTTCTCTGATCAACTAGCCAAAACATATTTAATTTCCTGATTGTATATCAAGTGCAGAACAGTTTGAATGTCTACCAACCCCTACTACCTGTTTCTACCTTGTGGGTGGTTCACCCTCCTTTGGCCCCCAAACACATCTCCGGCATCACCGCCTCTATTACATGGAGGTCAATGACACCATCTACCTCCTGACTCTCCGGCAGGTCCGCCAAAACAGAGGATTGTCGGGAACTTCCATAAGACAGGTGAGTACAACCTCACCCCGAGCTAATTCGGGTAAACGCCCAGGTGGTTAAGGAATACACAGGAAGAAGCAGCTAAAAAAACTTACAGTTATTAATTAATATACTATTAATTACAGAGTCACTATGTCTTCAATAATCATAGTTGTTAAAGAATATAAGCAGCATATAGAGATGGTTGAAAAATTAGCAAATCAAAAAGTTTTGACTTTTCTGGAAATGCTTTCCGTGGTATAAATGAAAATAAAATTTCAGCTTAAAATAAATAATCCTTTTAATATTTAATAAAAAAAAACATAAAATGTAAAAAAAAATTGCCTACACCCTATGGAATGAGTAGAGATGCCTCTAGGACCTCTTATTCATTCCTAATTGAATAAAAAAAGCTATTCAAAAAAACAATAATAGTGCCGATCCACTATAGGTACTGAGTGGGAGCGCAGGAGCTCAGACCTGGCTGGCAATTATAGTACATCAGCACCAGAGACTTCGAGGGACATAAGCACTGAATGGATTACATTTGGAAACATCAGTTGTGAGTATATACTTTTACTTTACTTCATTTATTTTTTTACTGTTTTATTTTAATAATTATTTATTTTCAATTAGCATATTATTAGACCCTTAAGGAACAGCTGAGAGCTGAGTGGTTCAGGAGGCCTCTATACTCATTCCATTATTATAAGTAATTACTTGTTTTATTATGATATATGTATATATTTAATTTTAAGATTGAAATTTCAACCTTACCTCTATCTACAAGAATTACAAGAGGTTGCAATTTTAAATAAAAATATTAAGCAGATTCAACCATTTTTGGCAGCAGCCTGTTTAAGCAGGCATACTTAATCTTTAATCTTTACAATCACAGAGAATAGCCAACCTGTTTTAAGGCTGCCATACATGGCACGGATTCGTGCCGGATTCCGGATCCATCATGCCGGAATCCCCTGCAGCCCACCTTGCCCGTCCGGATTCGTGCCGGATTCCGGATCCATCATGCCGGAATCCCCTGCAGCCCACCTTGCCCGTCCGACCGCATCCGATGGATCGGGGGCACAGAATCGGATCCGAGGAAGAACCAACCTGTTGGTCTTTTCGGGTCCGATTCTGCTCTGATCAGGGGGCGTTGCGGTCAGGGAGGCGATCCATCGGACACGGATCCGGCCGTACAAGGTGGGCTGCCACGATCGGATTCCCTAATTGGCTGATCGTTCTCACCTGTGGATGCCGGCGGAATCGCCGGAATCCATCGGGTGCTGAATCGATCAGCCAGGGAATCCGTGCCGTGTATGGCTAGCTTAAGACCCCCCACTATATGAGGGGTTGTACTGGCAGAGTTTTTGTGTTGTTAGTCAAAACAAAGATGAAAAAAATCTTATCTACCACTGACAAGTATACTTTGCAGGGTCTAGAAAGCACTGTGAACCCAAATGATATGCCTTTCCCACTATATGCAACAAGTTTTGTCTGAACTATTTCACATGAGTCTCTGCAGATCCAAGATCTAGGAGAAACCTAAGATCTCCAATGTGCTTTGTGTTTTTACATACTGTTTCCAAGTGTACTTTTAAATTGAGTCAAGACACTCATAACATTTACATATACTTAAAATGAAATCTGTATATGAAGAAATATTGCGTATTACCTTTAAAATTCCATAAATGTGTTCAGTGATTGACTTGTAAAATAGGTATAGTAGTATTGTAATAGGAAGGTATATGCAGTATGGTATTTATCCTCCTCAAATTATTAACTGTGCTTCTTATTACCAGCAAAGCTCCCTGGAACAGAAATATGAAAAAAATGTGCAGGTAAGTTGAGGTATATTAATTTAAAAAGCGTTGCCTCAAAAGTTCACAGCAGGCTCCGTCTGGGAATTATATTCCTGCTCTGCCAGCTTTTTCCACAGGCTGCTATAATGAATTTTGTTGTGGTTTTACTTGGTTGCCTTTTGCCTCCCACTGGAATCTTATGGCTCCCGCAAGAGATCCTGGGCTAGGCCTGCTTGCTCTGACTCCATGCACCAATTTACATTTAGCCTATATTGTACACAGTCTGTCTCACTTACCAGATGCATGGCTGGCTGAAACATTTATACTGTCAGTGCAAACTAATAGTAATTGCCTTTTGGCACCAACAGTTAGGGGACAACTTTTGTTATTGTTCACATGGCCTTGGTGGGTAAATATTGTTTTGTCTATATTTGCACAAATTAGGTATTTAAACTGGAATATTCAACAGTGATGGTCACACAAGTGGTTGTGATTGTACAATCAAACCCTTTGGATAAAGATTTTAGTGTTAAGTTAAAATATCTATTTTAACCCTGTAAATACCACTATTCACACTGGATAGATACTTGTGATATTTCTTAAAAGTTTCAATAGCTTTTTTGTAATACGATTATCAAGCCTGAAACTTATTTTCAATAGTTTTTTTCCTTAAAACACGTGCACATTTTAATATTAATATTATTTTTTCATTTTCTGAATTTTATAGGGAAATAGAAAAGATCTTGCCAAAGTGATGAAAATCATCTTCTTTCCAGTTGTTGCTCCAAGATATATTTTGGTTGAAAAAAATCCCCTTTCTCAAGGCCACCACACACACACCTCGATGTGGCCAATTTTGACCCACATGGCAAGGTCGGCCGGCGCACAGACCGGCGTCTCCATTAAAACTAATGGCCGACACAAAGGGTGCCCACCGATGCTGTGAGCCTACTCGGTACGTGTGTGGGGGCCTTTAATATCAGTCCATGTAATAATAGTCAGGTCACAACAAAAACCTGGTCCATGGCAAGTACATTTAACATAAACCTTGCTTATTCAAAAGATGATTGAATACAACTGATGATTGAATACAACTGCCACCTTGGCAGGGGCCTGAAGGTCTATCCTTAAGAGTACACAAAGTATCTGAGTTCTTTCAAGGATAGACTAATGCTAAATCCCATCAGACTGATGCCCAGCCAAACACAGCGTGATGATGTCATTCCACTGCGCCTGAGCTTCATCGATATGGAAGTGTAGCAATGCTGCGTTATCGATGTAGGCCGTGGTCCATTTGTACATTTTGTTTGAAATCAGACAATGCACTTCTGAGGATGTATGAATTGGATCCTCTCAAACCCCTTTCCTTTGTAAATTCTTATTCCACTTCAATAGAATTCAAAGTTGCCTTGCTTTTTGGATCTCATGTTTTTTGTGGCCTGTTGCATTTCATTCCTCAGCAAAGGAATGGGTTGGAGTAGCTCCTATACCACTGCAAGGGTTAATGCTTGATAGTGTCTAGGGCAGTGGTGGGCAAACTTTTTGACTTGTGGGCCACATTGGCTTCTTAAATTTGAGAAGGGGTCGGACCAAGAGCCTGCAATAGCCAACCCGCCATAGGTGTGCCATATTCATGCATCGCTGGCCTCACTGATGATGGCGGTGATGTGTAATTGGCGACATGTGACAGGGATGTTGTTATCTTTTTTAATCTTTAACTTTCATTGAAATGATCAGAGATAATTCCTAGAGACTGCCTGGTGTCCCCATGAGGATACACTCGCTTGGACACCTCTAGCTAATATGTGAAATCATTGCAGAGAACAAACGGAGGAGAACATCTTTCAACAAGGTGACAAAGGACTGGAAAGGAAAGCTAAACGGCCCCTGGGTCTGAGTTTTCCCACCCCTTGTCTACATTTACTTACACGTTCCTCTTCTTCTAGACTGGTCTTGGCTAGGTCTTGGTGATAGTTCATGATATCTTGCACATAAAAAATAATGATTACATTTGTTCCACAGATTTCTCATTTAAAAGAGTCAATGTACGTGCAGATACCATATATTTTCAACAAAATATAGCTGAACAGCGCTGAAACAATATATATTTAATATGACTTTACATTGGCATTGTAGACAGTACATCTGGCTAGCATCTGTCCTAACCCATGAATGGTATAGAAGGAGAACACGTGTGATCTGTTTATACACATGTATGTGATTCTTACTAAAACAACTGGCCTTTATAGCCCCAGTGCAGAGCAGTATAAAAATTAGTTACGGTTGGTCAGTTTTAGTAATAGAATAAAAATGTCTCTGTACTAAGTTTATTTCATTTCAGTCTATATAGAAACACAGTTAAATCTCTTTTTCTAAATTGGGAGCAGCTGTAAATATAATGTAAATTGGATACTAATGGAACAAAGTTACCATGTAATAGATTCTGTAATTGATATAATGACATCCCAGACGTGACAGCTCACCAATATTGAGTCTTTGATATGATGTTCTTCAAAGACAATCTTGAAATATACATACCGTATATTTCTATATGCTTTATATTATATATATACATTTTATATGCATGGCCGCTCCTAGTTCTGTAACTTTCTCTCTCATCACATTAGACTTCCTCCTACTTTCAAAAAGGACCTGAAAAGCTACCTCTTCAGTCTGGTTTACCCATCTTCTCATTACACAACATCACCACCCTGCCTTTCAAAAATGACCTGAAAACCCACCTCTTCAGTCTGGTCTACCCATCTTCTCATTACTCAATATCACCATCGCCAGTCCTATCTCCCCTACCTATTGTGCATGCTATTCCCATACCTATCATATTCGAAGCCTGATTAGACAAGGGCCTCTCCTCCTCCTGTGTCAAATATGTACTAGTGTTTTGATTAAAAATCTGATACAAAACATATGTGTTGCACAACCCTGACGCGTTTCGCAGATAACCGCTTCTTCAGAGGTTTTTTTGTGCTAGATGCAATCACTAAATAAGGTATCAAGTGAATAGACAGCAATAAGAATCATCACCATCATATATTACAGAATGAAAAAGATCAAACAGATTTAAGCTAACTGGACACATAATGTCTCTAATTATGTTTCTGTATACTGGAAGAAAAATGAACATGTTATGTTCGCGGCCGAACTATCCGCCTTGCAGACAGTTCAGCCATCGCTATTGAAAAGTGTCTGGTTCTACACATTGAGTAATAAACATTAACATTAATGGATTCTGCTGTTGATTCCTGAACGATAGATCGGCGCATTGATGGCAATCGTTCGTGGAACGACCCTTCGGGAATCAAATTCATATACCTTGAACGATCGAAAGGTCGCAATAGAACAAAAAACGAATGAAACAAGGATCCAACAAGTCGGTATTTTCCCCAAGGTGATTCTCCGAACAATCATGAAAGATCGTTTGGCATGGTGACATAACCATATTATGGTTGATGGTCCAATGATCGAAGGGGAATCTATACATGTATGACTTGTGACATTGAAAAAAAATTCCCTCTAACAAGCAATGTGAATCAAATTAAAATGTTGACAATTGTTTTTAACCCTAATCTACCCAATCCAACCACATCTTCAACATTCCTTTCTAAAGTCAAAAACCATGAAAGATGTAAGATACCCATATATTGTTTTTTTGAACCTAAAATTACCTCATTCTGGTTTTCCGCTTTCTTGTCTGGCATACTTATCCTTGCTGTTTTTATTTTGTAGAGATGATAGGCATTCCATCTCTCTTTATACAGAATTTTTTTTGAGTTCCATTATAAGATTCCATTTACCTAGAAGAAAATGCTCGCCAGAAAATGATGACAGCCACAATTTTCGAAAAACATTCCTCATCTGAAGTCAGACTTTTAGACATCAAAATTCAATGTGTTTTCTATCTATATGCCAATCATTTGGTCAGACAGGACATCGCTGGGACATTGACAAATCATACAGCAAGCGGATGAGATCATAGGCTGTGTTGTTTTTTTTCTGTAGTAAACATGTCTAAATAGAAATGTTTTCTCTCCTGACAATTACATTGTTAAACTTTATACAATACATATAAACAACAAATACTAAGTGCCTATAAAGAAATAAAACAAGGAGTATTCATTGGGTTAGTAAAAAGTAAAAAGATTGTTGAACTGTTATGACTGTTGTTGTCCAATTTTAATTAGAGATGGTCGAATTTTATTTTCAAAAATGTGTAAATTTCGGCGATTTCGAGTTAATTGCAAAGCCCCTGAGCATGGTATTATCACCAAACTTGCAGGAGATGTAGAGAAGGGTTGGGGGTATACTACAAAAAAAAGTCTCTAACACAAATAGTTTTTGCACAAATTAAGTTTAAAGTCAAGTAGAAATTTGGAAAATTAAAATTTGACTTGGATTTTGAACCTACCGTATTTTAGGGACCATAAGACGCACTTTTTTGCCCCCAAAATTCGGCCGCCAGTGATCGCAACTTGGCTCCCCAACAGCTCTCCCGGCAGATAGGAGAGGAGATCATTCGGCAGATAGGAGAGGAGATCAGCTGTGTGATCTCCATCAGCAGATAGGAGCCTGTGTCAGCTGTGTGATCTCCATCTGCAGAGCCATGCAAATATAGCCAATGCAGAGTGTGTGTGGGGAAAGCTGCACTCGCAGGCAGCTTCCTCACACAGCCGTAGCAGAGAAGGGACAGGGAGACCATAATGCTGATTCCCCCATGGGGGGGCTCCTCCCCCCCTTCCCTCTGTATGCTCTGGGAAGAAGAGACACTGAAGTGTGCTCTCTAGTGACACAATTTTTGTGGCTGAAAAGGGGTACTGCATGAGATTTTTTCACATTCATTTAAACACATGAAATATTTTTTTTCTGATTTCCTGCTCTAAATACTGGGTGCGTCTTATAGTCCAAAAAATATGGTAATTTATGCAAAAACTACATGTGCTAGAGGGGCTTTGCAATCAGCTCACAAAGTCAGCAAGTCGAAAAATATGACCATCTCTAATTGTAATTAGTTACAGTGAAAAAGGCATCTTCAATTGTCACTGTTCATACAGTATATAGCCAATGTTGACTTCCCCGAAGCATGGCTAAAGTATTGGCTCTGGTGGCTCTGATGCTGATTGGCAGTAAAAATATAACTTTTTGCACTCTAATACTAAAATTCTCCACTCATGATCAAATATACTCCTCAACTAAAACAAGTATGTTTTGATTATACTGTATATGTATAAATTTCCCCAAGTTTTTCCACTTTGGATGTAGCTCTGTCGACTAAAAGTATTTCTAATAATCAGAATATGTCCTAATTATATACCATACAGACCATACTACAGGTATTGGAATGGAGATGTAATTAGTGCTGCTTGTTCAGATAAATAATTATGTGTAAAGGGGTTTAAAATAATAAATGATGTCATCGCTTATAACAAAAATATTACATAATTCCTTAGCAGTTGTGTCTGATTTCTTCAGCCCGAAATATATGCTTCGCTGTCTAGTTTATACCTGATGACATCACCATGTAATAGAAGACTGATTCATATGGTCATCGAATTGATTTTTTTCGTTTAAAACTATTTATAGTACAACAGAAAGATTCATTGGGTTCTTTTTTTATTTAACATCTCAAAAATGTACGTCTCAAACAAAACTCATTAACAAACCAAATGCCAAAGATTGGGAAGGTAAAAATTTGTATTTTTTGTTAAATTATAGGTAAATTTGCTAATTTCTTTTGTTAGCATGCTAATGTATAATGTATTTCATCATTATACAAACAGAATAATAATCACTGTTCTTAGTGCAGAGCTATATGGGCTTTCCATGGAATCATACCATGGGTGGAAGTGAAAATACATTGTACCTATATATTGAATTAGATGTAAGATTTTTGCAGTTGATCCGAACTAAAAATAATGTAATCTCTGTTTTACATTTACACAAACAAAATGCAGAAACATTGACTTTGATCCATGGATACACGTACGCATGAGCCTAAAATAAACCTATAATTACCTTTCTAGATGGTGCCCTTGGGTCTTTCATAGACACATAATAAGACAGAAAATAGGGCAGCCCTAAATAATACGGAGTGTACCCCCGAGAATCTTTATCTTCATTGTTTGGTATGTATTAATGAGGTGTCGGCCTACAGCGGAAATACAGGAGTTGGGTTGTGTAACGTCTAATATGACCAGTATTCTGCAGTTGTAAATAAATAAAAAGTAAATGATACAGTATTTAATTAGAAAGAATAGTAATACGATGAATGAAAGGGTTCAGATGCCATACTTATAAGCTTTTCCTATTTCAATATTTTCAGTTTGTTATACCTGTTTGATAGATTAAAATAAACAGAAAAAAAGTAAGTTGATAATGCCCCAGTGCTTTCAATAAAATTAGTTCCCAGATTTCCCTGTGGAACACAAAACACTTCCACTATTTTATTGGGAAGGAGGTCATTACTGTACTGTTATCTGAGTGCGAAAGGAAAAATGCGCCAAGACAATGGGGGATCTCCTATGTGTTAACGGATAGAAGACTGCCTGGGCTTATCCTTGAGGTGGGGGCCCCTGGAGATGCTGAACAGTTAGGGTCCCCAAACACATATCGATTTTTTGTGCACTTTCAAATGATTGATCGCCATGCGCATTCTCGGTGATCAATTGTTTGGAAATCGTATGTAAAATCCAACTCGAAGAAAGTCAATCGAACAGGGAACAGGCATGTTCGTAAATCCCAAAGTATCAAATGGTAATTGATCACGCAAGTGGTGCTCATTGATTTGCCGTTTGATTGACTAACAATTGAACGCAGCGTAGTGAGGTCACCACACTGCAATCGATCGTTCATCGATCAAACGGTTATCAACCCATGTATGGGGATCATTATTGTCGCCTCAACCCACATAGTGAAGCCAGGCCCTGCAGATTTGGCAGACTTTTGTCTCTATGAAGCTCCTAGTAGTAAAGATGATTTTTAAAAAATATTATTTACTTGATATATTATTTATGTTTACAGTAAGTGTATTTCTTCTTTTTCTAATATAGTAATCTATTTTCATTATTTTTTATATTACCTTTTTATGTTTCCTGTTTTATTATTACTGTTTTACAATTTGTTTCCTGTTTTATTAACAACAGTAGTAATTTGCCATTTGAATTAAAACTTCACACATCTGGACATAGTTTATAATAAAACAAAAAGGCAGATATATTTTATTTTTAGCAATTAGTAGATGTAGAGATGTTGGTAACTATGACTATTACTAAAGCTGGCCATACAACTTTAGATCTCTCTGTCAGATATCCTTTAGATCTGGCGACAACTATGTAGTGCCGGGTCCTCTGCGATTGAACACAGGTAGACTAAAGCTAGGCACACACGGGTAGATCTGTAAAAAGATTTGAGTACAATCAATCAACGTGCGCTGTCACAGTGCTTGATTGTACTCTAATCTGTTTACAAATATACCCGTTTGTGCCTCAATGGAGCCCGCTCGAAGAAACTCAATTGAATGGGGTTCCAACATGTTGGAAAATCCTGTTCAATCTCCATTACTTAGAATAGAGATATGAGTCTACATTCAAAGTATTGGAGCAGCTGCTGCAGCCTGGACCCGCTACCAGTGTGAAGGGGCAGAGCCAGCACTTCTGTCTCTGAAGCTGTAAGGCTGGCTGGCTTTCTCCCCAGCTGGCAGCCCATGTTGTGATTCCCACATGCTGCGAGCTGGGGAGAACGGGTCCCCAGGGTCCCCATTGAACGGGAATCATTGTGCCCATGTGGTGTACATTGATTTCCGTTCAATTGATCCCTGATCAATCACAGCGTGGTGACGTCACCACGCTGTGATTGATCGGGGGTCAATTGCACAGGAATCTACCTGTGTGTGTCTAGCTTTATTGGTTTAGAAAGTCCCTCATATTACATGGTTTTGGTAAAACAAAAGGAGATCTAAAGGAAATCTGACATAGAAATCTAAAGGTGTATGGGGGCCCTAAGAAATGTTTGGGTTCCAAGCTGAGTAACCTTCTCCTCCATTAGACAGAGCTGTGTAATATGTTGGCGCTATTTATGGTAAATAAAAGGTAATAGTAAAGTAATAATAATAGTTATCATGCATTGGAAACCTGGTATGCCAGTACTGGCTGTGTCATAGTATGGTGATCCTAGTAAGCTGAAGCAATATTATGTGCCTTTCTATCTGCATTTGATAGTTCCTATTACTCTTTACCTAATTACCTAATAATTTTTTTTGTATAAGTTTAGTTTACATTGACCTTCTGCCATGTTTACATAAATGCTTACTTTATGCTTTACCCTTTCCCATGCATTAGTATCACTGAAACCTCAAAACATGTCACATGCAGTACTGTCAGTAGCCCAGTGCAGGGAGTGCAGGTGGTGCCAGGTTACACTATTTCTCACACAAAACGTATTAATTTTTATTTAAGTTACTAGCTTGGCCAAAATCTTTTTTAAAGCGTCCATGACTGTCTTGAATTTTCTTTGCTATTTTTGTAATGGAAAAAAATTACGAAAATGTTTTTTGCAATATAGTTTTGTAGTGTCATGGAGGTGCAATGTAATGTGCTACTCACGTGACCAGGTTCTTTTGATGGATATCCTCTGTTCTCTCACCAAGCACGGCTCACACTCCAAACAAGCCCAAGTCCAGGCAGCTGGTGGGGGCTATATACAGTTTATTTGAGAAATATATACATACAAGCTCCAACTCTCTGGGGCAGAGAAGGTGTATAAATGTTGCTAGAGTTGCGACCAAGCTGCTGGCAACCATGGACAGGGTGCTGTAGGCTCTCTCTGGAAGTGAAGCACGATGGCAGTCCAGTCAGGGTGTCACAC
>CM070036.1:136706939-136753784 GCA_036250615.1 Ptychadena robeensis | reverse complement strand
CTCAGGGACCTGAAAATTTGCATGGATGTAGTCTCGGGGGTTAACTGGTAACCCCCAAAAAAGGTTCTACCATGCAGGGGTTCAAAGATTTATTAGTTCAAAATAGGATAAGTGAAAGCATGTATGCAGCAGAGTAGTGCTTTATGCTCATAGGGAAGCAATATTTCATGGCTGTATTTTAGCTAAAATTTTACTTATAAGTGTTATAGCTAGAGGGGTGAAACTCAGGGTGTAAGTAGTAGTAGGGTAGCATAACTGACCCTGAAAGTTTCATGATTGTACTATGAATGGTTTTTGTGCTATGCATGTTTAAAGTTAGTCTCACACAGGTTAATTTAGCCTAGTTTCAACAGCTGAGCTGAGTGGGAGAGGGTGTGTCCTGCCTGCGTTTTGATTGGCTGGGACGACGTATCTGCTACAACACAGACTCTAGCTCTTCTCCTTCCCTAGGAAGGAGGGGAGAATGAGCTGCAGCTGCCTGTCCACATGTGACCCTATATGGGTCCGGATCCGGACCGGGGTCCGCCTATTGAGTACCCCGGCCCTAGAGTGTTGTGAAGGTCTTTCCGTGCATACCACGTGGAATGTCGGAAGCGATACATTAGTTGTTCTGGCTCCTGAGAGGGAACGGTGTATTGAAGGAATTTCCTTCATCTGCAGAAGAATATCTGGATATTCGATATTTTGATCAAATATCGATCGTACCTATATTAAATGTATACACTTGACTTTCGTTTGACCAAAGTCGATTTTGAATGAAAACTTGATCGCATGTACTTGAACAATCTATCATTCAGTTTTTCTGTTACAAGTTTTATTAATTTTCAAAGTGTACAGTACAGAGTATCAATCAAAGACTGGGAAACATAAAACACATGTGAAACGACCATTAACAGAACGGTTTTGTCACAAGGAATACATAGTGTAGAAAAAGAAAGAAACAAGAAGAAAAGAGGCAATGACAGAGGGAAGGGGGAAAGAAGAGGAGGGAGGAAAGGTCAGGGTAAAAGGAAGAGGGGATTCGGGACCATTAGAAACGCACAAAATCTAAGGGCAGGACTTCAAATACTCGATCCAGGGAGACCAAATTTTTTGAAAGCGTTTATGAGTGTCAGACCAAGGTAAGATGCTTGTTGACCAGGATACCCACCAATCATTGCTTTACCTCAGAAAACTACAGGGTTGGTTGCTTTCAGGACCTCGCAATCACTAGCTGAGTGTCTAGAAACACATTTGATGCCAGTTTAGCAGCCAATCGTCATAGTTGAGGCGGGCGCCTATTGAGCAGGGCCTGCCAAGGATTTTTAGGCAGAGGGTGTGCACAAGTGTGCGCAGGAGGTTGTAGCTCCTTATCCATAGTCTACGCACCCTAGGGCAGTCCCACCACACATGGAGAAGGGTCCCGCAAAAGAGCATCTGGCAACGTTTTGACAAATTTGGATCCAGTCAGCTGCATCAAGTGATTGGCTGAAGTCGCGTTCCCAAGCAAAAATACGGTAATTAAAAAAAAACCAAAGCATGCTACCTATTTTAGTGTCATAGTACCTTCCAACTGTGGCCTTCAGAGGTTTAGAAATATATTCTATTCATTAGTGATGAGCGGCATAGGCAATATTCGAATTCACAATATATCTTGAATAATTCTACAAATGTTTGATTTGATATTCGTACATACGAAATTTGCGCTTCTGGCCAGGCATTGCCATAATTTTATTGTGATGCATGGCCATACGCATGGGATCATGGTTTTTTGTTTTTTTTACATTGAATATTCTAAAGCACGAATATATACTTTGTCTTTTGAAATATTGGCAGCAATGAAGGCTAGATGGAGGCAGAGTACAAGTGGGGGTGGGTAGCTTTAGAAGGGAGAGGTTTGGTGGGACTCCGTGTCCCCAGAGGCAGGGGAGCATCCTCGGTTGCCTAGGCAACCTGAGGGCTCCCACAGCACTTCCTGGTAAACCTTTTACGGGCTGCCGGAAGTGATGTGTTGGTTGAGGGCGGAAATGCGTCGTTAAGACGCATTGCGCGCGTGCAATGCGTCTTAATGACAGCATCAGACTACATGATTGACGGATTTGGGAGCCCTCACTAAGGTAGGAGCAAGCCACTATGCCCTGTAATGGGCTTTGCAGCAGACTTTACTTCACTGAGCAGCTTCCAGCTCACTTTGATGCATATATGATGTGGTAGCCTGAGTGGAGGCTGATTGTTATGCTCCGACCCAGGTACTCATTTAACATTTGTGAAATCCCTATCTGCTGGAAGCTGCAGACATATCAGTGTGGGACGGGAGGATCTGACTTCTACTAAACCTAGACTGGTTTAGGGTAAGACCCTTATGTTCCCTTCACCCTCACCGGACACTGGAGGAGGGTTATTGGCTATTGCTATTGGTGGTCTTTCTCCCTTTCTCCTGTCTAACTAACTGATCATATGATTTAGACCTCTTTCTACCACTCTAACATATCCAGACCACTTTATGCTATCTTGTTTGTATCTACTCCCACTTGGTGGTGGGACTGACCTATAAAGTAGTATTGAGACCATTTGATTCATTCCTTCCCCCCTCATCAGTGCCGCTCCATGTGTCCTCTCCTATCCCCTGGATACTGAGCTTCTCTGGGGTGATCCCGGGGCTGACGCCGGTGGTATGTGCTGGCGGTTGATTTCCTGGTGATGCCAAAGTACTGACAGTGTTTGGAACCGGTTGTATTTATGATTTATTGTGATGTTATTTTGGAATGGGAATAATAAATGACATAGACCCTTGCAAATTCTTATTCTAATTGTTGGATCGCTCATGGGGGGGGTGGTGGTTGGAAGCACTCGCGACCACAAACCCATGTGCAACTATACAAGATGAATGGCTAGTGGAATAGAAGAGTACTGTAGTAACACTTGATATGACTGTCAAATTGAGAAAAATGAAATGCACCTTATGAAACCTTATGATAATGTGAAAATTTATTATGATTTAGGAGACGTGTATATGATTAAAGAAAATCCTGGAAATTACTTGACTACGCCCAAAGGTCCCTGAGGAAGTCCCCAGTGGGGGACGAAACGCGTCGGAATATCTTTGTGGCCTTAACAAATAGAGACTGATGAGACGGACATTCAAAATCTGGTGTTGAAAAAGCCCTACCCGGGGCAAATTTGACATGCTCTGGGTTTGATGGATCTTCTCCTTTTCTATTTATTTATGTTGTTGTGATTTTAAGATTTGATATGAATTTGCATAATCAAGGACTCAAATAAATATTGTGAATCCCATTCCTTCGACTGGAACTCCATTTTTGGTAAACCTATTTTTTCACCTTAAAAGAAAAAACTTGGGTTTAGTTCACCCATACCCCCCTTTTCCACGAATATATACGTCGCCATATTCAAGATATTCGTGGATTCTTGAATTGCCAATTTTTGCACAAATATTTGTCATTCGAATATACAAGTTCAACACTACTATTCATATGAATGAATTACCTTTTATTCACCTTTGTTATTCTTCTTATTTCTAAAGCACTTTCTTCTCTCATATTAAACCAAATAGCGCTGCATCTACTCACATATGAATTCTACAGCAACCCGAGTGATACTAATGGGATATTTATGGACATCTAGGGAATCAATGTAAAAATAGCATTATTAACTACCGTTCTTTAATTTCTATGGGAGTAATAAAGCATTGTATGGAAACACTTCATTAGCTGCTAAGGTAAGGAACAGATTAACGCTACCAGGCTATTAGCCCTGAATTCAATTTACTTCTCTTTCTTTCCATGTCTATGGGCAGAAACCAATCCGACGAGAAATAAAAACAGGACACTATTAATATTTGGCTACATAAACCGATATTCATTATATTATGGAAAGGATAATATTGTACTTTCTCCACTTTCTAATTTACTTATAATTATCACAAAATAGAATGAGGGAAAATCTTTGTGCTATTTTATCCTGTTTAACTTAATGGCAAATTGAATTTTTAAATGCATTTTATAGGCAGCAACATTCAGCTTTACACATCTGGACATCCACGCCTACTGCTGTAGTATTGTATATCTGTTTTACGGCAAATGAGGAAGATCAGTTGTATGGTCTTGTACTTGATGGAGAATCTTGGGCTGACCTGCTTTGTTTTGGTATCATTTATCATAATGGTATTTTTTTTCTGACAGTGATTAGGTAGATATAACTACTTATACAGACACTGCTAATCAAATTCTGGTTCATACTATAAATTACATGAACCATGTCTGATATTCCTTATTCCTTAATGCACAATGAGAGCTAAATTAGGTTAACAAAGGATGAACTAATCAAATAGATTTTAGTAAATGTAGTTGTTTGTGAAGCAATGACACATACATTGAACTCCAGGATTCAATGATAAAGATAAATAGCCAATATTATATTTGTTGTATATTCAATGAATGACTGCTCATGACCGAACCTCAATGCTTCTATGACACAGAGTTACTGATTGGGTTGTTGTTTGAATTTGAATGAATTACAAAATTGACTCAAACATTGGTCATTCAATTTGTTAAAACATGTTTTGCTTGGAGGCTTCTTAAGGCCCCGACACACGTATCAAGGGGGGTGACAGATAAGTGATGGAGTGCAGCGTGATCACGTCATCATGCTGCACTTTGTCGCTCAGAGTATCAGCAGGCATTTGTGTGCCGGCCGTTAGTTAGAACGGGGGCGCCGGTCCCCATTCAAACTTTACGGACATGTCCGTTCTCTGGCCGACCGAGCTTTGGGGGCAACAGGGACCTGTTGCCCCATGTGGGCACTAGCGATCCACAGCTGATTTTTGGCGCCAAGCGATGGCCGTGAGCGCTGTCAGCGGCAAAATCAGCCACAGCTCGCTACGTGTATGGAGGCCTTTTTACGTTGGTCCATCAATGAACACTTGGGAGGAGCAGCAGACTCAGGTAACCATACTGGTTATGGCCAGTGCTCTGTAGCTTTATTACCTTATTTAGGCTCTTCAAAAAAAGTTAATCTAGCAGCCATTGTGGGTAGCAAGGCAGTTCAGTGGTATGTAGTATGTATTCATATTTATATTTTGTTTATAATAAAATGTTTATTCAAATGGAAATGTGTTTTTTTTACTTTAAATTGTATTAGATACAGTTATCACTGTATCCAGTACAATTCCCTTTGGCACCCTCTCTCCCCTGGTTTGATGAACACACCAGGGGAAAAAGCAAAGGGGCACATCTGGGGAATCACACTGAAAAACTGTTTTCTCTGTAGAACTCCAATTTGAAACTCCAGCCACTGCCCGGATGTAACGCCATCACATCTCTCGTGGGGGGAGAGGGGTCTGCTCTCCTCCAGCAGCTTCTCCTTCAGATCAGAGCTGCTGCAGCAGCGCGGAATGGGAAATCTGCGCCGTCAGGAATGGCAGGGGGGTTAAGATGGGCCATTTTGGTGAAAAAGTAAAAAATCTACCCAAAATTGCGAATTTTGAAAAATTCACAATAAATTGTGAAGTGGCGATATTCACAGAAACAAATTGCAAATAGAATATCTACACTATCACATGCAAACTCAAGGCAAATATCAAAATTAAAATGATCAGTCGAAATTTCAAATTAGGAACTTCTACTTCACAATTTCGCCTATAAGTAGAAATTTTGCAGTCAAAGTTTCTCATGAAAAATTTAACTTGAATCGAATTTACTTAACCTCCCAAGCATTTGAAACAAACCCAGTTTGTCCACTGTTTGGGTTTGTCCCAAACATTAGAGGAGCGGGGATCGGGAGAGCCCGTTATACTCTGCGGCATCATCGGTGATGCTGAAGGGTCGGGGGGTCCACGCCTAGACCTCTATGTTAATGGAGTGGCGTCGGTCTCCCAGCCCACGTGTACGTGGACAGGGGCGGGAGGAGGGTGGGAATTTTAAGCAGATTGCTAGGGAAGTTCATTTAAACCATTTCTAGTCAAAAGTTTGAATTTCAGTTTACCCACTATCTCCTCCCCCTCCCTGGCCTAACCTTGCTCTCTTTGCCCCTCCAAGATGCATAGTTACCACAATCCAACAATCTGTTCACATGTGCCACTGAAATTTGGTGTCCTGTCTTCTCATTTCTAACTTCAGGACACAAGAGAAGATCATCAGCCACCAAGGGACTGTATTGTCTCTGTATTTCATCATCTTCTATCATGGGAGAAGGGTGGGCATTACTTAGATATATTTTGGACCAGCCTTTAATTTAGGTTTAAAAAGACTATCAGGCTCCCTTATGATAACAGAGAAGCATGCAAACAGAACAGGCAGAAACAACTAGCAATGTGGACACCGGGAAATAAATGATGTAACTGCTAAGCAAATACTTATCCATGCCATGATTTCACTGCAGTAAGCTGTATAGACCATAATGGACAATGGGAGCTAAATTAAGTTTACATAATATTAAGTAGGGTAATGGATCATAGTGAATTTGGGGGTATTTATGGTATGTAAATAGCCATTGAACTCTGGACTACATAAATGAAGGTAAATGACCAATAATATATTCCTTTGTTTAACTAAGTGCATCCTTTAGACCTGGAAAACTGCTTCATCCACAATATATCCCTGCAATCCTTCTGACTTATATGTAGGTTTAAATATTTACATCTACTTTATCAAATGAAATGTCATTGTAGAATTACAACAAGAGACAAACTATATCAATGGTTTCCTTTCCTGCAAAAGAAATCATCTATAACATAAAAAATGGTGTAGCCTACACAATATGTTTCTGTTGTTTGGTCACTTTTATAATGAAATATGTTTTTGTTAAAATAACTGTTGATTTAACAATTTTTGCCAATTGAGTGAGCTTCCCTTTTACTTCTTGTCTTGTAGAAATAACAAAAAATAAATGATTAGATTTATTTTCAAACTGAGCAAAATACCTTCTTGGACAGTGGTTCCAAGAGCAAACTGACAATTTATTTAATCCCGATTAAAAGATCATTTGAATATTTTTGATTTAGTATGTTTGGAGTTCAAATGATACAATTTATTGGATTTAGTAACTTATACCTTTGATTGGTATAAAAAAACTTCAAGGTATATTAAATTGAAATTGATTGTTAATGATGACAAAATAAAAGCGAATTACATTTGGGCAGATTTGCCTTAAAAGACTCCTTAACAAAGATGATAAATAAAATCTGATTCTACAGGGTGGGTCATATATATGGATACACCTTAATAAAATGGGAATGTTTGGTGATATTAACTTCCTGTTTGTGGCACATTAGTATATGTGAGGGAGGAAACTTTTCAAGATGGGTGGTGACCATGGTGGCCATTTTGAAGTCAGCCATTTTGAATCCAATTTTTGTTTTTTCAATAGGAAAAGGGTCATGTGACACATTAAAATAATTGGAAATTTCACAAGAAAAACAGTGGTGTGCTTGGTTTTAACTTAACTTTATTCTTTCATGAGTTATTTACAAGTTTCTGTCTACTTCTAAAATGTGTTCAATGTGCTGTCCATTGTGTTGGATTGTCAATGCAACCGTCTTCTCCCACTCTTCACACATTGATCGCAACACCGCAGGAGAATTGCTAGCACAGGCTTCCAGTATCCATAGACTTTTCTCTTTGGGGTCATCTGAAGGCAATTGTCTATGCTGTGAAGATACGAGATGTGCAGCACCTGAAACTATGGATACTGGAAGCCTGTGCTAGCATTTCTCCTGCGGTGTTGCTATCAGTGTGTGAAGAGTGGGAGAAGAGAGTTGCATTGACAATTCAACACAATAGGCAGCACAGTAAACACATTTTATAATTTTTATTGCGAATATCAGCACTTTGAAGAGCTTGAATGTAGTGTGAATATTTAATTATTTTTACATCAGTACCCGGAACTACCGTGCATTGTGTTCCCAATATGTGCATGCAATTGTATTGCTGTCATGGCAAAGCAGGCCTCATAAGCTATTGACCTCCAAAACACATATTAATATGAGTACTTCTAAATTCACTTTTACTGTATATGCATTTTATGCTTAATCTGTTATCTCTGGACAGGTTTCCTTTAATGGGGGTTTAAATGATCTTTAATACTTCGTTTTTGTTGCTGGCAATCTGGTATCTAATGGATTTTCTTGATGATTGCAATTATTGCACTTAGCAAAATTTGCTACGTATTAGCTAAGTCTACTGCAGAAGTTAATGTTAGTGCTAATAGTTTATACATGGAATATTCCCCATAGCCTAAGTAGGTCTGAGGCTTATTCCCCAAATTGAAAGGAATCCACAAACCCCAGTGTATCCCCTTAAATCTGCTGCATGTAATCAAAACATTTGTAAATGCTGAGTATAGACTATGGAGACAGCAACAACCAACAATTCAACTGTTTAATCATTCTCTTATACTCACCAGTTTGTCATTTTTAGACTGTTATAGCGGTTAGCAACACACTAGTATTGCCCCAAGATTTACTGTGCTATGGTGAGTTTGTTTGTTTTCTGTCTAGTAGTGAGACAACATTCACTTAAAATATGTTTTCCAGAGCTGCTAAACATATTATTATTATTCCATTGGAGAGATTTTCCAAAACCTGTTACACATATACAGATTTGGAAATCCACACTTTTATCTCAGTGATCTCTCCGTCAAGTAGAGTAAAAAAGAGAGGGTAGATTTAGTAATTGGTGCATGAACGAAAACAAAGCAAAAGAAGAAAAACAAAGTTGCCCCACTTCATTATTGTATGATCATTTTTTTAAAGATTAACTTTTTAAAATGTGTTTCACCATAAGAAACAGTTATGGTGTACTTTCCTGTACCGTTAACCCCTCATTCCCTTAATTGCTTGCCCTGATGTCACAATGGACATTAAAAAAGGTTTAATTTAGTAAATCTCCACAATGGAATACATATTTCTAGAAGTTCAACCAGGTACAAATCTATAAATGTAAATATATATTGCTCAGTAGTCACAAAGGATGACTTGGTGTGATTGGATCCCTTCACAAGCTTAAGGCCCCCATACACCTTACAATCTTACCATACAATTTCAATGCAATCCACTTTTGTTCTACCAAAACCATGTAATATGAGGACCGTTCTAAACCTTTCAATCACTATGTATTCTATCAGGGAGGACCCGGTACTACATAGTTGTTGGTAGATCTACAGGAAATTTTATGGAGTGATCTGAAGGTGTATGGGGGGTATTTAGATATTACTTTGTAAAGGTATGAAGAGATCATCAATGTGTTGTTTATACCTTGTGTATAGAGCAGTGGTGAGAGAGGGTCTAAACATGCTCACTGACTAAGGACCTGACTAGTCTTGGTGCTCACATAGAGACAGCAACAGTAACTGGTCTTTATTACAGGAAGCTCCTACACCAGGGGTTCAGCTTTAATAGCAGGTGTGAACCTTCCATTGTCTTTATATAAAACTGAATGTTATGTCTTACCAGATTATTTTTTTTGGATAAATTATTTATTTAAAGTCAAACATTTCCAGTTTAACCTCCCTAGTGCTCTTGTGAGTTCCAGATTTCTGTACCAAAAGCGCACCATAGACTTTAATGGATTTTTTGTATGCTGTAGGCCTGTAACTCTACTAAACATCCTGAATATAAAAATGTTTAAAACAAACACTTATGTAAAAAAAATTATGTTTTGAAAAAAATTATAATAAAAGGTATTATTTGAATGATAAAATCTCTTAAATACTTAATTTACCTTAAATACTTAAATACCGATTTCAAAACAGTATGCATTTACATTTGTTTTTGTTTATAATAAAAAATGTATTCATTTGGAATTTTTTTTTACTTTGAATTTTATTGGATTCAGTTTTCACTGTATTCAGTACAATTCCCTCTGGCACGCTCTCTCTCTCTCTGGTGTGATGGACCTGGTGACATCACACCAGGGGAGAAAGGGTTAACTTCAAAGATGCACATCTGGGGAATCACACTGAAAACTGTTTTCTCCGTAGAAAACTGTTTTTGTGCGATTTACTTTTGAATCTCCCGCCACCGCCCCAATGGGGGGGGGGAGGATTCGCTCTCCTGCAGCAGCCTTCTCTTTTGATCGAAGCCGTAGCAGTGCGAAATGGGCAGCTCTGGATGAGATGGTGCTGTCAGGAATGGCAGGGGGGTTAAGTACAAACTTAGGAAGCAAAAAAAATTAAATCAAGTATAACAACAACAGACATAAATCGTGCAGTAGTGCAAACCACAAATCAACAACATGTTGTCTCAATAAAAACAACAAACTGGAAAAGAATCAGGCGCTAGGGGGTGCAATGTTTTAAATCAAAACAGAGGTAACTGCAACTAATCATTCAGGTAGAAGTGGTAGTCTAGCCCAGAGCGTTATAGACAGGCCATGTCCCATAGATTTACCAGCCGTACTCTGGGAGGGAGCCAACATTTAAAGGGTAATTATGACAAAAGGGAAGGCACCTACTCACCATAATAGAAAAGGAAGAAAAACAAGGGAGGATAAGAAAAAAAGAAGGCAAAGAAAAAAAGGCAGAGAAAAAAAGATCTAACAAATTTCAATTGATCCACCGACTGGGAAGGGCAGAGATTAGAGAATATAGATGTTGCAGAGAAGAGAAATAGAGAACAAAGTCACAACAGAAGTTGGGAAGAGGGGAGAGGGAACTATTAATGGCTCTCATTTTCTTGGGTTTTCCTGCTAGACTAGCGCTCCAGTAACTCGTGCAGGAAAGACCTCATTTAACATGGTATGTAGCCTATGTCCATCAAGGGGTGACATTTATTTCCTCTTGGGCCTATCTGGCCAGTCTGCACAGCTGACTCAGCGCTGTTAATTCACAATATCATGCTGTGAACCACATGCAGCAAATCTGGAAGTTCAAGAAGTAACAGAAGCCAATATTAAGGATCCAGCAATTAGAAACAAAGCAAACACCGCAACCTCATACAATTAACTTCCTAGAAAGACATTCTTTTGATTCATGACTGCTACAGAAAATATATTACACTGTTTATCACAGCATTCAACTGCTTATAGGAACATTCTTCAATCCTTAGTCCAATCAATATATTTATCAAATAAAAAAGAATAGAAAATGCAATAATCATAAGCTATTTGTGCTACTTGATGAGTGGCAATATTTCACATCTAGGTGATTCCAATACACTTCTTATTTTACTCATATGTCTAGAAATTATTAGGCTGATTAAAATTTTGCAGAACTGAATCACAATCTCCATCCTGTTAGGTTTAGGCCTGGGGCTCTGTGCAAGCTATCCAAACTCTACACCAGGCCTAAACCCACTATACTTAATCTCCCTAGCGGTCATAACAAGCCCAGGCTCCCTAGTGTGTGAGGAACAAACTCTGGATGAGCTGGGTTGCCATAAAAGCTGGCTATCCCCGGAAAGCTATGACGATTCTGCTTCCAGACGCATAATTTCCGGGGTTGTGCGGCGTCACGATGACGCGGAAGGCGGCAGGGGGTGGGCGGCGCTATAGACCTCCATGTTAATGGAGGAGCGTTTGCTTTCCAGCCCTCACAGCCGACGTCATTAATGACACTGGCTGTGTGGAGAGGAGAGGGGGGAAATGGCAGGCAGTGTACCTTGTACACTGTCGTGATTGCCCGTACCACGCTGTTAAAAACAGCACGGTACGGGCAGTGCGCTAGGGAGGTTTAATCCATGTCTCAATGGACCTTGCTTTGTACAGTGTTACACAGTTACGGTCCACTTTAGTTTTGAGTGTGACTCCAAATCCAGACCTCCATGGGCACAATCAAGAACAAAGTATTTAATAATAATTATAATTTCATTCATTCAGATCTAGGATGTCTTATTTTTCCCTTTATTTTTTGAGCAGTGTATATATGCCAACATATGCCTGCGCACAGGGCCCCCGGTGGCTTTCCTTGCACGCATATCCGGCGCCATCCCTTCCCAGATCTGAACAGCGTTGGCTGCCATCGGGAATGTGTGCTGGAGGGGGAGTTGTGGCATTTACAGGCTTGTACCTTTTCCTTTTCTCCTTTCCCCTCCAGCACACGCCAAACACCCCATCCCACCCTCCCCCTCCCATGCCTGCATAAGGCCCCAGAAAGGCTAGAAATTGCCCTGTGATTTGACTTTCCTGTCACATTCAGAAGCTCATCACCAAGATAATTTCCCATAGCTATATAGCATAAATAGGCATCTGCTTGCCCAAGATAACTTGTGTATACCATTTAAGTTAAGCTTTCCCGAGCCAAATGTAAAATATTAATACTCAGACCATGTGATATAAGATCATAGGTGACGTCTAATAGCCTCATACACAAGGGTATACAATATTCCACTTAGAAATTTCTGTCATCAGGGATCATATAATGGTTTGTTTGAACTTCTCTGGATGTCTTTTTTCCCTATAGCAGATGTTGATGTATTCTGGTACTTAATAAATATTTGATGATACATATGCATATACAATAGTAATAGTCTGCCATCTTCTAGTTGATGTCAATGCATGATGTCAAAGTTGTGACTGGTGCAAAGCTCCAGTAAAGCAAGAACTTTAGAATTAAAATCTTCACCAATTACAGGTGGCTGGCTGACTCCTCCGACTCACCATCCTGGCGAAGTCAGTCTAAACAGAGAACAAAATATTGATGGCACTAACAGCATTGGTCTATGTAGGTACATGCTATATGTACAATTCTTTTATTTAGGATACCGTAACTGGGACTATTATCATTAATATTATTATTATTATAAAGACAGACAAGACGTACAATATGCAATACAGAGCTGCAATTAGGTTTAATATAGTATCTAAACCATATAGTATTTAAACCAAACCATGAATTAGAAAGTATTTAAACCAAACCGTAAACTATGTAGTATCTAAACCAAAAATATGTTTTGCAGAATACTTTATAACGTGATGGCTACTCTTTCCAGGCCTTTTTCCTTGGTGATCCTACCAGTAAAACACTTTTTGTCCTAGGATGACAATGTTCAGTGTATCTAATGTAGAAATGGAAGAATACCCTTGTCTCTTATTTCAGACTACAAACTCTTCATCTCCTTCTCAAGAAAAACTCTTGGTTAAAAATGAATAGACTCATTTATATTTAATTACTGTAAGGATTCTCACTTTTCTCCCACAAGACCAAATTAATCTAGAGGATAACATCCTCTACTTCAACTTCAATTACTGTTTAGAGCTCCATCACAAGAGAGGTTGAACCTGGGTGGACAAACTTTCAAGTAAGGGATTTAAGATATCTAATCCTAGAGTAGTGGACAGAAAAAAATAGGTAGGCTTGCAGCATTCCTAAGTTTATAGATATCAATTTTTATAGGATTAAAGCAGACACGGGCAAACTACGGCCCGAGGGCCAGATCTGACCAATTTAAGTTTTTAATCTGGCCCGTTAACACCTTATTGTAAATACTCGCTGGGTTTCTACTACTCATTCCCTGCAATGCATGTGCATAATGCCTACAGTGGTCATTGCTGTGAAGGATTTGAGAGGAGCCAGAGCTTTGACACATCAAAACTTATACTTTCCCTAGATCCCTAAGTGTGGCCCTATTATAATGACATGTTACACAGAACATAGTCTCATAATATTATATCCTATGGTAGTTATATATACACTGCCCAGCCAAAAATAAAGTAATCACTTGGATTTAACGAAGCAAATAGGTCAGGGGTTGCTGAAGTTGATCAGATCTAGGTTCAGCAACAGTATGTGCCCCAAGAATGAGGTCAGCTGATTACCTGAATAAACTGAATGACCAGGTTGTTTCATCAATTAATTTTTTCTTCCCTGATTGCATGGGCATATTCCAAGGATTCATAGGGCTCAAATTGTGAAAGAGGTTCAGGGAGCATGAGACATCATTTTTAGTGCTGAGTGACACAGGCAATATTAAAATTCACGATATTTCAGAAATTATTCGGAAGTATGAAATTTTGGCGTATGTCCATACATTGCAAAAACATAATCACAATTGCAATGTATGGCATACCTGTCAACCCTCCTGTTTTGGATGGGAAAGTCACTTTTTTATCTGACTTTGCCAGCCCAATCCCGATTGCACCAAATCCCAGATTTTGAAATCGGGTAGAGGTAAGAGGGAGGAAGCATCATTCTACCTCCTAAGTTCCCACCCTGTTTGTGCGGAACATGTCGAATATATTTGCAATTCGAATATTTGAGCACAACAGTAATAATTTTCACTTAAGGGTTGGCCACCACAAAGTCCAGACCTTAACCCCATTGAGAATCTTTGGGATGTACTGGAGAAGGGTTTGCGCAGTGGTCAAACTCTGCCATCATCAATGCAAGATCTTGGTGAAAAATGAATGCAACACTGGATGGAAATTAATCTTGTGACATTGCAGGAGTGTATCCAAACAATGCCACAGTGAATGCGTGCTACAATAAAAGCTAAAGGCGGTCCAGCAAAATGAGTATTACTTTTTTTGTGACCTTTTTTTGGGTGGGAACTTGTTTTTGGCTTGGCAGTTTATATGTAATTAACTAACATGACTAGCCAATACCAAGAGGGAAACCATCACAAACAAAGGGAAGAACATACAAAGTCCATATAGATAATGTCTAGCCTGAACTTGGGACTCCAGTACTGCATGGTAGATAGAGTGCTATCCACTGGACCACCCAGACACCTATCTAGGGAGCTTTTCTCTGCCATGGTGGCTGCTGAGCCTCTATTCTACAAGACCTCTGTCCTATTAATGACTAAGGGCAGCTTTGCTCATTATGACCTTAAGTGGTCTCTCAGAATGTGGTTTACCCTTGTAGGTGTTACCACAGTCATCAACGGGACCCTATCTAAATTACACTCCAGCTACAGCCCTAGCAGTTTTACAGTATGTTTTAGCACAAAATGTTTTGCACAATGTTACATTTGTGGAAATATATTGAAAATAATAAGAGCCCCAGACATTAAAGCTCCATTATTTGCACTCTCAGCACAACATTGGGATCTAAAGACTGAAGAATGTGGTATAATACATTCCCTATGATTTACAGATACTAAATGCGTCTTCAAACAAACTGAAACTTCATCTATCACTTTTTTGAACATTCTAGAGATTTTTTCCTCAAATGTTTTGTTCCTTGCATACGTATATTTTAGCCTTGATTTTCCATTAATCCCCAAGAGACGATGAGCAAGCTCCGTTTGGTGAAATGTAGAGCGCATCCTGACCTATTTCTACATACATCTCACACACATTCATTTTTAAACTTAAGTGAATCATAATTTCCTTTTTTTCTGTTTTAAAGGGACACTGGATATGTATTCTAAAAACATTACAGCTGAACTTAGGCAGATACTGTATAAAAGACACAAATGAATGAAGTTCTTTAAATATAGTTTCAGGGCTCATTCACACAAGCTACGCTGCAGCTGCGGTGCGGTACAGTACTGCAAGGAGTGCTGCTAGGGTTAATGTAAGGTACATAGGTTTCCCTAGGACCTGGTCTGTGTCTTATGCTGGGCATACACAGGTAGATCCCCATGCGACCGATGCCCAGCCGAGTGAAGCAGGATGTCTTCAACACGCTGCACTCGAGCTTCATTAATATCGATGTGCAGCACTGCAGCGGTTCTCCTCCAAAGTAATGGAAATTGAATGTTGTAAAGCCTGGATGGCTTAAATTTTGTAATAGATTAGAGCAATGGGGGGGGGGGGGGGGAGAATACGCTGATTGTGCTCGAATCTTATAAAATATCAATCCAAGTATGCCTAGCTTTATAATGCCTAGAGTGCCTAGTACAAGGAGACAATCTCATAGGAGCCAGCACCAGCACAAAGGGCGAGCCAAAGGGGGCCAGGCCCACCCAGTCAGGGGAGTAGCACCTGTGGAACATGATATTATGTTATATGAAAAATATGTATCAAAGGTGAACGCAATGAATATGATGTGACATGGAAGTTTCTTTGTTTGATCATCATTAGATTGTGTACCGTAAATTCGAATGGATTAACAATGTGTTTTGCACAGTGATTGTCTAATAGATGTGGTCTCACCCACAGAGAAAGTCCTAACCTAGAAATCTCCTGAGGAAGCCCTGTGGAAAAGAGGAGAAATGCATTGAGATGCTCTTAGGACTTGAAAAGCCTATGGACTAAAAATAACGATTTAGGACCTGTGGACCCCCGACATTCCAGTTCCCCCTCGAGGTTGAGGGGAAAGACATGTTAGGCGCGAACAGATGCATAACTTTGGTGATGTCTGTTTTGTTTTTATGTTTCAAATAACTGTCAACATAGATTGTGTATTGTAAGATATTGTATGAATTTATTGTTTTAATTCTTATCTATGGTTACGACCAATAAAAATATTTTTTTTTTTTTTAACTGAGACAGTTAACAATTTGTAGTCTAAATCAAGTGCCCAAAAAGCCCCACCAAACCCCCTTTCCCCCTTCCATGCCTCCTAATTTTTCCCCCCCTGCCCACACTGTATTTTCAATGAATTTATAGGGGTGTTGGCACAGAAAAATATTTATGTGCAATACCTAGGGAGTCACAGTTTTTCTGTTGTGTACTTTGAATGGAAATTGAATGTTGTAAAGCCTGGATGGCTTAAATTTTGTAATAGATTAGAGCAATGGGGGGGGGGGGGGGGGGTGAGAATACGCTCGATTGTGCTCGAATCTTATAAAATATCAATTCAAGTATGCCTAGCTTTATAATGCCTAGAGTGCCTAGTACAAGGAGACAATCTCATAGGAGCCAGCACCAGCACAAAGGGCGAGCTGGGAATTAGAATGAGTGTCAAAAAAAGTACTATGGAGTACTTCTTAATCTCTACATTAAAGAACAAGAACATTGATGAACAATGCTTCCTGGCAGGATCACCAGATATTCAAGAAGTTATGGATTTACAAACATATTGAAACCATAAACAAGACTGGAAGTTGTTTCAATGTTTTTCCTTTTAACATCTGTTTCATATTTCTAACCTGAGATGTGTAGAAAAGAGTGCGGACAGAGGTATGAGGTCATAGAGGGCTGCATGAAAACACTCAGTCATTTATAAATAGAATGCATGGTTGTCGGGCACTATGTTATGTTTTTGCTAGACTTGTAATGTAAAAAAAATGATTTATTTTAAACCATTCTGTTGCTCATTTTCAGTCTGATGTCCACCATCATTCAACACACATTCTGTAAGATCAGATGTCCTGGACCCATCACCAGTATGAGACCATCAGGATCACAGCGGTCCTTTTTTCTTGTTTACTCCTTGTACTGCTTCCTTATTTTATAATCTAGCTCTGTGGTATATAAACTATGATACTATAAGAAATTAGCTGACACCATTGCTGCAATACAATTGACAATATGCAGTTGCCCCATCCTGTTTTTTGATAAGTATATTCCTTTATTATATTATAATCACCTGTTGTACTCCATGTCCCTTGAAGTTAAATCCCCAACTATACGCATGTCAAAAAAATCCTTACCTTCAAAGAGAAAATCACACTTTTATGGCGTACCTCCTCCCCTCTATTGATGTCCTGCCACAGGGGAGGCAGCTTCTGATAGCTCAAATGCAAGACAGTTGGGTATTGGCATACATTGATGGGTACTCTGCCAACATTGACTCCTCCCACCACCATTTTACCAATGGTAAAATCACCACCTTGGGTTATTGACCCTGGAAAGAGCTCAACGTTGTCCTCCAAGTGACTGCCCCCTCCACCAACACCTCACCAAAAATACATTTTCTGTTCTTAGGCACTGGCAGGGACCTGCACATGCTGTGACAGGAAAGCTATTACAAAAATAAAACCAAAATTATTACAGATAATTAACCTAAACTGCTGCAGAATCATACAATACAACTCACATAAATTAAAACTTACAACAATGAAAATGAAAAACATCCTATGAAAAAAGGGGAGGGAGGGGGGTGGGCATGGTCTCCAACAAAATGGCCGCCATATATTCCGTCCAGACTTTTTTCCCCTAATGCCTCCTGGTCAGGCATCCGTTCCACTACGGTGCTCTGGCTGTGGGTGTTAAGATGACATTTCTAAACATGGGGTTACACTTGTGTTCAACAACAGCGGCAACAGGACAGCTAAGTTTGAACATTTTTAGTTTTATTTGGTTTTATTCCCACTGTAATTTAAGCAGTGAAATTGCTTCATAATAAATGCTGATGTCTTTTAATAAAAGGTTTTTTTTTTAGTTTTTAAGTTTTTCTTTTCAGAATGCTTGTTTGATTCTTGAATTGATTTTAATGTTTCTATAAGGTGACATCAGGATAGAACAAACTAGACAGAGCTCCGGTCCAGATTTCCAACACGCGGCTTTCCTCGGATGACTGTGTTCAATTTTTGCCGTGTAATTGGAGATAGTGTTTCTCTTGTTGCCTTTATTGAGATTCTGAGATTAACAAACTGCTGTGCAAGCATAAATCTCTCTCTAGCTATTTCCATTTAAAGCGCGGCTTTCTCTATTTACCTCCAGGCCAATGACACTTTCTCTTGCTGCACTTCCTCTGGGAGATAAAACTTTTGGTATCTTGGTGAAATACTGCAAGCTCGGCCTGATTCTACATACTGTGTGAGCAGCTTCTAATCTTGAGGCATGGCAGGTATCAGGGGCCTGTAGACTATATAATACCACGCTGGAGAAGCCTGGGGGAGAGCACTACGAACACAGATTTTGTGTTTTCATTGGCAGGAAAGAAGGATCACATTGCTTGATGCTTTTTTTGGAAGAAAAAGAAAATCTTTTTAGGCAATAACAAAAAAAGTTAAAAAGCCAGACCGTTACTGCGGTTGACAAAGGTTGCTCTGGCATTCTGGTTGTTATCTCAGCAGACATTTAGCAATATGATTTGTTTGCATAGTCAACAATGCATTCCAAGATAAGGGCTGATAAGGAACAGGAAACAGGAGTCAAGGGAGATAAGAATGGAAAGAAACCAGATTTGGAAATGATATAGTAGAGTTGGCCACACATAATTATGTGAGTTGGCCACACACATTGGATCTTGGTTGGTAGGATGTGGAAATCAACTGGATGAAGGAGAAAGTCTTTTGACTATAGAAGTGTAGAGTTTTAATCTAAGCCCTAGAATTAAATAAATGCATATGTTTGGGAACTGGATGTATTGGCTGAAGATTTTTGTTTTGGTTAACTTATTTTCCTTTGATGATAATGGTAAGAGCAGACTTTCTATCCTAGGGTGACAATTATTATTATTATTATTAACTGGTATTTTTACAGCGCTGACCAATTACACAGCACATAGCACATTATTATATCACTAACTGTCTCAGAATATCTTACAATCGAATGCCCCTACTATATATGTAACTCAAGCGTGGCATACATGGCTCGTTTTTTAATCGATTCAAGCACAATCAATTGTCATGCGTGTTCGCAGTTATTGATGGTGCTTGAATAGATTGCAGTTACCCTTTCTCCAAGCGGGATCAATCCCACTCAAAAAAACTTTGATCGAACTAGCAGCCAACTTGTTAATAAATCCCTGTTCGATTAGCAACGATTGCCAATATTTTGGATGGGAACTGAGGGTGCCCATCTAAAGTATTGAACAAGATCAATTGTGAAGAACTGCTGCACATCGAGTCTCCGTTCAATGGCCAGCATAACAAATATAGTTGAGCCCATAATTATTCATACTCCTGGCAGATTTTGACTTATTTTGATTTTGACTTTTATTTTGACTTAAATGACATAGGTGCCAAAAGATAATAAGATGATGTACAAGAGGTATTATTGTGGGGGAAAATATTCTCAGCTTTTAAATTTGAGCAAAAAGTGTCCTGTCCATAATGATTCATACCCTTCACAAACTGTCAAAGTCTCTGGGAAAATCCAAGGTTCTATACCATTCCATATAGTTCAAGCTGTTCTAAAGCATCCTAATTACCCTTAGCCTTGCGGACAGTCAAGGCTAAGACAAAGGAGCTCAGTGAGGACCTGTGGCTGCGCATTCTGGCTGCTCACAAGTCAGGAAATGGCTACAAGGCCATTTCTAAATGTTTTCAAGTACCAGTGGCTACGGTGCAAAGTATTATTAAAAAAACATGCTGTTTCGCACTGTGGAAAATCTCAGAGCATGTGGTCAGAAGCCAAAAGTGACACCTGTGCTGTCCAGGAGGATAGTGAGAGAGGTGAAAAAGAATCCAAGGATCATCACCAAGGCCATCATGTCTGGGCTCTGCTGGTGGCAATGTCTCAAGGCAGACAATACAACGGACACTGCACACTGCTGGGTTTCACGGCTGTAGACCAAGGAGGACGCCACTTCTCCAAATAAGGCACACAAAAGCTCGCTTGGCCTTTGCAAATGCTCATCTGCACAAAGAAGAAGACTTCTGGTCGTCTGTGTTATGGTCAGATGAAACAAACATTTAATTGTTTGGTCACAAGGATGTTTCCTTTATTTTGCAAAAAAAGGAGAAGCCTTAAACCCAAAGAACACCATGCCCATGGTGGTGTGAACCTAATGATTTGGGAGAGTTCTTCAGTCAATGGACCAGGGAACCTAATCACAGTAAACGGCACCATGAAAAATAAGCAATACATGAGGATTCTCATTGACAATATCAGGCAGTCTGCAGAGAAACTTGGCCTTGGCCACCTGTGGACATTTCAGCATGACAATGACCCAATGACCCAGCAAAAGTTGTAAAGGAATGGTTAGCCGACAATAACATTAACATTTTGGAGTGGCCCAGCCAGAGTCCTGACTTAAAGATAAATGGGCAAAAATACCTGTGGAGACATTCGAGGAGCTGGTATGTGATTAGGGGAAGTGTGTGATTGCTGTAATAGCCAATAAAGGCTTTTCTATTGATTATTGAGAAGGGTATGAATAATTTTGGGCGTGATACTTTTTGCTCAAATGTTAATAAAAGCTGAGAAAGTGCCGAGATTTCTCTATCGGCTCAAAAATCGAGCCGTGTATCCCAGCCTTTAATATGATTAGCTTTTAAGCCAAATGACACCACCATCAGTTTCCTGGGCCCTGCCCAGACATATTTAGACACTTTGAAAGTACTACAGCATGAAAATGGAGGATGCTGAACTAAACAGACTTAACAAATCCTGTGACTACAGTTTCACTAAAAGTTGAAAAATAAATATAGCACAGGTTCTAAAAGTTTGTAAAAAGTACAGCAAGACCTGCTGCTTTGTTAAAAAATTAGGCTATACGTCGGGACCCCCTCCGCTAAGCGTATTGCTTGGCAGGGATACCGACGTAGCACATTTACTTACCTGCTTGGCGGATGCTGTGTGTTCACTGCGCTGAGCCATTCTGCCGATGCAAGGCTGAACGTAGTGGAGTACGTTGAGCCTCTGCATCCGTGGATGGCTAAACACAGCATCCGCCGAGCATGTAAAGTCTATGTGCTCCGTCTGGATCCCCGCCAAGCAATGGGGGTCCCGACATATAGTGGAAACATAGCCTTACACTTCCCTGGTAAATATTTTCTTGCCATAGTGTGTTTGTAAGTATTATGACGAAATAAAAATATAGATAGAAATGTGTTTGCATGAAGTTTATTTCCCGAGTACTTTTCAATCAACGTCAGCCCCTGTGCGTTCTATTTACCGTGCACTTTCCGATTCACAGCTCAGGCCTTCTTCAATTCTCAAGATACACAGAGAGTGGCTTGCATCACATCTGGCTCCCAGCCCTGTGATAACAGTGCAGAAAGCTTTTAAGGGCAGGTCATCTATGTGGAGTTGAGACAGTTTCCGCTTGTCTGCCCACTTTATCCACTATATCAACTGAACGTTTAGTTTATTTTTATAGATTCTCCAAGAGGGTTTATAAGAGGGTGACCGCACTGTGTGAGAATTTAGATGATGATGATGATGAAATAAAGATAAGCTACCTTTTTTACACAAGAATCGGTTCAGTACTTCAGCTGAAAAGTTTTAGAAAGAGATATTGAAGATTATTTGGAGAAGTTGATGTTGACTATTGTGCATTGTCAAATGACTGGAAAAAAGTGTATGACCATGCTTTCAGGCTTTAGTCATTTAGGACTTATTCATGTGCTGTCACCAAGGGGTTCCATGAATAGAGCCATCAGGCTTTTGTTTAGCTCAATATTTTTCGGACGGATTGTTCGGTGCACCCTATACAAGTGTCCAAAAAATATTTAGGCTCTGCTGGACAGAGATCCATACTCCAACAAGCAGAGTGAGAGCTAAGGAGGCAGGGAAGCTGCCTCTGACAGCTTCTCCGCCTCCAGCCCTGACTGGGCAGCTTGATCCCAACTCACATACAGTGCAGATAGAAGAGCCTCCCACAGGCAGCTCTCCCATCTACCACTGTATATGAATTAAGCTCAAGCTTCCCAGCTCACATACAGTAAGTGTACGAAAAATAAACACTCCACCACCCTCTGTGGGTGTGAGAGCTGGCGACTTAGGTCCAGCACCCACATACACCAGCACAGCCAGATGGGAGAGCAGCCCACAGGCAGCTCATTCATCTGGCTCTGCCACTGCATTAAGTCAGCAGGATTCCTGAGCAGATGTTTAATCAGACAACTTCTCTGCCTCCAAAGCTAACTTGTTGCCAGAGAAAAGTGGAGAAGAACAAAGGTGGGTGGTTGGTTATACCACGGATAAAGCTCCCCATACACGCTAAGATTTTTGGGCCGACCGACCGGCATGCAAGCTCACGGTGGTCGGTCAGCCGAAAAATGGGGTGCTGATCTTAAGCTTAAATAGCCTAAATTGGCCCTCAAATCGATCTAAGCCATTACAGATATGTCCGTAATTCTTAGATTGGTCTAATACTTCCTGTCTAAAGTATGGGTATGTCTGCCTGCTTCTGAGGGGGGAAGGTCCAAGCAGCTCCCTTACCTCTCTCTTCGTGCTAGGCTGAGTGTTCTCACAGCCGGCGTCCCCAGATGCTGTCTGCCGGGTCTCCGTAGCTGTTTGGCGAGCTTATGGCCTGAACAGCAAGGGGGATCCAACTGACAGCTCTGGCACACAAAGGGTGTCCGGGCCGATATATATATACACACACACAGTCTGTTCCATAAATATTGGGACATCAACACATTTTTGGCTCTCTACAACACCACAGATTTGGAATAAAACTAACACAATGCTTTAACTACAGATTGTCAGCTTTAATTTGAAGGTATTTACATCCAAATCAGGTGAACGGTGTAGGAATTACAATAGAAAAGACAAAGATTGGTAGTAGAAGGTTAAGCTTCCATCACCATTGGGACTTTCAGGGCACTGAAGACATACCAATATTTAAAAAGGTTCAATTTATTATATGTATATCAAAAAGAGCATAAAATTACATACATATCGACAATATGGGTCAGAGCCTTTCAACACACATAAGGTTGACCTCAAATTGCTTGAACAAAGTATGACATATAAAAGAATACATTCAGTTGTGAGTAACAAGGTATGGCATATCTACGAACAAGGCCGGCATAATGTTTAGATTCCCTCCGACATGTTTCGCCTGGACGGCTTCTTCAGGGAGACAAACGAATCAAAGCAACATAAGCAGCCTGGGGGGTCACTCACAGATGAACGCTGAGTATGTCATAGGGCAAAGAGAGTTTCACAGCTAGATGCCTCCACAGGGCATACAGCCAGCCCTTCGGTGTCCCAAGGGGGGGATATAGATGACTCAGGGGTCAGTCCAGGGGGGGGGGCCCAACAATGTGTACCACCTCAAGGACCGTAGCACGGTCGCCACAAAATGCAACCCGTTCAACAATGCTGAGTAGATATCGGTATTTTGAAGAGCAGAGTAACATGGGTGGAACAGCAAGACGTCTAAACAATGGCTGGCATCTCCTCACGTCCAGGCGAAACATGTCGGAGGGAATCTAAACATTATGCCGGTGTTACGCCTGGGCTTGGGGAACGAGACAGGCTAAGCCCATTAGCTGGAGATAGGGAAATGGGGTTCTGGAGCCCAGAATCAGGTTTTGCATATGACAGGGAGTACTACGGAGGAACCTCTGTTAGCCCTGGTGTGGCTCGAGGCAGGGACTGCCCACAGGAGAGACAGCTCTGAGAGCCTGGGCTGTTTGCTGTAGTCCACCAGTTCCAGGAGACTCACCAGGCAGGGTCACCAGGAGGATACCCAACCAGGGATATGCGCTGGACTGACTGGGAGTGGGAGTCTAAGCTTGCTCTGGGTTTTCACCCAATAGCCCCCCCAGGAGGGGGGTTGGGACCATCCCCTTGAGGGGACCCAGTACAGATTTTTCCCACACAGAGGGCCAGGTCCCGCTTCCCCAACAATCCCCCCCAGAAGGGTGTGGGTTGGGGACAAGACAGGATGCGGGGTACACGGATCCAAACGGTCGCGGGGAAGGCAGGTCAGGAGTGGAGGTAGGTCGGGGATCCAGGAGGGCAAAACCCGTTCAGGAACAGGGATACAAAAACAAGGATAAGTATGGTCTAGCCAAGTCGGGTCAGGTATCAAGGAGGGAGGAGACCGGTAGGACAAGAATACAAAACAAATAGAGGTCAGGTCTGCAAAGGTCAAGGGGCAGAGGCAGTCGGGTATCCAGGGACAAAGCAGGGTCAGCCACGGTAACATGGAACAGATATCAGAGGTCAGGACTAGGTGTTGAGGCAGGAATTTGGATCGCAGGTAAACCCAAATGTAACCAACTTCCTATTCCACTGGCAGAGCTTTAATAGGAAGTTGATCAAACCTGGACCAATCAACTGAGGTCCTGTCATAGACTGCTGATGATGTGACGGAAATCAGCTGGACAAGGCTCCCCACAAAGCTGGATCTGTGTCCCCCTCCTCTGCAATCCCAGTTCAGGTTACTCACCGAATTGCAAGTGGCACACAGCCAGCCTCGCCACCCTCTGCTGAGCAACCAGAACCGAGTTCTGGGTTCGAATCCCAGCAGGAACCTAACAGTACGCCCCCCTCTTCCAGCGGCTTCCAGACGCTTTTAAGGGGCGACCATCCTGTTGACACCCCCCTCCCAACCAGCAGACCAGGACTGTCACTGAACCTTTTCTCCAAGCCAGAGACCACAAGCCAGTCAGGTGCTGGTTCTACGGCATGGGGGGCGCAATTTAGCTTGCGAGCCAGACAAGAGTACCCCACAAACATGCAGAGAAGACCAGGTGAATCAGGGCAGGCCCGAGTAGGGTCAGGACAGAAACAGACAGTAAATGGACAGAGTCAGGACAGAACATCAGGCAGGACCCACAGGGTCAGGACAGACAACAAACGGACAGAGTCAGACAGACAACAGACAGGAAACGACAGAGTCAGGACAGACATCAGCAGGAGCCCACAGGGTCAGGACAGACAACAGACAGGAACGGACAGAGTCAGACAGACATCAGGCAGGAGCCCGGCGGGGTCAGGCCAACCCAGGCAGGAGCCCGGCGTGGTTTGACAGACATCAGGCAGGAGCCCGGCGGGTTAGGACAGACATCAGGCAGGAGCCCCAGCAGGGTTCAGACAGACAGCATACAGGAAACGGCAGAGTCAGACAACGTCAGGCAGAGCCCGGCGGGTCAGGACCGCCTCAGGCATGGCACCCTCGGTCAGGCCAGCCACCAGGCAGGAGCCCAGCAGGGTCAGACAGACATCCAGGAAGGAGCTAGGAGGTCAGGCTGGACCTTGAGCAAATTGCCATGAGCTTCATGCTTAACCGCATGTGCCTCTCGGGGAAGGTGGTGCTGAACGCGGTATAAGCTGTGTTGGTTGCAGACTATCATCAGCGAACTCCTGGTTGGAGTCCCAACAGACTACTAATAGCCTTGGGCAGCATTGTATGCAAGTCAGTAGCAGGCCTGGTGGTACTCTGCAGCGAGAAACCAACAGGTTTTGGGCTGAAACTCAGGCAATCCACCGGTGGGTACAATCTTTCCTGCATACAGACCAGTAAGCGGTACCAAGGCTGAGCGAGGGTAGGCGCAGGCAAGTGCAGCCTGGTCCGCAACCGACTCCCTGTGGGAACTGGCCGGACCACGTTTAACCCTCCCTGCTGGAATGTTTTGTTCCACGAGCATAATCCACCAGTACTGACAGTATAAGGAGGGACAGGTTGAGATCTGTCAGAGGAGAGATAACCACATGGGATGTGCAGGAGCGACCCGTCATACAGGACAGTTACAGTCAGGCAGAATCCAGGAAGGCGTGCTGGTGCTGGGTTGGCAGGGGCAGGTCTGGGCCCTACGCCTCAACAGGTCCACCTCAGGAGGGTCCCAGGAAGGGACAGACTCAGGGGTCCCGGAGGGACAGACTCAAGTCCCAGGAAGGACAGACTCAGGATGGTCCCAGAGGCCCCAGGATAGGGAGCAGACTCAGTGGGTCCCAGGAAGGGACAGACTCAGGTGGCCCCAGGAGGGACGACTCAGGTGGGTCCCAGGAAGGGACAGACTCAGTTGGGTCCCAGGAAGGGACCGACTCAGGTGGTTCCCAGGAGGGACAGACCGCAGGTGGGTCCCCAGAGGGAACGACCCTCAGTTGGGTCCCAGGAAGGGCAGACTCATGTGGTCCCCGGAAGGGAACGACCAGGTGGGTCCCCGGAAGGGCAACTCAGTGGGTCCCCGGAAGGGACAGACTCAGGAGGGTCACAGGAGGGACAACTCAGGAGGGTCCCAGGAAGGGACGACTCAAGGAGGGTCACAGGAAGGCAACTCAGTAGGGTCACAGGAAGGCACAGATTAGGAGGTCACAGGAAGGGACCACTAGGAGGGTCCAGGAAGGGACAGACTCAGGAGGTCACAGGCAGGGACAGACTCGGATGGGTCCAGGCAGAACAGTTTCAGGAGGGTCCCGGCAGGGACAGGTTCGGAGGGTCCCGGCAGACAGGTTCAGGGTACAGAAAGTTTTGTTGGAGATGGCCAGGGGCTGGCTGGGTAGCATCTAGACAAGAGGTTGGAGCTGAGCAGACGAGGAACTGGACAACACTCTATGCAAGGGAGGAATGTCCAAACCTTGGGAAACAAGGGAGGGTTCTGTCAGAGGGGTGTATAGACCCACGTAGTATGTGTGCAGGCATTGGGGGGTACCCCGAGAGCACTCAAGGGAGGCCAGTTACAGCCAGGCACCAGATCTTGTTTTTTCCCCCCCAGAGACATGACCATACATCCTCATGTATAGATCCAGAGCAGAAAGAGTATCAACCCATCAACACGTCTAGATCCAACCAATCATCCTCAGTGTCAGAGACAGTGGCATACAGTCACGAGCTGCATCTATAGGGGGCAGAGTTCTTAAAGCCTAGGTCCGAACAGCAGTGAGGATTGTGGGACGTCTGGGCGAGGTCTTGGAAGTACAAGTCGCTTCTTGGTTTTGCAGGGCATCCTATGTCACTGGATTTTCCATCGTACCAATCGTCCTCATACTCATAGTCAGTGTATCAGATACGTACTCAGAGGGGATCATTCCATTCATAACCATATACTCAGGGTCAGGGCAAGACCAGGTACATGGGGGTTTTTGAGGGGGCGTTTTTCTTTGCAGTTTGTAAGCCTGCTCGGTAGCCCGATCTCGGGTCATGACCTTGCGGTTCCATGTTTTATCAGGAATAAGTCCCCTTTTGGAGAAATATTCCTCATTTTGGTACTCGGATATAAGACAGGTACTGGGGATTGGCAGGCGGAGAGGGCCAAGGGATGTGGATGACGAACAGGTCCAAGGGAATGTATTTTTTGTAGTTTTTCGTAGCGCCGTCCAAGGGCCATAACTAGTCATGGGGGTCTTCTAGGAATTTGGCATTCTGGTTTTTGGCATTGATAACCCATGATGAGCCTTTCCCCCGAGCAAGTGTGAAATACCAAATCACCTTTTTAGGTACTTAGAAAGGTTCTTGCCGCCTTCTCTGCAGGTTCAAGGAGCAGCGAATAAGCCCCTTTCACCATAGTATAGAGGGTAGGTTTCTGGGGTCTACTGGGTATGGTTCATCCACATAGTGGATGCTCCAGCGGGCTCTAGATCGGTTTCGGGCTGTACACTTCTGGTACCCGGGCTTGAGGAACGAGACAGGCTAAGCCCATTAGCTGGAGATAGGAAGAGTAGATGGTTTCTGGAGCCCAGAATCAGGTTTTGCATATGACAGGGGGTACTACGGAAGGAACCTCTGTTAGCCTTCTGGCTGTGGCTCGAGTCAGTACTGCCCACAGAGAGACAGCTCTGAGAGCCTGGCTGTTTTGCTGTAGTCCACCAGTTCCAGGAGACTCACCAGAGGATACACCACCAGGGATATGCACTGGACTGACTGGGACGGGAGTCTAAGCTTGCTCTGGGTTTTCACCCAATAGCCCCCCAGGAGGGGGGTTGGACCAATCCCCTTGAGGGGGACCAGTACAGATTTTTCCCACACAGAGGGCCAGGTCCCGCTTCCCCCAGACAATCCCCCCAGAGGGTGTGTGGTGGTGGACAAGACGGTGCGGGGTCCACGGATCCAAACGGTCCGCGGGGAAGGCAGTCAGGAGTGAGGTAGGTCGGGGTCCAGGAGGGCAAAACCCAGTTCAGGAACAGGGATACAAAACAAGGATAAGGTAGGGTCTAGCCAGTCGGGTCAGGTTATCAAGGATGGAGGAGACCAGGTAGGAACAGAATACACAAACAAGAATAGAGGTCAGGTCTGCAAAGTCAGGCAGAGGCAGGTCGGGTATCCAAGGGGGACAAAGCGGGTCAGCCACAGGAACAGGAACAGATATCGGTCAGGACTAGGTTTGAGCCAGCCTTGGTCGCAGGGTAAACCCAACATGTACCCAACTTCCTATTCCACTGGCAGAGCTTACTAGGAAGTTGATCAACCTGGACCAATCACTGAGGTCCTTGTCAGAGACGCTGATGATTGACGAAATCAGCTGGACATGTTCCCACAAAGCTGGATCTGTGTCCACTCCTCTGCAATCCCAGTTCAGGTTACTCACCAGAATTGCAAGTGGCACACAGCCAGACTCGCCACCTTCTGCTGAGGCAACCCCAGAACCGAGTTCTGGTTCGAATCCCAGCAGGTACCTAACAGCGGGCCTTGTTCGTAGATATGCCATACCTTGTTACTCACAACTGAATGTATTCTTTTATATGTCAATACTTTGTTCAAGCAATTTGAGGTCAACCTTATGTGTGTTGGAAGCTCTGACCCATATTGTCGATCTGTATGTAATTTTATGCTCTTTTTGATATACATATAATAAATTGAACCTTTTTAAATATTGGTATGTCTTCAGTGCCCTGAAAGTCCCGGTGATGGAAGCTTAACCTTCTACTACCAACTTTGTCCTTTCCATAGTATTTTTGGGGACGTGGCACATGACACAGTAGCTATACCTTTTACCCCTTTCCCCTCTTCACCCGTTACTTTTCCTAGGAATTGCATATGTGCCTCCCACTTGTTAAGGGCCAAAAATAACGGGACAATGGGCTTCTCAGTTGTTCCATGGCCAGGTTTGTGATATGCTCTCATTATCCCAATAACAATATGCAGACAAAATGTCCAGAGTTCATTTAGATAATGTTCCTATACAGAAAAGGGGGGGGGGGGGGGGGGGGGGGGGGGGGTTGCAGGGAAGGTTTGTGAACCTCTGGTCTAGATTACTTTCTTTTTGGCTTTTACTTCTAACTTTCACTTCATGGTTCTGCAGACGTCTTTACTTTATTTTTTTATTGCGGTCTTATGTATCATTCTCTACTATTCTCTGGTATGGACAGGCGCTGCTTTTCTTATCCAATACCCAAAGATGCTTCTTAATGGATATGAATCAAAAGCTTTCCATTACATTCTCTGTTGTGCCACACAGCCCTGTACTAAGAGATGATTCAGGGCGGTAATACCGGCCGCATTAAACCAAATCTAATTATGCAGATTCATGTCTTTTATTTAAACAAGTATTGATAAACTATTTAAAGCTCTTTCAGTATCGCTAGGTAAAGTAAAACACGGCCGTGCTCTTATTTAGTTTTGTGAAAAGTGTGCCATAGATCAAGGCTTTGGTTTAATAATGGCTTTCCTGGCATGGATTTTTTTTCTTGAGTTAAGACATTTAGCTAATTTTCAATCACCATCCAATAATATACTAATTTATTAAGTGCACGACGAAGATGTTATGCCTCATAACATTCTGCAAGCCTATGTAAGTTTTCTTTTCCCTCTGCAAGGCGCTTGATGCAAATGTTGTTTAGATGAATCATACAGGCATGAAATGACTTTGTTTATTGCTTTATGATTTTGTCCAGTTTATGATATTCGTTTCAGATAATATTAGAAGTAAGTGCTTAAATGAACTTATCGCATTAAGAGTTGCTTACTCTAATATATGGCTTGATCTGATAGTGTAATAGAATACAGAGATAGTAAGGATAGACCATTTAACTCTTCTGTACTTAAGACAAAAAAAAGTTTTAATGGGACCTACTCTTTAATCATCAAATTAAATATAAACCCATATTGGATGGTATCAAGCCCCTATCAGGTAAAGAAGTGGCTAACATATATATCATATCATGTATCATTACAATTATCTCACCAGTAATGTCTGGAGTCCCCCCAAAGTATAGGTCATATAGGTCACAGAAATGGACCGCGAGATGAAGGCAAGGGGCCTACATGATCTTAAATAATAGTCATAATAGTAAATGTGCTCTAGCTGAGATAATAGGAACAGATATGAGGGTCTTCCAGAGCTATGATACCCAGGTACTAGACATATGTATCTACACTTAAGCTAGCCATACACTCTGAGATAAAAATTAGGATCCATTAAAACAGACCAATGTATCCCGATGGCGGTATCGGTTTGGATCGTAATATTCTGCAAAAACGCTACCACGTTTTTTTTTTTCACAAGAATATCATCGAAATTTATCGAAATTAATCACCGTTTATATCTACATATACATTTACGTTTATATACATATACATCTCAATATATATATATATCTATATATATATATATACACATATACATCTCAATATATATATATATATAGATATATATATATATATATACACATATACTGTACATCTCAATATATATATATATATATATATACACATATACATCTCTCTCTATATATATATATATATATAATATACATATCTCTCTCTCTCTCTCTCTCTCTATATATATATATATATATATATATATGTAAGTATAATTACGATCTATTAATCATAAAATAAACAATAAAACTGTTAACCCTTTCTCTGGTCTGTTCACGTTTGTACATTTATTAATATACACACATATAAACACTGAAAGATTGCTACTACTTACGTAGGCGGCATGCTGACATGCTGTTTAGCCACCATGTCAGTGTCAGCAACATGCCGGTGCCGGAAGTTTTAATATGCTTATGTTCGCATTGGCAGTAATTGGTTGCTAAACACTATGAAAATACTATGCGGTTTCCCGATGTTGCCAGACCAATTAAAATTTTTGAACATGTCCAATAAATGACGATCGGAAAAAAACGGCAATTACGATCGTAATATATCGGTTGTACCATGTGGACATGCGCGGATTTCAGGACGATAAAATGCATTCATTGGTCGGTTTTAATGGATCCTAATTTTTATCTCAGAGTGTATGGCTAGCATAACACCTACACTTATCATTTGCATATTTTTTGTTTTGCATGTATTGGTTGTACCGTTATCATTATTAATTGTATTTATTACTGAACACATAAAACAAACCTTTATTGGGAAAAAACATAAGGATATTTGTATACCCCATAAAACCAGTTAAACCTAACATTGAGCTTTGTATACTTAGTTCCCACCTATCTGCTTTATGTGTGTTGACTTTTTTTTATCCATGGTAATCTGAATGGGCTCAATGGATATAATGTTTTGGCTACTTGGCTAATACATGCCGTAGCTTTGATTTTTATCCTGGACATTCATTTTTGTTTATGATGACAAGACTAAACAATGATGGAGCAATGAAACAAAATACATGGAGATAATTACCAAAGGGTTTTATGAATAAGTGGCTTGGGAATAAAAAAAAATATTGGAGCTAATATATGTAGCTTTAGCTAAAACCCTCATTCTATAGACTCCAATATAACATTACACATATTTAGCACTTTGATCCTCCGTACATAACTTGAAGGGATCCTCACCCACCTGCCAACCAATGTCCGTGAGAATAGTAGACGATAGACAACATCAGACAATCAAAATCAGCAGATACACTATTGATCCAGTAATAGAGATGGTTTGTAAGATAATTCCAAATTCCCTTAACATAGCATTCACCAAAATTGCTGATGATGTAGATAAGGGTTGAGGGAATAGTATACAAATATTCAAATCGCTAATTTTTATTGAAAACATCAGCACTTCGAGAATTCGCTAAGATCTCAAATATAATGCTATATCTTCGTAATTGCAAATATTAAAGATCTTTTAAATTGGTTCCCAAAACTACCGTGCATTGTGTTCGCAATATGCGAATGTACAAGTGCCAATTTACACAATGAAGGTAATTTATGGAAAGTACCATGCACTGTGTTCACAATATGTGCATGTACAAGTGAAGGTTATAATGCTGCTCATGCCTATATAGAGAAAGTATTGCTCTAGATTTTGCATAAGTTAAAGTTCAAGTCAACTTTTCCACAAACCTTCTACACATCTCCAACAATTATGGTGATGATACCATATTTAGGGGTGTTGCAATCAACACACAAATAAACTAGTTGAAATTTCATGACCATCACTATCCTGCTGGCACAAACCACTTAGTCTGTGCCAGCATTCCTAGATAGCTTAATTACCCATCCTGTCCTTCTTTTGAGGGAAATAATTTTAATACTTCAAGCATAATTGGGATCACCCATATTTCCTTTCATGGGTTAATATCAATGTAAATTTTTAAGATAAGAATAAAAATATGGCCCCTCAGACACATACACACAATTCAAGACAAAATAGATTATTTTGTAAGAAAAACCAATCACATTAGATGTGTTAATCCCACAACATCTGGCATCCAGCTGGTTACCTGTCCCATAAGTAATATATAATTTACAGAGGTTGTTGTGTTGCTTTGCATACAGCAATGTATCATCTGGAAAATGTATGCAGGACCAGTTATCTGTCGTGCACCTTTCATGACCACATTTACCTTTGCTAAAATCATATCCCATACTAAAACTTTTTTGTACAATTCTTCAGTTTTTTACCAACACCTGAACATTATCAAGACCTAGGAACTTGGTTTAATGGCCACCTCCCTTCTAAATATATATACTCACCTAACTCTCATTCAGTTCCCCTATTAGTGCCATCTCATCGACTATCCCCTGATCGACTTCTATTCTTCATCTTGAAAGACCCCACAGCTGGATTTTCACATCACACAGGTATGGACTTCCAAATCATACACCCATTGATTACCTATATCAGTGGTTCCCAAACTTTCCTTGCAGCAATCCCCTTTTCTGTATAAGAATATTATCAAGCCCTCTCCCCCCCCCCCTCCCCATTCAAACTACACAGGGTTTTGTTAAAGTAACAGACGTGGCAATTCCGCTATCACCAAAGCCACAGCGTGTCTTGTGTGAAATGGCCCTCAAACTTTATTTGAAAAAAAACTTTCTTTTTCACACACAACAATCATGCAAAGACATGTATCATATATAGACTCATCAATTATAAAGAAACATCATTCACATAGAGACAAACACACAGAGACACACACATTACATGCACTCTACCTACTGTCTGCAGCTAGTTTCCCCATGGTTGTCTTCCTGTTTCTCCATCTCTGATTGGCTGGCAGAGGTAGGGGAGGGTAGGTGGACTGTGTGCAATCCCCAGAGGAAGAAGAGAACTGACAGCGAGCTCCGCAGATCTTTCTATCCCCTCTCTCTGGCTGACAGCACAATTCTGACATAGAGGGCTCCAAGTGCAACCTGGCTGCCCCTTAGTTTCCCCCCTCTGGAACACCTCCGCACCCCCCGGGGGGCCTGCCCCCCAGTTTGGAAACCACTGACCTATATTTGTAAATTCTTTCCTATAATATCACTTGGGTAATGCAAACAGAATTCCTGGTTCCCTAGCCTGACCTGGACTTTAAAGCCTATGTAATCTCCTGCATTGTTCAGGATAAAGATAATATTTTGGGAGACCATTTGCAACTGGATGAAATGTCAGTTTATTCTTATTGGAAGATGCAAAAGCTAAAATGTCTTTCATTTTCCCATTGTCTTATATGAAGTCTTCAAGCCTAATAAAAAAATTAATGCAGTTCATGAGAAACTGAGTTTTTATGAGATTGTTTCTTACATTTCTCAGATTAATTATATTTCTCCAAATTGTTTTCTCGTGCAAAAGCGAGCAACAATTAGCTGAATGTGAATATTTTATTGATTTTAAAAGAGTATGTGGCTTGAAATGAGCCAGAGGAATGTGTGTTTAATGAGCTGGTAATGAGTAGTTACTGGATGGGCACAGTAAGAGTAAAATGTTTTGTCTTTTTTTTTAACAAATACAATGGAGACACCTGTCTCAAAGTGCCGGCACCTAGAATCTTTTTTTTTTAAATTAAGCTGCATTTGGAAACAGGAAAACATTAGTGTTGAGCTTAAATATTCGAAATGTGAATGTATTTAGTATTTTTTGCGATATTATGCATTGGGAAGCTTATGGCCAATGCAATGCGAAAATAAATACCACATGAGGCCATTCATTTGGAAGGTAAATGTGATTACAATTGTGAATATATTTTCGCAATGCATGGCTATACACTTGAATTGTGAATATTCGCGAAATATCGCAAATTCTAATTTTGCCTATGCCTCATCACTAAAAAACATATGTGTCTATAGAGATTTAACATTTTTCTAGTTTTGATAGTATAGTTACCAATCAGTTCTGGAGGCCTGAGGCCAGAAACGAAATAATAATTTTGCAATTGTCAAGGTGGACATAAGAAAATATAAACGTGGCATGTACTGGCCAAAGTTGGACCAAAATGTACAAGTGTAAGTATAATTTTTTTTAATATATATAATAATTGTTCCTCACACCGATCCTAATTAAAACAGGGAACACACGGCTCGATATAGGAGCCGTTTGAGGTTCCCTGCAGCAGCCCAATGACGTCATCCAGCTGCTGCCCGATATTGGAGGAGCTGCACTGCTGTCTTTCCAGCTTAGTCGATGCTTTGCATGGAGATCCCGCGGTCCCCATGCAAAGCAATGAACATCAACTGTCGTTTACGGTCATGTCCGATATTCCTGTATTTCAGCAGGATTGATTGGTCCCGCTCGAAAACAGGGATGACCACATTAGATATGAGCCAGATAGATGGGCGTGAGCTCGCACGGCGCTTGAAGTGGTCATTGATCTGGCCCATATCTATATGTGTGTTCCCAGCTTAAGTGTGTAAGAAAAAAAACACTAAGCTCCTTAAGGAGCTGTTGTTGTTGATAATCAATAAATACTTACCAATCAAAATCTTGGATTCACTGAAAAACAAAGCAAAGGTCAAACTCTCCCTTATTATTTTGAGAATAAGCCATTACCTTCTTCATTTATATAACTGACATCAATAAGACCCCTGACTTAAAGATTGATCAGTGTTTTTTTTCCCCATAACACATTTTAATTGAAAGGTAAAACTTTTACAATATTTAAAGGTAAAGCTGGGGCAATTCTCCCAACGATCAATCACAATACAGTGACGCAACACACATATGGCGATTGGTCATTCAGGATTTGAACACTAAACCACCATATATGGCCAACTTTAGGGAAGAGATGGTCAATTTTTTTTTACTATTTCGAGTTAAATGCAAAGCCCCTGAACATGGTATCATCACTGAACTTGCTGGAGATGAAGAGAAGGGTTGAGATATACTACAAAAAAAGTATGGCTCTAAAGGCCCCCATACACGGGTCCATTTCCCATCGGATTCCGGGACGATCGATTCCGGGCGCGTGCACGCGAAACGATCGTCCCGGAATCGCGTGAAGCCCACCTTGTCCGTCCGATCATGTCCGATCGTTCGGGGGCCCAGAATCGGATCGGACAGAGAACCAACATGTTGGTCTTTATGATCCGATTCAGCACACATCAGGGGGAGTTGCCATTTGTGGAGTAAGCGATCGGACACGGAATCGTCCAGGAATCCGTGGGACAAGGTGGTATGTAGCGATCGGACACACTTAATTGGCCGATCAATCGGACCTCCGATTCCTGCTGAGATCGCCGGAATCGATCGGATAGGTGATCGATCGGCCATGGAATCCGACTGTGTATGGCTAGCTTAACACAAATCGTTTTTGCATTCATGAAGCTCAAAGTGAAGTCAAAATTTCCAAATTTGAAACTTCGACTTTGAATTTTAACTCAATTTATGCAAAAACGACATGTGCTAATGCAAAACATGTTGTTCCCAATGTTCCCACAACCCTTCTCTACATCTCCAGCAATTTTGGTGATGATGCCATTTTCAGAGGCTTTGCAATCAGCTCACAAAGTCAGTAAGTCGAAAATTCTGCCCATATCAAGGTCTACAAAAAGCCAGAAAATAGCCAGAAAGGTGATTGAACCCAGAGTAAATGAAGCTGACGGATGGTTTTTTTTCTCGCACTGCAGGGGCTCAGGTACATCTTCCACTCCAGCAATAAGAAAAGGGAACATCATAGAAATAATATTAAGGAAGTGACATCAACAAAAAAATAGTTTTATTTTTAATAAATAATTATTTATGTTTTCCATAACTAAATCTTTAGCCAATGACAAAATACAAGACACATAGACACATGAGTCATTTTATGCTGCTGGATGTAATATATTCAGCATTCCGTGTGGGATTAAGTGCCAATAGCAATCATGTGATGCAAAATCTAGTTTATTTTAAAACATGTTTACTAGGATCCTTATATTCATTAGGTCACAGAAAAGGTGAGTACGATAGGGAAAAGCAAATATCATAGTCAATTTCCATAGCATAATATTGAAGAATTATGTGTGTCAATCATCATAGCATGCTGCTACCCTAAGGGCAATGAGTTAGTTATGTCTCAGTGCAGCTCAGAGATAATAAGATTCCCTATATAATATGTTGACTTCACAAGTCTGGGTTTTTGCATTGTGCAAATAGGATGCGACTTTATACTTGAAGAAAAAAATATGTGTAGTCAGTGTTATTATAAGAAATTATTTATAAACCAACTATCCATCAATGTGGGTTGGTAGCTGTAATATTTTGTAGAAATTAAACTCTGTACAAACAGTTACTTGACAAAAACTCTTTACAGAGAATTGAAATGAAGAAGATTAATTAGGTCCAGAATAAAATCAAGACAGTCTACTCAAGTAGCATCTAAGTTCTGTACATGGCGACTTCGACCATTTCCCGTCTGTCAATCCAAATTCTCTTTTACCTTTTCTGGCTAATATTATTATATCAGGTATCCCTGTTGATAAGTGATAATCCCATCAGGGACATCAATTACAATAATAAAAAAAACGGTGAGTTTCCAACTACCATAACTTGTACTCGGTCCAAGTTCACGTTCCTAAAAAAAGCCTAAACCTGTGGCATCAGTAGATTTTGTGTCACCCAGTGCTGGAAACCCATGGTGTCGCCCCATAGTGGGGTATAAGAGTTTTTGTAACATGGGTAACATTTTGTCAAATTGGGTATCAGTTTTGTAGAAGTATATACCATTAGACCATTAGACACTCAGTTAAATAAGATTCACCCATGGTCGAAATATATTTCAGATTGCTGGTCAGAGTTCGGTGCTCCATTTGGCAGAGTGGGAGTTGAGGAGGCGGGAAGGCTGCAAGTAGTGTAAGTGTCAAATTGTGTGGCAATGTTTTACATACCATGAGGCTGAAGTGTTTAATTTAAAATTGTTAACCCCCTGACACACTACAAACATTTATTCCCCCTATGACTACAGAGATGCGGAGGATACAAGGATATTAGTGTTGAGCTTGAATATTTGAATTGTGAATATTTTTGACGAATACTGGCTATTCAGGGATTTGTGAATATGGCAGCGGGTATTCACAATTTTGAATATTCGGGATATTTTGCACTGGTAAGCTTATGGCCAAGCATTGTGATAATATAATCAAAATGTGATCATAAATATGGCATGTGGCCATTCATTTTGACGATATCGTGATTATTATTGCGATTATATTATCGCAAGGCATGGCCATACGTGCAAATTTTGTATTTACTTTTTGAATATTAGTAGAAATATTCGCACATTTGAATATTTCCTATTACCTATAAGGATATGTGTAGACAGGGATCTATGGGATGTTCACAGGAATGGGTATAGAAATACCTACATAGACTGTACCATTCACAAGGGGTAGGGGGCAAGCCAAGTGATACCCCTCCTCTGGGAGTGCAATGGTGTGGAGAACACCTGCCCCATAGTGCTAGTAACTAGTGTTGAGCTCGAATATTCGAATTGCGAACATATTCCACGAATATCGACTATTCGAGAATCAGCAAAATTTGCGAATATGGTTGCGGATATTCGCAATCTTAAATATTCGCAATATTATGCACTAGGAAGCTTTATGGCCATGCATTGCAAATATATATTCACTATGCGAAAATAAAGGTAATGAAGGCTGAAGGTAATGGCAATGTGAATGCATTGCGAATATTCACGAATATTCGCGAATATTCGAAATTGCTGTTATTAAATCTAATATAAGAACTATTCGTGAAATATCGCAAATTCTAATATTGCCTATGCCGCTCATCACTACTAGTGACACCACTGGCTTAATGTTTAGAACACTGTCAAATGCAAATCTATGGTTGCCTAGCTCTTCTAATACCCCAAGTTAGCTGAATTGTCGCATTAACGTAAAAGACTAAAAGTCTGAGCAGGAATGTGTTCTTCCATTTTGACATCACAATAAAGCTTCTTTGACAAACATGGATAAAAGACATTGAATTTTAAAGCAGAACTTACAGAACATTTCTGTTTCAATATCTCTTTTCCTAAATCTAACCATTTACATCCACATCTCAGCAGAAGGGACTTGTAGAAAGAGCGATGTAAACGTTCAGCCATCATTTACTTGTAATGGATAGACAGAAGGGAAAACAGTTGCGATATGGTGACAAATGCTTCCAGTCAAAGGACTGATACGATTATGCCCCGGAAACTCTCATGGGTAGCATTAGGCTTTGAATTAGGTCAATGGAGAAGCAATAGCCCGGATGATATGAGCATGAAAGGAAGAAGGACTACTCATATATATTATTATTATTGCCAGTTGTAGAGAGGCAACACAATGTGTAACACTGAGCAGCGTTAAAACACAAACCTGATTAAATAACTTCAACGCTGACACCAGGATAATGAAGGCTGGGCTGCAAAAAGATTTAATGGTCTGGAATGACCGTATAGAAGAGCACATATTTGTACAGACTTTATTATCAAGTGGTAAAATAAATACAAAGAGAATGCTCTAGTACTCTCGTAAAAGGCTCTTGAAATTTCCGGCATAGCTGGTAGCTTGTGACTATATTCACAGAATTGATTATGCTATGCCTTTCTGTGTTTTCTTTTATTCGATATATAAAACTTAATCAGCACACCGAACCCAGATTTTATTCCTAATAATTAATGTTTGCCATAGGTGTTCCCCATGAGGCTGCAGATCTGTGCCAAAGGGGTTTAACCAGAACCAAGTCTAAGGTGTGCAAAAGTCACTTAACATGTCAGTTTTTTTCATTACAGGGTCTCAAATAAAGTAGCGTTTTTATGTGCTCCTCTTTCATTGTAAATTTATTTAACTGCATTGAAAATACCTGGTCTCTAGCTTGGGCTTCTTCATTCCTGGTTGTAAGGATCGCCCGGCTGATCTTCCTTCCTCCTTATTATTCACTTTTATTTTTTGAGCATCCTTAATTCATGTCACATGAGCACAAATGCTCGAATCCACTTTGCACAGGGGAAAATAGGAATACATAAGTGACCTGCAGAGGTCAACTGACATGCCAACACTTAGGCTACACTAACGCAGGGATTCTAGTGCAGTGCACAAGCTTTCCATTGATGGCCATGGGGCTATGACAGGGGTCCCTGATCTGTTGGTCCTAGCCTCAGTTGCGTTAATGTCAAGCAGAGCCATAACGGTGGCTTGACATATGACCCATACACTGATAGTTAATGGATGCGTCACATTGATGCCTGGGCATGTTAGTCATATGCCAGCCCATTCATTTAAAGAGACCGCATATCATGGATGATAACTTGACACCTAACAGAGCGAGCAGGGGGGATTTGTGCTTGTTGAAATCATCAGCACATGCAAGCACATACTCTAGCCCTAACCTAAGTTTCACTGACCACAGCTGTCCAGTACCTAAAAATCTAAATACAATCAAACACTTTACGACTAATAATCATAATTTAAATTGATAAAAACACCTGAATTAAGACCATACAAGGCCATACATCCAATGTATTATACTTGGGTCACAACTTGGCATTATATTTCATATAAGGGAAATAACATAGTAATCAATATTAAGATCATTGCTATAATGCAAGCTGTGCTACTAGTATAGTTGGTTCGATAATCAATCCCTATACTGGCAAAACCCATTGGATATGGGGGCTTGTGGGGTGGAATTTGGTGTATTTATGAACCCATGAAAATCATAAGTAATGTTTTGCATTTTATTAGCATCGATGGTGGGTGCAGAAGGTTTTTGGATACAAGGATTTCTAGAAGGTTTGAGTGAACCTCAGCTTGGCACCTATTGAATGTCTTCTATTTATTCAGCCTCTGAGTGGCTTGTTTTTAGTATTTGGTATGGATAATGAAACAGAATACATAACTTGGATTAAAAAAAAAAGAATTCCTGACTTTTATAACTCTGGGATTTATGAATGGATTGTTTTGTGTTTGTTTCCAACCTGTATGCCTAGATCCAAGTACAATTGGATGGACTTCTGAAGCAACTCTATCTGTCACCATAACATAAGTCCAAACTTCTACACAATTCAAAATGTAAGAAATCACTACGATCTGTAGGATGTCCTAGGAGGGGGTCACAAACTATAAATACCCGCATACCCCCAGTGCTCTGTTGCCATAGTACCAAGACACAATATTGTATTTTTCTGGCATTTTCAAAAAAATCATTACTTCCTGCAGACTAAAATGAAAAGGCAATTCTTAATGTAATTAAATTGTCAAATGGTTTGTAAAGCAATGCTGAATGTTTCATAAATGTTCATGCAATTTGTGTTTTCCTTTAAGGGTTGCATAGGTTGTCAGAGCACAAATGCATTGCCTATACCGCCACACAATTTTTAGCTCAGTTTAAATCACTTTGGCTTATGTACACATCATCAAAGGCTTATATTCAGAACCTCAACCTTACATCTGCTCCGTTGCTCTGCTTTGATTGGCACATGCCATACAGCCCATTTATTCCAAGTTAGTACAGATGATTATGGAAGCAGAAATGAGTGAATCAAGTTCGATCACCCATTCAGATCAAATTGATCATGTGCGTCTCCATACATTTTTGTCATGCCTGCAAAACATTGAGATGTATAAAATTGTAATGTCTATGACTTTAAACTGTACCATTCAAACTGATCAATGATAGAATTTGATTGGCTCAGTTTGAAGCCAATGCAATCTGCATCAATCTGCCAAACTCAACTATTTTAAAGATCAGTCCTGCAATATACCGTATTTTTAGACTATAAGACGCACCCAGTTTTTAGGGCAGGAAAGCCAGAAAAAAAAGATTTAATAAGTTTTCACATCATTTGGGTTAATACAATGAATTCAATGAATGCAGTATTCAATTGAGTCAGTAGGTGTCACTAGCAGCAGTACACTCTCAGCACAGCGTCATTCTCCACACTGATCGGCAGGAGGAGGAGGGCAGACATCTGTAGATTCTCTCCTCTCAGTCTCTGCTCTCCTCTGTCGATGTTGCTGTTACTGTGTCCATGGGAGCAACAGAGTGATTGCAGTTTCCACGGACAGGAGAGAGATATATAGATGGCAGTTCATCTATATATGTCTCTTAATTGCCTATGCCAGCTGGTCTCTGAGCTCTGCTGGCATAGGCAATTACACAGTTCAGATGGGAGAGCCGGACACCAGCCGGTATCTCACATCTGACAGCTCTTCCAGCTCCCTGGCTAATTTCCGTGCCGGTAGAGATGGCGGGAAGCCAAGGTGCGACCACAGGCAGCCGAGTGGCCGCGGGGGTCACGCATTCAAACCATAAGACGCAGGCACTTTTTGCCCCCAATTTTGGAGGTGAAAAATGCGTCTGATGGTCCAAAAAATACGGTACATCTGCAGTCCCAATGCATTTAATTCTTATATCCCAAATGGCCAGAAGTCAGGTTTACCCATAGGTTTACCATAGGGTGGTTGGAAGGTGATTGACAGCCACTTGCTAAGCGGCATGGTTGCAGTTACAGGACCAAGTGGCAGCCGACCTGTAAGTTACCATGTCAATTTACCCTAAATCCTAAGTATACAGATTAAGCTTTTGCAACTTGACCTCTGTCAATTTAAGGGCTTGTATCCACGGCTTCTTTATATTTGTCTTCAGTGCACGCTGACTATGGGTAAGAAGATGCAGGCACAATCTATTCCATTTATTTGAATGGGATGTGATCTTAGCAGGCCATCTTGCCATTGTCATTACAGTGATGTGGCCATTGTGCATGTATGCAAATGTGGTAGTAACACTCCCTGAAACAAGGACAATCTGCAGGTTGGTTAGCATGGACGGGTCACACCAACGCATCCATGCCGTCCTGTGGACACATAACCTAACTTTTATTAGGTAGCAAATATGAACAAAATAATAACTTAGAATTAATATAATGCAAACTATAATTGCCTATGTTAGCATTATCCAATGTTTTTCTTATTAGTGATCATTTAGCCAAGAATTCAAGGCTTGTTTTTAAAGCTTTGCTCAGCTAATGACATTGGAAGTAAATCAACTTTATGAGATAAACAACATGGGGTTAGGAAGCGCTTGTTTACAGTATTTTATATGGAAGAGAAATGCGTAACAAAAGTATTGAAATGCTTCCATTGATTTTCACTGGGAACAACAGAAGCATTATACGACACACAACTAAGATCTAAATAGATTTAAATTAGAGATTCAGCTGGCAGTTTATTAAAAAATAAATACATGTATGTGCAATTAGTGTAAGCCGATTAATTAAATTATGTTAAACTCACTGTGTAGTAGGACTCTACGAGACAGTGATAGTATTAGGCACCTATTAGGACTGCATAGGTGCCTACTAGAGATGGTCGAATTTTTTGACTAGCTGACTTTGTATGAGGATTGCAAAGCCCCTGAACATGGTATCATCACACAAATTGCTGGAGATGTAGAGAAGGGTTGTGGAAACATGAAGGAGGGGGGGGGGGGGGGGGGTGGTTCTAGCACATGTAGTTTTTGCATAAATTAAGTTCAAATTCAAAGTTGACATTTGAACTTAATTTATGCAAAACATTAGAGCAGGGGTGGGCAAACTTTTTACTTGTGCGCCACATTGGCTTATTAAATTTTAAAGGGGCCAGAACAAGTGCCTGTTATGGTCGACCTGCCATAGGTGTGCCAATTTCATGCATCACCAGCATCACTAACAATGGTGGTGATGTTAAATAGGTTGCTTTTACATTTCCTGCAAAAGAAAAAAATGCTCATTCTTTGCAATGAGCAGAGGTAATTCCTAGAGACTGCCTATTGTGGTGATAAGGATGCTCCCACAGTGTCAAGACCTCAGTGCATCGTCCCCACAGCAACATTTGGACACCTCTAGGCATAATGTGCACTCATTGCATAGAACAAGCAGGGGAGCATCTTCTCTACAAGGTGACAAATGGCCGGAAAAAAAGCTCAACGGGACATATTCGGCCCCTGGGCCTTACTTTGCCCACCCCTGTGTTAAAGCAATACTTTCTTTTTTTGTAGTATACCCCCAACCCTTTTCTACATCTCCAGCAAATTTGGTGATGATACCGTGTTCAGGGGCTTTCCAATTAACTCGAAATGGTTGAATATTTAAAAATAAATTCGACCATCTCTAGTGCCTATGCATCTTTTTTGTCTCTATGATCAGCGAGCGCTCAGTTTTCCTGCAGCTCCAGCATCTATTTCTAACAGTTGTCTACGATAATAAACCCTGATGAAGTACGAGTTGCTAACCCCCGAAATACATTGGATTTCCATTGCTCTGTTTCTGAATTGTAATTGTGTTTATTACTGCACTCTACTAACCCTGGCATTTGTTTTAGTTTTTGCTTGGGTTGTTTTTGTGATAACAAGCTGTTGGAGGGGAAGTCACTATCAGCCATAAACCTGTTTGTACTTACCGGTACTTTCTTAATCTCAGCAGTAATGGACAGAAGAAAAGATTCCTCAGCAAAGTAGAAAGCCACAAAGTAAAAAAGATGACCTATCAGACATCATATCAGGATCAGGTTGCCCATCGTGGCACCTGTAGCTACAAAATGAAGCAACGCATAGCAACAGCATGTGTACCTTTATTATCTCTAGATCATACGTGCCTGAGGAAGCCCTCTGGGGTGAAACATGTTGCGCAAAGTACAGTGAGCCACCAAGAAATTGGACATTTTTAAAAGATCAATATGTTTCTTGTTTCATGAAAAGATTTGTGAAGACAAGCTTTCTCAGAGTGATACATAAGTCCATCCTCCACTTAAAGTCCCAGGGAGGGAAGCTCTAACATTCTTTTACCAAAGAATTTTGGGATGGGAAGTGTGGACTTATCTTAAATTACTTAGCTTTCGGGTGGTGATATTATAACTTCAAAGATGTATTACTCTAGTGGTCAAAGTGGTGGTAACTTGTGGTAGAAGCCACCAGTATATGACTTCATAGTAACAGAAAGCTCTGGTAGCAAGTATGCAGTCTCCATACTTGCAAGAATGGAAATACAATGAATGAAGGGGGAGGGGGGTGGATGGAGAAAGGCTAGTTGATGGTTGGCTCTATCAGACTTGCTGGAGCTTTCAATAAAGCCAACCATGCAAGATTGAAAGTATGACTTAAAGGAAATGGCAGCTTAGTTTTATGCTTTCTAGAGATTTTTAATACAATAAAGTCATTTATGCCTATTTTAGGTGTTTATAAAACAGTACAAAGAAGTGAATACACACACAGAACAAAAGAAGAATGTCGGCATACACTAGGAGGTAGCAGGCTTATTATGCTCAAAAACTTATGCAAATGTATGCACATGATGTAGAATAAATATGAATATGTTAGGGGTAATTTCACAAATAAGGTTAATTTTGCCATTGTTTGGCTAGTCATAGGTTATCATGGGATGTTATTATCATTTATTATAGATTCAATAGTGCTCTGCATTTAACTACATCGGCATGCATTGTAATTTACATTGAAGAACACAAGAACAATGAGTCAAAAGATGCTCAGACATTAACTACCTGATTTGGTAAGACATTTTAATGATCTGGGAAGACCCTGGAAACAGGAAAATTATGTATGAGTCAAAGATGAGTGGAAATAAATGCTTGTCTTGGCCCTGTGTGCAGGAGCAACAGGATAATATGCCAAGACAGGACTTGGCCTCTGCAACCTTAGCAGGCCAGGGGGTCGCTTTAGAAGAAAAGAAGATATAGAGATGGGGAAGGATGGAAAATAGAAGAGAGAACACTGTATACACTAAAATTGTAAGGAGGTAGAATAATGTTAACAAACCAACAGGTTCACTTTAATACTTTCTATTCCAGCAAAACATACTTCCCATGATGCTCCCTTAGGCTAGCTAAAGCCAACCACAAAAACTGTTACCCCTTGGCTCCAATAAGTCTAATGCTTGGCATACACATGCCGATAAGCGGCCGGTCTTTAACCTGACCGACGGGCGTGCGCGCTCGCGCCGTCGGTCAGGTTAAAAATCGGCCACTTATCGGCATGTGCCCACATGGGGCGACAGATCCCTGTTGCCCCACAGAGAACGGACATGTCCGATATTTTCTGGCCGGCGCAAGCCGATGCCATAAGCTTCAATGAAGACCGGCGTCTTCATATAAGCTTATGGCCGGCACACAAGGGGTGACGGCTGACTGAAGGGGCCCCATAATGCACCGGGGATTTGAATCTCGGTGCATATAGGGACTGGTCTGCCTGCACACCATCAGGGTGTGTATGGCAGCCTTAAGTCTAGTAAGTTTTTACTTATCTTTTGAAATAGTAAATATTCACCTAAATCACCCTTTCAGGTGGACAGCTAATCCAGAGCCCTCAAAATGCCTTGTGTTTTGCCAAGGCATTGTCATGATTACCTGTTTGTTGTTCTCATATTGTCACAATAGTTTTTTGTTGCCCATATATTTTCATAAGTGTAACAAAACGATATATATAGTTACAGTAGTGTTAATCTGTGTATTTGCGTAATAACAACCCCTCCCGATATTCTTCCGGGGGAGGGGGGGGGGGCGTAGCTATCACAGGCAGCCAATGAGTCAGTGAGTGAGAATGGCCGTCAGCCAGAGAGGGGATAGACCTGCAGCACTCAGCATCCCGCCCAATCTTCCCTGATGTGTCAGAGAAAAATCTGTACATTGACCGCAGGTGTTCACTAGGGGCATCCTGTGGCTGAAGATGGTATTGCAGGGTATTTTCCCTGATTAATTGAGATTAAAGCTCAAACAAATTAAATTGCTCTACAAACAACTTTACTTTATCATTTATACACTACTGTAAATATTTTTAGAATACCAGAATACTTGGGTGAGCCATGGAGACCCAGAAACCGCCGACAGACTCGTGGATCTCGTCGAAAGATAC
>CM070036.1:136623345-136638689 GCA_036250615.1 Ptychadena robeensis | reverse complement strand
GCTGTTAAAAAAATGAGCACAAGTTACCTATGTCAGTTCAAGTGCACTAGGCCTCAATACTTCTTGAGTCATAATGAGTGGATCATCAGTTTCTTATACTGAAAGGTATAGCCCAAAGAGAAAGATATGAAAACATTATATTTACCCTCCATAGAACATTAGACCGCTTCTTAAATATGCAATTCTGTTTTGAGGAGCAATGTGCAATTAGGATATTGTGGATTCTGAGTACATAGAAGAGCAGCTAAATTAATTAGGTGGGGTTTAGTAAGGGCATGTTTCCACTATAGCGTTCCAATAGTGGCGCGCAGCAACTGAAAGCAGGAAGTGGGGGAGGGGGGTGGGACTGGGCATCTTGCCTCACCCTGCCTAATTGTGCCCATAGAGAATGAATGGGCGCAGTTAAAAATCCATGGATTGATCTATGGCCGCAGCGCGTGATCCAAAATGTGGTGACCGGCGATCTAGATTGGGGGCTGCGACCATGCCTGATTGCGGCTGACTGCAGATGTAGGCATGAGCCCCATCAAATACACGGCGGGAGATCGCTACAGTGGAAACAAGGCCTAATGGTTAGTTAAATTCGGTTTATTTATCTTTGAGAAGAAGTGATTCAAGAGAGCTCTGATATCTATGCATTAATATAAAACACAAAGTTTAGAAAACTTACTTGAAAGTTGTTCTCTTTAAGGTCATGGTAAAAGGCACAAGGACACCCTTTGACACTGAATGAAAAGAAGTTTATGAGAAATGTGTTTTGCTGTATGAGCTGTGAAAACAGAAATGCACAAAAGCTGGCGGTATAAAATAGTTTCCATAAAAGGGCTGAATGTGTTTTTCAACACGCAAAACCTAATTGGAAAACATTTCAACAATGTATTATCAAAGAGTGAACCATTCTCGACTACTCTGGGACATTTCTCTTCTTCTTTATAAGCTAAGCTTACTGGAAATTTATTCATTTTTATATTTTTTTATAATTGGGGTGGTGGTAGGATTTGCATTTATTCTGCTTGATTAACTCTATAAGGCCCCCCACACGCACATCAGACCAGACCAGAATAGCCCCTCAAGTCAGTCGTACGGCAATCGGACTCAATGGTTCTTTTCTTGTCAATCGTTATACTTTGGATGGGTACCTGTATGGGGGCCATCCAAAGTATCTTATGGGAATCCATGTGTGCGTAAGTGGCACACATCGTGATTCCCTTAAGTTTGGCAGATGACTGAAAGCAAGGTGGTGACATCACCACACTGTGATCAGTCGCTGGCAGATCACCTGGGAATCTACCCATTTATGAGTAGCTTAACTATGTTTTTAACCCAAAAGAATGTAAAGAGGTCCCACACTCAGCATGAAAAGTCCAATTTCTCCTTTATTTAAAACTAAAATGGTACATTGCCAAACAACCACTCTGGGATCATCTCCCAGGCCATCCCAGGGTGGTTGTTTGGAGGTGTATCATTTGTCATCCCAGGGTGGTCATTTAGAGATTTGTCCCCATCCGTCATGTCAGATCACTGTGCGATCCAACATGCAGCAGATTCTTGGTCAATATGACCAGGGGGCACAGCCGATTCCCTGCCGACCCGACCACCGATCGATTGAGGGAACGCACACGGCAGCCGATTGGCTGTCGAATCGGGTAGGAATTGGTCCATGTATGCCTAGCTTAAGTGAGGGACCTCTTTATGTTCTTCTAGATTTAGATAGAGGTTATATGGAGATTGACCAAGTTTTGATCCGGCACTGGTGAGATCAATGGGAGTTAATTAGCAGCCTGAGAGGAAGTCCGTGTCATTTAGATTAAAAATCTTGAGGAGTGCAGGCCTAGCTGTGTTTTGGTCCTAAATATGTTCTTAACCCCTTTAGTATGTCCTCCAACAGATGTCCTAAATTGGGGGAAAAAAGAATTGTACTATTAAGCTCTGTCACTTGTCCCTGCTGACTATCCAACGTGATTTAGAATGGTTCCCTATAATGTCATCACTTTGACAGAGATGATATAGTGAATGGTTGCAGATTTGATGCTCTATTGGTAAAACAACTACTCAACCTGTTATTTCAGCCAAAGCTTGTGTGTGCTTAATGCTGTATTCATCAGATACAATTACAGCATTACAAATTATGACAATTTAAAAAAACAGGAAACAAATGTACATATGTAAAAAAATGCACTATAAATATGTCTGGCCATCTACGGTTGAGGCCAAAAGTATTAACCCCCTTCTGAAAGACAACACTCTTGATTTCTCGATAAAAATTACCATTAACAACAAGTGCTTGTTATTTTGGAAAGAAGTACGTTACACAAAGCAATGTCCACTAAGATTTTTCATGGTTTCTGACCATGTATACTCACTTTGAGCACCCGCCAAAGATTTTCAATAGGAGGGACTTTTGGACTAATGTTGATGCATGCTTTGGGTCATTGTCTTGTTTGAAGACAGAGCAACCACCTACGTTAAGACAGCCATACATAGAGAGATGAAGGATTGACGGCCCCTCAGCGGATCAGCCAGCCCCTCACCCTTTTTGTGCCGGCAATTACTTTTAATGGAGACTGTTCAATGTAATGGGTTGTGTTAAGCGGCGTATGGTATATTCAAATTAGTGTAATATTCGGAATATACAAAGGATTATTCTGAATTAGTAAAATTCGATTTGACTGTATTCTACTGCCTTCCATTGCGCAATGCACTTTTTTTTCTTCATTCTGTGATCTAAGCTAGTATGAGCACTGTGCATATTGCGCATATCCATGCGCAATGCGCACAAATATGCGCAATGTATGCCGGTAAACAATGTTGAAGCATAATATGCTGAATATCTGCCATTGCGAATATCCGAGCACACATTCACAAATATTGCGAATTCTCGAATATCAAATATTCGTCGAATATATTAAAATTTTGAATATTCTAGCTCAACACTAGTAATGGGATTGGCCAGGAATTTACCGGCATGTTGGATCACCATGCGATCTGACATGTGGGAGATTCCTGGTCGATGTCACCATGTGGGACCACTTGATTTTCTAAGCTGAGCTTGATTTTCTCACCTGTAAAATCAGGTAAAAATTGGGCCGTGTATGGCTACCTTTACTTAAGGTGGTCCTATACAATGAGCAGATTTTTGCATATTTTGCCTTAAAATGTCAACATGAAATGCACGATTTTCAAGCCATTTTTATTTTCATGGCGAAATCAAGAGTGTTGTATTATTTTATAAAAGGGGCTACTAATTTTGGCCTCTACTATAAATAAAATTGAACTCAAGGGTTGAAATGGTTTGGTGGTCATGCTGGATGAGTAGAGGCCACTCTGATGAAGTTATTGGTCCATTTAAAAGAAAGCCCCACGTTTGGGTAAAATATTAGCTTTACCACACAGCACATGGCAGTCTAGGCATGTGAGCTGTAATGTCATTTGTTTATGTAAGCAGCAGTAGCAGCCTAATGAAGGTACAGGAAGGGCATAAAACAAGCATATAAAGGAGTACACATATGTTTGATGTGCTTTTCATGTGCGGAGTATCTCTCATCATGTTGTATAAAATTCTGCATAATGATACAATAAAAAATGTTCAATCACATACTTGCACAGATCAAAAGTTAGTACCTATGCACACTGCTACTTTAAAATAGAGGCATCCAGCATTCCAAACTAGACAGATGCATATATTCCAGTCTTATCTCGGCAATAAAAACCTCCCTATGCATTCTCAATCTCTATTTGTGGGCAGAGTGACCTGTTTTGACATTACTTTGAAGAACATAAAAAATATTGCTGTATATTACACCTAAAAAAAATGTCATTGGGTTCCAAGGGTTTGGATTTTGATTTAAGGCCATTATGTTGAACACAAAACTCCCATGGATACATTAAAAGATGATAATATTATACGGCAGACTTGGCAACGCATTCGCTGAAAATAAAAACGTCTCCTTGGAAGTTTTCAACTGGGACCTACAACATATTGTACCGCAGTCTTGAATGGAATGAGTAATATAGCACAATTATTTTCCTGCAAGCTATATTTTCGAGGAGGAATAACGGAATTGCTCTTTTTTTTTTTTTGGTCTCATTGCTCGAAAAACTTATTAATTCCCCCCAAGCTCATTTATAATCATGCTGGAGGTTCAGCTGCGTGTTTTTCGTGCCTTGCTCCTAAAGCTAGACAGCATTAGCACAAAGAATACCAGGTGTTACTTTCAGATTCTCTGACACTCTGTAATACATTAACAGAAACACTCCATCAAAACACCGGAAAATTAATGAATACTGCCAGGGAGTCGGGCGAGAAACTGTAAAAAGAATCTTCATAACCACAAGGAGATCAGCACTGCACAGGTTAAAACATGAAACCGAAAATAAAAATAATAACTGTTTAATAAGTGTTTACCTCAAATTCCAATAAACCCATTATTCATACAATAATTACTTGATAGGGTTTTAGTTCCTGTTAAAAAAGAAGTATAGACAAAAATCAAATGGTATATTTATAGTTAATTAGCATATTACCTGTTGATGTTGTCAGTCGTCATTTAAAGACCAAGCTGTCCAGAAAATGTGATGACAAACCACTTTAGCTGGCCATAAACACTTCGATCCGCAACCGATTTTACGGAGATCGATCGACAAAGAACATGCTGACACATAAAGGGTTTATTGCCAGTCAGAATGACTGGCTGTGCGCGATAACATTTTTTTAATGTGTAGTCGATCGTCTGCATCGCAAAGTCTAAGGCCGGCTTTTAATAACAGGGATCCTTACAATGCTACGTATTTCTAAGTAAAATCTTTATCTTAAATCTCAGGGACATCAAACTTTGGCCTAGGGGCCAAACCTGGCCCATAGTCTTTTTATATTTGGTCCCCAAGATTATTTTTTGTAATCTTATTTAAGAAATTATTGGCAGAGGTGTGTCTTTTATTTGACATTTTATGTCATTTGTGTTATGGTATTACACTTTCCTTATTCCATACGTAGAATGCAAAACATAAGTTTGTTTCCATATGAAAAGGTTCATGGTACTGAGGAAAAACTGTTCCAATCTTCCAATCTTGTCCAATCTTCGGGTTTAAAACCCCTGTCTTAAAGTGGACCTACCAGCTTGGTATCTTCTTCCAATTATCGGCACCAGAGGTAAAAAAAAATAATAATAATAATACTTAGCTGTGAAATCTGTCCAAATGCAGTGGTGCCCCTCCTGTGACGTGCGGCCACGGCCAAAGTAGGCGTCACTTCTGACGTCTGCCTCCCACAATCCCAATGTGCCCGGCAGTTAGCCAGATCTAAATCTGGTGATGCTGGAGGGAAAGAGTATCAACGGGTTCAGATCTGGAGTGGTGGAGAGAGCTTTGCCCTTTCAGCATCCCTGGAGTTAGATCTGGCTGTAATCTTCCATGCTGGATGGCAGGACACTCAAGGCATGCCAGCACTGGAGCGAGGAAGAGGTAAGTATGGGATTTTCCTCTACATGGATCGCTTTGAATGGATCAAGACTCCATGTAGGTAAGTAAGTTCATTTTTCTTGTTTTTATTTTTTAAGATTAACATTTTTTTACTGCTTGGTAATGGTTACCAGGCATTAATCCTGTCAAACAAACCCCAAAAAATGCTGCAGAAACATTTTAGTATTTTACTTAAATTACCTTTAAAATTAAAAAGCAAACACAGTCGCCAAAATCTATAATAGGTATCTTTATGTAATTAAAAAAATATATTTTTTAAGAAGTTTCCACAAAAAAAAAAAACGATCATGGTATAAAGGTTCTTTATCTACTTCCTGGTATTTGGTGACAATGTTCAGTCCTTTTACTGGAAACTGAGCAGAAGCTGCCCTAGCAGTAAGCCGAGTGTAGATCGGGGTAGATTCATTTACCAATATTGCTTACCCTGTGCTACACTCGGGGGAGCTTACCTGCTCCAGGCTGTCCTGGAGCAGGCATTCGCCAGGCGATTGACCAAGCGATTTTTAAAAAAACGCAACGATTATAAAAAAAATCACCTTCATAGAGAATAAATGGCCGTGATTTGAAAATCGCGAGCGCAGGCGATTGATCGCCTAAGTGTGAACATAGCCTTAGGTCGCTGAAGGGTCTGGACTGTGGAATAGGAAGGAAGGATCGGAAGGCCTCATACTTCACCCACCCAGTACCTGAGGGGTGTATTTTCTGGTACACAGCAGGTGAATAAAAAGAGGTCAGCTGACCTGATGAGAGAGAAAGTAAAGGTCTGGTTGGAAAGACATGTTTTGGCTGAAGTGAATTTCTTTCCTAACTTCTTATCGCAAGAAAGGATTTTGTCTGAAACCATAAGACACCCTTTTGTTTGGGTTTTTTCTTTTCAAGAAAGACTTTGTTGAATTGATTGCTTGATGCAATAAAATCTGTTGTCAGAAGTGACTCAAGCATGGTGAAGGTGACCCCCCAAATTCAAACCATACATTGTAATCTGTTTATATTTTCCGTACCAATTTTTAAAGAGAAATTTTACAGCAAGAATACCGCTAGTGAGGTCAATGATCGTGTGTTGAGTTATATTAAGGGAACAGTAATATACTCTGTTGTACCAGCTGTACACTGACTACTTTACAATTGCTTTACGTTGTATGAAAGTGTCATACCTTTAGTGTTGTACCAAGAAAAGGCATTCTGAACTATTTTGCACAGTATGAGGGGTGTGCTGACTTTCGTGATATACTGTGTGTACTCACCCTGGAGAAGCTTTACCATTTGCTTCTATTTTTAAATGCTAATTCCCATGAGTAGCAACTCAGAAGAAGCTTAAGAACACATCCTTTACTGGTTTCATATTATAAAAGTAAATCCTACTAGTAGCTCTGGGTTTCTGCTCTTAACAATTAATATTATTTAACAATAAGGACTCGTTATTGAATAAGGCCGTTTATTGTTGAACTCTCTGCACTAATGTAAAAACTATTTAGAAGTCTTGGTAATTCTCCATACTGCTTATGCGGCGCAGAATATATCCTGACAGAGCACTAACTCCCATTAGCCGTGTTCACTGAAACATCGCTAATGAGAGCTTGCTATCCACTGAGTTTGTGGAGAGTATTCTGAAGATCTGGCATGCCCTACATAATGAGAGCAATGGCAGGGGAATTCTCCTCCCCGGCGACTTCACACTACAAACTAGCTGCTCTGTTTAGATCATGTTAACCATCCAGGTCTGTCCAACCAGGTTACGGGCTCTGCTTGCAAGAATTTCATTACTTACCAATGAATTTAGTGATGTGACATAACTGTTTAGGCTTCAAAAAGTAATTCCTGCCAGCCCGAGAACTCTTAAGGGATTGGCATGATGAGAAAAAACATACAGTGATTTATTTATTTTTTTGAGAATAGTTCTAGTTTTGCCAACCTCAGATGCTGCTGTAAAAAAAAAAGCTATTTGTTGTTCCTACCTATTGATTTGTTATGTTTCATGGGATACAGCTTTGTCTTTGTTCTACACTGTTGTCACCCTGTAGTTTTTTTTTTCATTTAGAAACAATGACTTTGGAAATGGTGGCTATTTTAGACCCCCCTACCATTTCTGAATGGTATGGTCCAACCCCTATAACCGAGCTTTTGTTAGACATATTAGTAGTAAGTCAATAACTAGGCTTGCTAAATATTTTTTTTAAATGTTTTGCTAATCATCTTACTGGCTAGAATTGAGACTTCTGAACTGAGTAGGCAAGTCGGATGACAAGCAAAATGTCTTCAAGAAAACTTTACCAAATCCACAACTCAATGTGTCAGGGTTAGGGACACAAATTCAGTTGCTTTGACTTAAGGTAGAAAAAAATGGGTTGATTTTTCCCAGATTTATGCAAAGCCTGTGCATAGATCTGGGAAACAGTCTACCCTCTATTAATCTCGCTCGGCCGAACAGGTTACCAACATGTTGGTAAACCTTGTTCGATAGCCTATACTTTAAAATGGACCCACGGTTCCCCATTCAAAGTATAGGACGGGCTGACAGCTGGTTTACCGATATCGGGGAAGCTGACAGATCTGTCTGTCGGCTCAAAAATCTAGCTATTTATTCCAGCCTTTACTATAGCAGATATACTACTACTTGGATGAAGGAGAACAGATATTTTGCTAAACACCTTCACCTGTTAAAGGAAGTAAAACGATTTCTGTCCGAACGATCACCGGGCGCGTGCACGCCAATCGATTGACGAGGAATCGTGTGCAGCCTACCCTGCCCGATCGACCACGGGCGATCGATATGGGCCCCCGAATCGGATCGGCCAGAGAACCGACCTGTTGGTCTTTTCTGATCGATTCAGCACACATCAAGGGGAGTTGCCATTTGTGAAGCAATCGATCGGGCACGGAATCGTCCAGGAATCGGTGGCCTAAGGTGGTAGGGACAGACGTAATTGGGCGATCGATCGGCCATCCGATCCCCTGTGGCATCGCCGGAATGTATGGCTAGCTTAATAGCAGGTCAGGTTGGAAAAGTCCTAAATCTGTTACAGCCAGATCTCGAAAGAAAAAAAAACTACTGCTCCAATGACATATGATATACTACATCATATATGTCACACTCTGTTTGCCCATACTCCAATTCATGTCTTAACTGTCACTCTTGTGCTCTTGTGTTCTCGACACCATGCAGAACCCTGAATTTTCCTCTACTGCAGCCAAAGCAATACTGATTGATCAAGACTATAAATGGATTAGAAAAGAGTTGCAGTTTACTGATAAATCCACTTCTGGATACTCTTCTCGGGTCAGTTGTAGCTTTTAGATACTGTCCTTATTTTACCATCACAAGGGAACCCAGATTGTTCAACCTCCCTTGTGGTAATCCCAAGTGTGACAAAACTTGACTAAAAGGGGCCACCCCGAGCCACATTCAGGATTGCCAGGCGAGCTGGTGGTGTCCTCTAGTGATGTGAATTTAACTACTTCTTCCTGGAAGCATATCCCTGGTGTTAGTGATGTCCAGGGGAAAATGGGGGCTGCCCAAGGCATTTCTCTGTATTGCCAGACCAGCATAGGTGTCTTTGAATCTCTGGCATCATTGATGACACTGAGGAAGTGTGGAAGGGGCTTGTGCAGGCTGGAAAAATAATATTTGTATCCACCCATTGCTAAGTTGTGGTGTATTCTATGTTGTGATAGGCACCCTAGATTATTTTCCATTCAATTCATAAATTTCGAACCAGTGCTTCTACTAGACCTAATAGTTAATGGTTAATTTACAGGAAATAGTGTTAAGCTCGAATATTTGAATGACAAATATTTTTCATGAATATCGCCAATTTGAGAATTTGCGAATATGTTGGTGGATATTCGCAAATTTCAAATATTCACGGTATGGCCATGTATTGTGAAAATAAACATAGCATGTGACCATTCATTTCGAATTTTATTTTCACAATTGCTGTAAAATTTTTGCAATGAATGGTCATACAACGAATATTCAAATTTACGAATCAAATATTATTAGAATTATTTGCAAAATATTGCGAATTCGAATATTGCCTATGCCGCTCATCACTAGTAAATAGTCACGCACCCAGATCATGCCAAAGTTACTTTTGTTACAAATTTCGGGTGCAAAATGTTCTTTTTTTCTCAAATAATCTCTCAGCGCTTCTAAAATCCCAAACTAGAAGTTTAATCGTAAACTTGAAAAGTTGAAATCTTTCTTTCAACTGCCTGAAGTTTTATTTTCTGTCCAAGTTGCCATGAATATTTTAGGCAAAGCTTAGGTTTAGAATTCAGAAAAACACTGTAAAAAAATCCCCTTTTTATATTTGAACATGTTCATGAATTATGATTATTTTTAAGATCCATCACTGTTAGAAGCTGTTGCTGTGATACATCCTGGAGAAAATGACTGCTTTCTTCATCCAAAATATGTGGTGTCTGCACAATCCTCGGAGCACTCTTAAAAGAACTTGTTCAGGCCTACTCTTCATATTGACAATAACATGGGGTCTGACCATCAGATGACATCACTGCCCCCAAAATTGACAAAATTAAGTTGTAGGCCTCCTTATGAGGATAGTATTTAATAAAGAAACTTATAATCATTATACCTGACTAGTAGGGTAAGTCAGGGGAATAATTCACACCAAATAGGCTACTCTCATGTAAAAGACAAGATTCTACTTGATCCCCCAAATATATAGTGTTTGCCGATGGTTGTGGTAGGATAGAAATCTTCATTATGGCTTGGCAGAAATAAACTACCGTATTTTCCGGCGTATAAGATGACTTTTGAACACAGGAACATGTGTTCAAAAGTCGGGGGTCGTCTTATACGCCGGGTGTGGCTGGCAGGGGGGTGCAGGGGATCATCTACGGGAGCTAGTAGTCTGCTCCCGATCTGTGCTGCCTGGGCTGCGTGCTGGCTGAGATTAGCAGAGGTAGAGAGAGATCGGGAACCGAGAGCAGTTCAGGATGCTTCTCCACAGAGAACACACACTCTCCCCTTTCCACTGCTGTAGAAACAAAACTAAAAATTCTATACATTCATAGCAGGAAAAACATTAATAGTATAATTATGAAACTTTCAGGGTCAGTAATTCTCACCTACTACTACTTACACCCCGGGTTTCACCCCTCTATCTAGAACACTTATAAGTTACATTTCAGCTAAAGTCCAGGTATTAGACAATGCTCTTTTCATTGCCAGAGAGATATACTCCTATATGCAACATTTAACTTGCCTTCATTGAACACATATATCTTTAAATCCCTGCATGGTAGAACCTTGACATTTTGTGGTTTACTAGTTAACCCCTAAGACTACATCCATGCAAATTTTCAGGTCCCTGAGCACAATCCTTCCTACTAAAAGCCCCCTATAAAATATTGCTTGTCTATTAGCATAAAGCACTACTCTGCTGTATACATGCTTTCACTTATCCTATCCTTACTAATACAAAAAAAGATCGGACTTCTAAGGGTGTTGGAGATCTGTGGGTTGAAAGTCAGAGTAAACATACATTTTTTTATTTGGTGTGCGTTTGAAGAGAGGCAGTCTTATACGGCGAGAATATACCAAACTCTATATTTTAACTGGAAAAGTTGGGGGTCGTCTTATACACCCAGTCGTCTTATAAGCCGGAAAATACGGTAATCAGTTGCCCATTCTTTTTTTCTTCAGACATATAAATATAAAGAGATATAAAGATAGGAAGGTATTTAGACATATATGGTTCCAGTTTCATGACCAAACATATAATAGGAGAATGGTTTGCCCAACAAAACAACTGAAATTCTGTAAAATCATGCATATGATGAAGACACTCCTATGACACAGCTTAGTCTGGCCTATGACCTCAGTTTTTTCAACCTACAACTGAAGCCCTGCATACACGGTTGGATTTTCTGCTGTCATGATGCCATCACACGCAGCGGCTCCTGCTGAGAATCGGTCGGTCCAAATTAATTATATTGGACATGTCCATAATGGCTTAGATTGATTTGGCGGCCAATTTCGGCACAAAATCGATGTACTGATCAGGCAGCCCCGGAGTGCTGCCTGATCGGTACAGCAGCCTCTGCTCACTATTCCTGGACTGCCACTGTGTACAGAACAACCCACTTCGAGGGGGGGGATATTTTTCTGCTAGCACAACCCACCGCCCCCCCCCCCTCCCGCTCAACAAGTCCTGTCATGGACATTGTTGCTGTACGGGGCCCCATGATTTCTGACGGCTACCCTGCATGTGACCATTCATTTTGAAGGTCATTGCGATTATTATGTTTTCGCAATACATTCGCATATTCACGAATATCAAATCAAATATTCGTAAACTTATTCGCAATATATCGCAAATTCGAATATTGCCTATGCCACTCACTACTGCAAAAATAGCCCAATTGATTCAGGGTTATGAGCATCCTGCTCCACCCATTTTTTAACACTTGTGGGGAGAATTTACATTACATTATGAATGCATTACTTGCCTTGATTAAGTTTTTTTTATCTGCTAACTTTACATTTAAGTATCCGGTTTTGAAGCTGATTAAGTCTACTTATTTTCTGAATATTAAGAAACAATTTATCATGAGGTTTACAACAATTCATCATAATTAACCAGCGTTGCTCAGTTGTAACAGCTAAAGTGATGAAGGAAATGCTAAAAATCTGCAGAATGTAGAACTTGTGAATAAATACACTCTGAAGTGTAATATGGATTATAAACAAAGACCTCTCCGCCGCATATCCCGTGCTCATGGTAGCGACATACTTAGAAGTAGGAGGGTAAGAGTCCTTATGTCTGTTGTTTTTTTTTTTTTGCTCTTCAAGGAGAAATTTTAAAATGACTGCAATTCTTTTGGGATATTATAGGATTAGAAACCATTAAAAAGCACCTTAAACCCAGAAATATTTAATGGCGAGAAAAACAAACTCAGAGTAATTTTGTCTTTATATTTTCCCCTTTCATCCAGCTGTTCACATAATGATAGCTCTGTTCAGGTATTACTTCTGGCAAAGCTGGAAAAACAAAAGCATTTTCTCCACAAATAGTCGTTTATCAGTGAGGGAGGCTGCGAGAAGTGAATTATTAGCTGGGCTTCCCCTGGTTATTTGTTCTAAGTCAGACTTTTCAAGCTTCTGAGTTATAGAGAAAAGAATCACCTGTAATTTATGTTCTACAACCATTGAGATTTCTTTTCTCTTCACTCCTGAGAAATGACTTTGGAATTCTATTCAAAAGTCAAATTATAAAACGTTTATTAGTGGATTTTAGATGAGCAATGTTTTTTTTCAAATTCTATCAAAGCTGGCCACACACGGCTCAATGAAGAAACAGATTAGAGCAACATTGGGCACCGTTTGCGCTCACAGCACCTGATGTTGCTCTCATCTGTTTCTTCATTTGAGCCATCCATGGATCCATTGATCCTGCTCGAAGGAACTGGACCAAACAGGTTTTCAACATGTTGGAAAACCTTGGTTGAAATCCATTACATTGAATGGGGACAGCGAGTCTCCATCTAATGTAATGGATATCTGCCAGCTGAGCTGCACGCACACAGGCTGTGATCAGCTAGCTGCTGTGTGTGGGGGGGGGGCAGAATTTCTCTGTGCCAGGAGAGGGGGGCGTGCAGGCTGGCTGACTGCTTCTTTTGCTGGGGATAAGCAGAGACCCAGTGGATCGGGAAAACCGGGTCCCCATCGTACGGTAATTGATGTGCCCATGTGGTGCACATTGATTACCGTTCGAACGACCCGCGATCAATCCAAGCGTAGTGATGTCCCCACCCTTTCAATGATCGACAGTTGATTGCACAGGACTGTGTATGCCCAGCTTAACAGTTACGTTTTTAGAAAACAGCTTTTGTGGTGTTGAACATTCATCTGGTTGTACTGGTTGGGCCAAGATTAAGAGAGCAGACTATTGAGTGTGCGTTGTAAAAATTCAATGTCCAATTCATGTCCATTCTTTTATCTGACTTCCTGCCAATCAATTGTTTACCTGACTTTCTGCCCAGCCATGCATGTCAATCATTCGTTTTTATGACTTCTTGTCCAGCGATGCAGGTCAAGCACATATCCTTGCTTTCCCCTTCACCTTCTATTTTGTCAAACCTGTTTCCTTGGTCCACTTGATGATGCTGCAGAATCCACCAGCATAATTCCAAAACAGAAACATATTTATAATATATGGAATGTATTATTTATAGCTTCATTTTGCATGTTTTGCTTACACAAGAAGCCCATTCAATAGTCAACTCAGTAGGATGTTATCAGATTTCCTTTACTTCTCTATTCAAAGAGGATGAGAAGAAAGCCCCCCCCCCCCCCGGTCAGATGCTGCAGTGGGTCACCCTGATGACAGTCTTATTTTTTAACATGGACTGGGGTCCAGTCCTTTTATCTTGGTCCAAGAAGTACAGATGTACAAAGATTAAGGCATAGAACAAAAATCTTAGAGTATTGGTACTAGTTGGAGCAAGAAGAAGGCAGCAGACCACCGAGTATGTGGCATGATGTTTAAATCATTATTTTACAAGATGATCACATGATGATGCTGTGAAATTAATCAGCATAATTTCAAAACAGAAAAATTTTCATATTTTATGGAATAGAGCAGTTCTGGTCTCATTATGTTTTCTTGCCTTGCACAAAAAGCCTGTTCAATAGCTGCACATTTGAGCCAACTCAAAATGGCGTCAATATATGTTCTCTTAACCGCCCTAGTGTTAGCGACGGCACCATCTCGTCCAGCGCTGCTACCATCGTTATTGCACTGGACAAGATGGTGCCGTCCAGTGAAGATCCGGGCCCTGGCAGCACATACTTACTGTTTTGTGCTGTCCTGGTGTTCCCGATGTGACATGCTGGCTGCTGGAGCGCGGCTCATCCTCCACCCCCCCTCTGAATGATGTGATGATGTCACGTCGGGGAGGCGGCGGGAAATTTGAAAGTGAATAGCACGAAAGCAGTTTTCTATGTATGTTCTATGTGCTGTCAATGTTCTGCTATGTAACAAACCTCGCCAAAATAAAGTCTCTGGTGCCCCAGATGTGCCCATATGCAGTAACCCTCTCTTCCCTGGTGTGATTTTACCACATCCGTCACACCAGGTTAGAGAGGGATAACTGCAAATGGCCACATCTGGGAATCTGGAAATTTATCACATGAAAGAAGTATATTAGAGGTTATATCATTCAAATGACACCTTGGATTGAATTTATCTTTTTGCCATGATTTTTGTATTTTCTCATTAATTTTATTATAAAATAAATTTTTATTTTACATAATTGTTTGTTTCAGGATGTCTATAAGACACTTGTATGGACATATTTTGGGAAGTTACAGGCCTACAACATAATGAAAAATGAACTATTGAAGTCTATGGTGCATTTTTGGTACAGAAATCTGGACCTCAGCAGTGCGCTAGGGAGGTTAAAAACTGTATTCAGAAATAATGAGGAAAAAAAGTGTAAGGGCCCCCATACACCTTTAGATCTCCTTTTGTTTTACCAAAACCCTGTAATATGAGGCACTTTCTAAACAATCAACTCTACCTGTGTTCAATCGCAGAGGACCCTATAATACATAGTTGTTGGTAGATCTAAAAGATATCTGACAGAGAGATCTAAAGGTGTATGGCCAGCTTAAGATGTAGTTGGTTCATCCAATGCCAAGGGACAAAAGAGATCGAATCACTCAAATAAACTGGTAGTGGAGTGAAGGGAAGGGGATTGTACGCTACAGGAAAGGGGGGAAAAGTAGGACACCCAATGCTTTACCATGAATAGACAATAATTGTGTATTTGAACCCGTCTATAGTGATGGCCCAAACTGTTCGCCGGAGAACTATTCGCGGCGAACATCGCATGTTCGC
>CM070036.1:136603693-136623245 GCA_036250615.1 Ptychadena robeensis | reverse complement strand
CAGGTGCGGAGGTTCGCGTTCGCGAACATCAAATTCCGGGTTCGCGCCATCACTACCCTTCTATAATAATTCAGCCCCTGTCTACCTCACTGACTATAGAACAGGCAAACCTATCCACAAAATGTGTCAGTACCATACTTTGTAATGTTTATGCTGCACAAAGCTTAACATTCCATACTTCGGGTAGAATTAGGTAATTAACGCAGCTGAATGTTTATGATTACGGCTAAAATAATAAACTGAAAAGCATTGAAGCCTCCCACATTCTTTTTTCAAGATCCGACATTAATCCTGACATATACACAGGTCTCTTCCTGGTCAGTTCTCTCTACTTTTTCATCCAAAACGCCTAAACAGAACACAGTTTTTCTCTTTGACAAATAACAATGTGTTGAAGCCATGCCAAAAACCTATTGATGTTGTAATAATGCCAAATGTTGTTTTTTTTCTTAAGGCTTATAAAAATGCAGAGGTTTAAGTTAATCATATGACTGCACCAGTTTGGTAATGTCTTGGAGCAAAGCACATCGTTTTCAAATGATAAATATCACTTAGTGCGCACGGCAATGAATCAATTGTATTATTCTTTCTTCAGCTGCTCATGCATGGTAAACCAATAGCAGATGCTGCATGCTTGTCAGGATTTGTTACAATGGGGGGGGGGGGGGGGGGGGGGGGGGGGGGGGGGGGGGGGGGAGAGATCCGCTTGCAAGGAATCAACATTTGGCTTTTCACAAATATAAGATAAGATAAGCAGGTTTTCTTCACTTGGTTGTCATTCTATGAACCTTCTTTAGTGGCATACAAAGCACCGCCATGAATGAATGCGTCGTGCACAAAATCCTAACTATTTCCGTGCCTCTAAGATTCAAAGGTGGATGCCAGGCAAACCTCTAAATTCAGTAATAAATATGTAAAGTTAATAGATTTTCACAATACCTGCGCTCTGGCGTTTTTTGTTTTTTTACATTGTTTAAACTGAAATCAAGACTGCTACATTGATCACAGTGTTTATGTATTTATTAAAACTTGGCAAAATACATTTTTAGGCAGCTGTTGTAAGTACCAGACTATAACTCAAAATTAATCTCTGTACAACTTTTAGACTTGCGAAACATTTTATATTTACAGCATATACAACAAAATAGGGCATCTAAAAGAACATCGATCATTTTCTAGGGAACCAAAAACATAATAAGCAACCAAAAGGTCTGCATCAGCCTACCACCAGCAACCACTGATACCTAACTGTATCAGTGAAATGATCTATAGTGTTGGTAATAGTGTTCATTTGTTCCAGTTAGTAAAATTCCTTGAAAACTGTCAAGCGTGACCAGCATAATGAATAAAGTTCATATCTCACTTCCTTACTTTCTGTCTGACTGATGGTTCATTCCTCTTGGCACTCTGGATTAACCTCCCTAGCGCACTGCTGAGGTCCAGATTTTTGTACTAAAAGCGCACCATAGACGTCATCACGTCACTTGGAGGGGGGGGGGGGGGGGGGGGGGGGGAGAAGGAGAATCCAAGCAGGCATGTCGCATCGGGGACACCGGGACAGCGCAAAACCATAAGTATGCGCTGCCGGTGCCCCGATGTTCATTGGACGGCACAATCTCGTCCAGTGCGATTGTGGAAGTAGCAGTTCTGGACGAGATGGTGCCGTCACAACGGTTAAACAACTCAGCTTGACCACACATTCTACATTGGCATAACAATATAGCTGGATTCTCCTAGTTTCTCCAACAAAACATCTTTCTTACCCAGGGAGGGGCAAATGTTTTGACTTATGGGCCACAGAAGGGCCGGACAAAGAAGCTGTAAGAGTCACCCAGTCCCAGGTCCTCCCAGTCTGGGTGGGGGGAAAAGGTTACATTGATAAATAGAAGCATTTTTTATACCACTAAAAATATGAAGTAATATTCATACTGCCAGGAAGGTTAAATAAAAAAAAGTAGATGTTGTGGGAAACCAGCTACAAATGGTTAGAGTTATGCAGGCAAAACAGGCTCAGGTATGGTAAAACAAACAGTTTATTGTGGCCAGGTTAAGTCACAAAGTTCTATTTGTAAAACAGGCTTTGGATAGTAAAATGATGGCTTCTAGAAGGAGACCTCAACAATCATCTTCTAGGCACTATCTTCACTTATTGCAGGGAAAAAGCTGTAGGGAGTCAGTGCATCTTGACACCAAGGTGACAAAAGACCAGATTAAAAGACTAAACGGGCTAGATATGGCCTGCAGACACACATGATTTGTCAGTTACAAGGTTACCACGGCCTATTGCTGTCCATAATCTCTGCAAAGTGTATGTGACTACTCAAGCCTTCATTGCCCTCCAGTTTCCTTCTAGAATCTAAGTAAATTGATAGATTAACCGATTAGTCTGCAACTGTAGGTTTTATAGGTTATAACTAAAAACTTGTAATAACCATTGTCTATGGATGCACAGCCCCAATACTTCTACATTTGCAGGAACAAGCAATATCTAGGGAAACAATCAGCGCACCTTAATCCCTTAGCCCAATAATGGTCCTCTACTTGGTTAAAATTCCAAGAATGTTTTTTTTTTCATTCTTAAGACAAGCACACACATCATAATCATCTCCAGACCATTGGCTCCTAGCTCTAATGAGATATGCCCTTAATGCCCCCATACACATAGCAAGCCGCGGCCGATTTTTCGGCCGACCAATGTGTGTGTGTGCTTGCAGATGCGTCGCTGGCAAAATCGCAGAGGGTCACCAGTGCCCACATGGGGCAACAGATTTCTGTCTCCCCAAAGCTCAGTGGGCCAGAAAACAGACATGTTCATAAATCTTTGGCCGATGCCATTAGTTTAAACAGGGACCCCGTTTAAACGAAGGGCCGGGCAGTTATGACCCTGAGTGATGGGGTGCAGCATGATGACGTCATCACAGTGCACTCTATCGCTCGTCTGTAGGCCCCCACTCGCTACATGTGTGGGGGGCCTTTACTTTGTGCTTAATTGTATAGGTATAGTAGACTGAAATCTTCTCTTGATTGGTACTGTTGGATAAAATAGATATAAAGGCATAAAATTATTATTCATTTCGTATTTGTGTTTAACTGTAATGTAAGCGCCTAAAGAAATTGGAAAACATGACTGAAGTGAAAAAACACACATCCCACAACATGTCATGTAAATCATGTAATTCAGCTGTTTTGTATACAACAGTACTTCCTTCTTATTTTCAAGGATAATTATAATCAATTATGGCTGCTGAATATCTTGCCAATTTTCCCTCCAGTACAATAAACATAAAGCAATCATACTAATGTTTACCAAAAAATCAAACATTAAAATGCCAAATGTCTAGTGTGAAGTATAGGGGTCTAAGCCTGGGTTGTTTAGTTTCAGTACATTGTATAGTTTTGTCATGATGAGTCCTGCAGAGGAGATGACTTATAGTAGAATTATTAGAGTTCTTGGTGCCAGAATCTAGCACTACAGGGTGCTGTGAGGCCATCCTGTACATACCATGGTGGTCTGTCTTAGCAAAGGTTGTGCAATCCAATTAGTGAGATGATATTTTATTTTAGGAAGTGTTGTGCAAAGCCTTTGGTGATGCCAAGTAGGACCTTCAAAAACATACCCCCCCCCCCCCAAAAAAAAAATTGCATGATTATAGAATCTTGGGAAAAGTTATTCATGTATTACTAAGTAGTGATGAGCAGCATAGGCAATATTGGAATTCGAGACCTTAAAATGTAAACTTTTTGCAAATATCTGCACTTTTACATGTGAATATTGTGATCGCAATGTCACAGCGGCATCGAACTGGTGCGCAGACAGTTTTTTTTTTACTGTAGGATTACCAAACTATCAATGTATTGGGGATCGGACGGAGAACTGACCCGAATATTCGAGATTAGGAAGATACAGTACTATGTTTGAGATCTTCACAAATTCTCAAAGTGCTTGATTGCCTTTAAAATAATCCACTACCCCTTGAGTGCATGCCATCTGTGATGGCACCTTATTCTCCAAATCAGTGTGGCTCTCTGGAACTCTCTGCCTCATCCCATTAGACTCCCACTCCCAAAAAAACCAAGAAATAATTGGTCACCATATTACGCAGCGCTGTACAATATATTAGAGCGGAGATACAACACAAGATAACACACAGGTATAGGTTATGACACAGGAGGAGTAGAGGACCCTGCCCAGACAGGCTCACAGTCTAATAGGTTGGGGAATAGAGTATACAATAGATGGGGGAGGGGGATGGGACTGGCATGGTTGTAATAATAGGGGTGAGAAGATGGGTAGGAGAGACTGAAGAGGTTGGTTTTCAGTTTTTTTTTAAAGAGCTTAAGGTAGGAGCAAGTCTAATTGGGCGAGGGAGGGAGTTCTAAAGAGTAGGAGGGGCCCTAGAGAAGTCCAGTAGCCGGGCATGAGATGGTTTTATGAGTGGGGATTTCCTTAGTAGGTCACTGGAGGAGTGGAGGGGGCGGTTAGGGATGTATTTGTGTACTGGGTTGGAGATGTAGGGAGGACAGAAGATGTGGAGTGATTTGAAGGCAATTTTAAATGTAATTCTCTGCACAATTGGAAGCCAGTGAAGAGATTTGCAGAGAGGAGCAGCAGATGAGGAGCGGTTAGAGGAGTAAATAAGTCTAGCAGCACCATTCATGATGGACTGAAGAGGTGACAGTTTTGTTAGAGGGAGACCAGAGAGGATGATGTTGTAGTAGTCCAGACGAGAGATGATGAGAGCAAGTACCAGGACTTTGGTGGTCTCTGGGGACAGGAAGGGGCGGATCTAGCAATGCTCTGTATGTCAAGGAGTAAAGGAGAGTGCAGAGTTGGAGGTGACACCAAGGCAGCAAACTTGTGGAATAGGGGAGATGACGATGGAGGAAAGATGAGGAGTTCAGTTTTGCTCAGATTGAGTTTATGGAATTTTTTTTGAAAGAGCGGTCAGCCAGGTAGGAGGAGAACCAGGAGAGTGCAGAGTCACAAATACCAATAGAGCGCAAGGTCTGTAGAAGAAGAGAGTGGTCAACAGTGTCAAAGGCAGAGGAGAGATCCAACAGAAGAAATAGGGAAAAGTTGCCTTGGCAGTGAGCAGGTCATAAGCAACTTTAGTGATAGCTATTTCAGTGGAATGAGAAGGTCGGAAGCCGGATTGGAGGGGGTCAAGGAGGGAATTAACAGTCAGATAGTTGGTGAGTCTTTTGTAAAGAAGGTGCTCGAGTAGTTTAGAAGCGAAAATAAGAAGAGAGAATGGTCGTTAGCTGGAGGAAAAAGAGGGGTCAAGCGATGGCTTCTTTAGTATGGGGAGGACTATGGCATGTTTAAAGGATGATGGAAAGATACCAGAGGAGAGGGAGAGGTTGAATAGTTCAGTCAGTGTGGGGGCAAGGGTGGTAGGTGGTTGGTGTCAGCAGGTGGAGTCCATGGTGTTCCTCTGATCAGGCTCCAGCAGCAGCAGGTTGTTGTGCCTGGTCATTCTGGTCCAATCCCTGGGTCTAATTGACACCAGGGGTGTGTAGTGAGCCTGGAGGACAGCAGGCAATCAATCAAGGAAAAGCCCATAACGCCCAGGAGGTTAAGCAACATAGTACAACGCTATCTTCATATCTAGCAATTTTCTTAGATGTTGATTTAAAGATATACATTTTTAAATGATGTATTATTGTTAAAAATAATAAAATGACCAGCAGGGCTTCAGATTAACTTAATAAAGATTGACATAATTGTGTGTGCAATTAAAACAGAAATATGAGTATGAGAATATGTCATGAACGGGGCCAGGGGTGTAGACTATCTAAATATAGTAAGGTGATCACAAAAAAGGGAAATTAGTTGTATATTTTATTAACACCATTGAAGTTAAATCCACTGGGCTTTTTTTTCTTAAGGTCAAAGCTATTCATAATATAATGTGTTATTATTATCATAATATCTATCATATTTCTTGTTAAGGTGACTGCAAATATAATTATACATAATCGTAGTAATTGCTGTAATTATCTCATAATGGCTTTAACTATTACAGACCAGCCCTGATCCATGCTGCTCACCGCATATCATACAGATGTTCACTGTATATGATCGGAGTCATAGAATAATAAATCTTTCCACACCTCCTGGTTTTCGGAAAGAGATAGTGTCAGTGTCAAGCATGCCGAAGCAATTAACAATTATTGTAATATTATTGGCAGTTTTGATTACTAGTAATGGAGACAGACAGTGAAATTGAGACATTCCAGAGTGTGAAGGAAAACACTGGGCACTAAATTAAAGCTAAGCATAATTAGGTCTTGGATGTGTATGTAAGCATGAACAATTTGGTGGTCTTTAAAATAAATCGATTCCTTTTGCCATTCTGGGAAGAGTGCCAAGTTCTATGGAAGGTACCCTCAAATTATTAAGCTTCCCTTCCATCCTGTTTGCATGTGTAAGCGATATGTCGGAGCTTACACGTCGTTCCAGAAGGTCCCATGTAAGAGTATGTAGACTTGATAACTTAGACAATATTAATATTCACAAAATATTCGTTATCACCTTCATTGCGCAAATCGGCACTTGTCCATAAACATATTGCGAATGCAATGCATGATACTTTCTAGTAATGAGCAGAACAGGCAATACTTGCATTGGCAAAATATCACAAATTTTAGCCCAATATTTGCAATAAATTGGTAAATTCGAGAATTTGTGATCTCCAGTCATTATAACCTTCATTGCGAAAATGTCTCCTTCATACCTGTTGGCTGGGAACCGGAAGTAATGTCATTGACGTCACATCCGGCACCTGGAACACAGTTCCTGGTTCCGATTGGCGGATGTGACGTCACTGACATCACTTCTGGTTTTCGGAGCCGATTGTTCACTGCAAGACCGGGTTCTCAACCTGGTTTTAAATGAAAAGATTCTTCCTCTGGCGGGATCTTACTGCTCCTGACCCTGCCGGTGGAAGAATAGTATGCTCCTTCTCTCAGGTGAATGGAGCGGGTCGAACACCCGTACTGCTCGCCGGCTAGAAGGAGTGCAAACATTCATGCCCTGCGGACAGTTCAGCTATCACTACTTGTGACCACTGCCTTTCTTTTGGCACAGAAACAATGATCCCATTGATTTAAATGGGACAGTGTCTATTGGTGTGCCAACAGAACGATGTGCTTTGTTTTAAATGCCAGGCCTCACGGTGTGCTGTGAATTGTACACATGTTAGGGTGGCCAATAAAAATGCACTGTTTGTTTTACATATTTTTATGCATTTTTCCCAAAGGTAGGAGGAGGGGAACATTTTTATTAAGCTCCCTAACCAAAAAATAGTTACAAAGCACACAACATGTTTTTGGATACGTCACATAACGTAACTGCATACAAAGTGTACATAAGCCCTAACCCTACACGATGACTGCTCCTTTCATTAACTGTACTGTGAAATGGGAAAATGTTGTTATTTTATAGGATAACATTATTTTGGCAAAATGACAGGTAGGATAACTACATAGACAACATGGAGGCGGGAGAAGGGGGGGGGTTGTTTACTGAATGTTATGCCAGGCTGTAATTTTATTTTAAGTACAGATGGGCAAAGAATAACCTTACTTTACAGATATCATTTAAAGGAATGCATCAGTAGGCATTTTCTCTTATGTTTTGGGACATTATTTTCCCCCAGATTTAACGCACCAGAAATTGACTTCCTGTGAAAATGGCAAGTGCTGCCTATGACGAGGAAAAATAAAGAGGATTAAGCTTTGCCTCTTATCTATAATTGGTACACCTTTCTTCTTACTATTTTTTTTTTTGTACAATTGCACAGACATAGGACAAAAACAGTGGGCTAGTTGCTCAGCAACAGCAGCCAGTACAATTTATTTTAGAGGAACTCAGAAGATAATCAGGTTTTATTCTTAGATGCGGTAAATATTCATCAGAATTTTGCATGCAGTCTTCTATTCAAAATGCAAAATTTAAATTAGTCATTTGGGGTATTGACTTCTCAGGCTCCCCGCTGTTCTATGGGCAAGTATTGCCTTTCAAAAAACTCTTCAGAAAGATGCCTTTCCATAAATATGCAAGAATGTAAATACTGTGCAGGATATAGACGGGAGCTCTAAAACGAAATGTATTTTGTGATTACACATCTCATTGAAACCATTGAGATTTTTTTTTATGCTTGAATTATAATGAGCAAAGTTTTAACATTTGATCAGCCATCAGTCTTCTTAGTTCACTATCATTATCCACTTCACAGGTTGTGCTTATTTTCTGTAGGGAGGAGAGTCACTTCTCTGTTACTTGGTGTACTCAAGTGAACTAAAAATAGTGATTGTTTTTATATTTTCTCAGCAAACAGGAACTGAACAGCCCTTGCCACTTGGTAAAACTTAATTTAAAGTTTACCTGAACTCAGAAGCACTGTTGTAAACAAACCCTACAGATGAACTCATGCACTAATACAATTACAATTTTGTTGGCCGTTTTAAGAAAATATTGTCTGTTCTCTATCTGGAATGAGCCCTTCATTCTGTACTTTCTTTGCCCCTTATTCATCCCGTTGGAATATTGCAACAGGGTAAGCAAACTTTTCTTTGTTTGGAGTAAAGAAGTAACCCTTCAGAATTTGCAGAAATAAAGGACACATAAAACAGCCAGTTTTGTCCAGCAAGATAAGACAGCATTGTAAACTAGTAAACCAGATGAGAGATTCAATCTTTATTTGCCAGGCTTCTGAGGATTAACTCGGGGTGCGATATCACAAGTGGCCACTCGGGGCATTTACAATGGTTTTCTATGGAAAAATTAGTCTCATATGTTTTAATTCGAGAGCCGAAATGAGAGATTTACCTGCTTTCTCTTCGGTGAGTTCTGGGTTGCGCTGCAGCAAACGTCATCAGAACCAGAGAGAGAGGAGGGGCTGAGTGGGATCTTGTTAAATTACTCCTTACAGGTAAGTTTGTTTGGGTTTTATTTATGCGTTATCGGCACTTCTACTACCATTAATGTAATGGTGAATTTATGGTGGTAGGTCTGCTTTAAGTAAAGTTTAAGTTAGGCCATCTAGAATCCTGTCTTTATTGTAGGAGGGCAATTAAAGAATATTGGTACTTAGATATTTGGACAGTGATGGTGAAGGAATTTAAAAACACTAGATGTAGATCATCTCTCTACAGCCTTGTGTTTTCTGCAGTACAAAGTAGATCAAGCTATGTATAGATTTATAATCATACTACTATAGTGCATTTAAGCCATAAAAAATGTTATACTCATAAGGTGGAGTACATTGCCTAAAGTGACATATACGTATAGATATAGAGACATAACTATTCATAAAAAGAGATCTACCTATACATAAATAATAAATGCATACAAGGCAAGCATACATACACAGAAGCTTACATCCACAGTTGAAGGAATGCATAATAAACCTCCCTGAACCCCTAAGGGGTCCCAATTCAGTTTAACAAGATATCCAATTGGAGGGGGTAATGCCAACAGTTGTCTTTGTAACACAAGGCATACACTGTGTGATTTGGTATATACAATCAAAATGATAATTAATAGACACATCTACTTCATGAATTCCATACACTACCCACTGATAATGTTGTTGTTCATTTTTTTATATCTAATTTCAAAAATTGTTTGTAACTAGAGAAGACCAATGGGAGTTAACTGCAATGGCCCTGAACACGGTACATTCCCCAAATTTGGACTTAATTTATGTACATGATCAATACTTTTTTTGTTACGTTCCCACAACCCTTCTCTACATTCCCAGCTATTTTAGTTCAGGGGGCTGGCAATAAACTACTAAAAACATTTATCAAATATTTCGTCAGATCATCACTATTTGTGAAATAAAACATGGGTTTTAATGTGTGGATTGGCCAAACAAAAAAATAAATAAATATAAACTGAAAAGTTGCACCCCATCATTTGGATCAAAGCACAAGTGCAAACTTGACTTAACATTGTAAGTGTATGCCAACATCCCATATAAATCCATATGCTTACAACAAAAAGTTGCACTTGGATCAAAGCACAAGTGACAACTTTTTTTTCTGGCATAAAGTGGTAAAATTGACAAACAATTGTACATTTTCAAAGTAAATACATTTTATTCATGTATGAAAAACATGACAGCATGTGGTGACACAAAAGCTTAGTTTAGATTACATTACTAACCTTGATTATATATTTGCCTACCATATTGCTGGACCCAAACTGCTTTCTCCTGGGCGATTTCCTCACTGCTCCCTGTTCTACATGGAAACCATGGATGGTTCTCGTGTTCGGATACTGTTTGGCATTTCTTTTACCTTATATTGATATTGTGATACTTTGTATTTATATACTTTTCCTATGAATTTGTGTATGTTGTTTTTTCTCCACAAATATAGTTTTGTTTACCGGCTGAAAAAAACACAGAAAAAACCACAGTATGTTGTGTAACGTGTTATAGAAAATATATACAAGATTATTAAGCTTTTGTGTTACCAGATGCTGTCATGTTTTTCATACATGAATAATATGTATTTACTTTGAAAAATGTACAATTTTACCACTTTCTGACGTAAAATGTCCTAAGGTGTCCCTTGTGCTTTGATCCAAGTGATGGGGTGCAACTTTGTATTTTAAACATATTGATTTATATGGGAAATTGGCAGATACCTACAATGTTAACTGGTGACTAGAGGTTACAAATTACCCTGCGACAAAAAATTATAAAATTGGCCTCATTGTCTTCATTTCCCCTTTAATATAATTACTTTATTCCACATTATGACCATCATTGAGCATGTTTATACATTTAGAAAGAAAAATCATTCGTATGTCTTTGCTTTGATAATACAGACTCACAATAACTCATATTTTATTGCCCATGTAACACTTTATAGTTCAGAAGCTGCTTTGATTGAGAAATCCAGTCTAGCAAAAGACATCTTCACACAGTTTTAATCTGTGGACTGCCGCTATATAACAAAGGGATTATAAAAAAGAAGGATAGCAGGATAAAGCAATATGTTCCTGAACAGAATCAGATCCACCATCTGTAATCAGAGCAATAAGACAACACGGCTATAGAACGCCAGTGCTGCAGAGTATATGCTGCCTGTGGATGGCTATTTCTCTTGCGGAGGTAGAGTGCCTGCCTTATGAAATCCCAAACAATGAATATTTGGTCATCTTTATTATCACATACCGTTATGGGGCAGAGTGCATAGTCATATTGCTTACTGTCTCTCAGTGGAACTTACAATCCTACCATAGTCATATATCACTTAAAATGTTGAAATGCAGTTTTGGGGGGAGCCTTTAACTACTTGAGTATAGAGAGGGTTATAAAAGTTTCATAAAATTTCGACTTGCTGACTTTGTGAGCCCCTGAACATGCAATCATCAACAACATTGCGGGAGATGTAGAGAATTTTTGTGGGAACATTAAAAAAAAGAAAGTATTGCTCTAGCACAGTGATGGCGAACCTATTGCACGTGTGCCAGAGGTGGCACTTGGAGCCCTCTCTGTGGGCACGCGAGCTGTCAGTCAACACAGAGGAGAGAACTGCAGCCTATTGGCTCTGAATGCTGTCAGTTCTCTTCCCTTCTCTTCTGATTGCACACAGTGCCCCATACCCTCTCCTATCCTATAAGCAAGTAGTTGTGTTAACATGTTTCCTGTGTGTATATAATAATTTGTGTGTGTGTAATCAAGGGTTTATATTCCATGCTGGCATTTCAAGACAAATAAGTGGGTTTGGATTTCAGTTTGGGCAACCGGTCTCTGAAAGGTTCGCCATCACTGCTCTAACACATGTAGTTTTTGCATAAATTATGTTTTAAGACTTTCAAGGTTCAAGAATTTTGGCACAACATTTTGACTACATTTTTAACTTCATTTATGCAAAATCTACATGTGCTAAGGCAAAAACAAATTGGGTAACGTTACCTTATTCGGGGGATTTGCAATTAACGCCCCCAATACCATGCAACCATCTCTACTTGTTTGTCTTTTGTGGTGTGAAAGGAAACACAGGGACAGGGAGAACCTTCAAACTTCTTGTAGACGTCATCCTGGATAAGACTTGAACCTGGAACCCCAGTGCTTCACGCCAATAGTGCTAACAACAGAGCACTCTGTACTGTCTGTTTTAGTCTTCCAAATTAATATACTGGACTACAGACTTATACTGTTTATGTTGTTTTGGCTAGTGGTTTAATAGTCTAACAAAAAGAAAATGACTTTTTTGCACATAGCCAGTGACGAGGAGATTGATGGTGCTTATGGAAAGCGTGTTATTGGTGGGAGTGCTTTTTATAACAGATTAGAAGGTCACTAACTGATGGCTAGATGTACAGTTAGGGTTTGTATCTAGTGGGCGTCGTGGACATATTGGCACAATGCATCCATGGTGCTCAAACTGCGGACCAGATTGACTGCATTTTAGGTCATGTTACTGCTGCATTGGCCTAGTTTTCATGTTTTTTCAACTGACATTGTATACAACAACCAGTGCTGTACATTAACCCCCACACTGTGGCAATGTATATGGAAAAATTACATAGACCAATAATAAATATAAAACATACAAATAATGATCACAAAAATATATAATATAAAAAAAATTGTATTTCTAAACATCATCATTAAAATCTTCCACTTTGAGGGAGCATTCACTGGCAATTTCCAGGCTGCTAACAGTCAAGTAACTGGACACAGATGTAAATTGGACAGACATCCAAAAAGCCGGATTCTTACACTTTGCTGACTGTAGAGTTTGGCCCCAAATGTTTCATACAACTCTCCTTATAGATATGCAGTGCCCCACACACCTTCCACGCACATATTGGCATTGGTAGCGTGATGATACAATAACACAGCTTGGCTAGTGACATTCCAATATGTTTATGTAAGTGAATATCTGCAATATCAGCAGGTGGTTCAATATACTTGCAAGCAGGAACCTTCAAAGAATGAAACACTATGATATGAAACCATATTTATATATTTTTTTAAAACAAGCTTCTAAACCGTTACAAGTTCCTTTTAAGTGAGATCGTTATGTTTCATATATTTCTGTTAGCGTAGCGTAAAATGTAATCACTGGATGGGGGGACTGGATGAAGGGCTTGATCCGTGTCTCCTGCTCGCCACATTTAATCACAGGTTAATAGGAACATTAATTATTCAGTAACACAGCGCTGTGTCTTGGGGAAACTGAGACTCTGAAAGTCACAATAGCTCCTCTGGTACTCGAAGTTCTAAGTATAAACTCAGAATACCTTGTCAAAGTTAAAGACTGTAAACTTTTCTCTTTATGATGCCTAAACTACAGCCCCGATGTTAAATTATTAGTTTGAGAAATTGAAAATCTCTAACTGCCCAGGTGACAATACTTTTTTTTCCTAAGAAAAGCTGATTTATTGTGTCACACTGTGAGCTTTTAGAACAAGCCTTTCCCAAAGTCTTACCTCCAATGGGGGGTTCTTTATCCTATACATTAAGAAAATCAGAGCGCTATTGTATGCAATACCATACATTTCTAGACGTTTCAAATAACTTTAATCTGGACGTTTCTGGATGGCTTGCAAAGAACTGACCACCACCACAAAAGGTTACATGCAGCTTTATTATGTAGTAAATGTCAGGCACGTCAATAATGAATTAATCGCGGCTTACCCTGTCAAAGCTGGGTAAGCTATGTTACTTTTAAACAATAGTGGAGTAAAAACAAATTAAATCTTCTTAAGCTCTATAATTTAAGTGCAGTGGTGCTGACAATAGAAAGTATTTTGTATGTGGTGTGTTCTTTTTTTCTCACATTATTGTGTATCATATTCAGGATTTGAATTTTTTTTTATTACACATGGATATTTTATAGATGCTGGATCTCTAGGGCCATTTTCGTGTGTTTACAAGGTGAACCTTAAGGGCATGTTTCCACTTTGTTGTGTGATCCGTTGGGACCCCTGCTTGGCGGGGGCCCTGACAGATTCCATACACTGTACCTGCCTGGTGGATGCTCTGTTCAGACATATACGCCGATGCAGGGGTTAACATACTGCACTACTTTAACCCCTGCATCGGCGTCAAGGCTCTGCGGCATGAGAACAGAGCAGCCGCCAAACAAGTAAAGTGTATATGATCTGTTGGAACCCCCGCCAAGCACTGCGCTTAGTGTAGGGGTTCCCGACAGATCAAACAACGATTTGGAGACATAGCCTAACTGCTCTGCTACAAAGGTATAATTTTTACACAATACCTCAAAGAAATATCACTAATAGGGATGTGTACTATTTTCTTCTCATTACATGAGTTCAGCAAGTTAGGGTATCTCCAGCCGGGTCAGCTATCACTAATTACAGATACACAAAATATATATACTAATTAGAGATACACAAAATATATATATAAATATATATATAGTCAGAAGAGATAGTTAATAATTTACCACCTGTTCCTGGGACAAATGGCTCTATACTTCATTTCAGTTAGATGTAGAAACCATATGACTCAAATGCTGTTGTCTGTTTAAAATGGAATGTTCTTTGTGGCACCTGTATCTTCTCGTGTCTCTTGCTTTCAATTTCTTTATTGTATGCAACTGGATATAAACTGAAGTACATTAATAAATAGTTGGGCAGAATATTCAGCATTTAATTACACAGTGAGAGTGATGTCATGGTGGTGTATAGATCTGGGTGATACTCACAATCTAAGTTAGGTTCTGTTGGTAACGGTAAAAGCAAAATATACAATAATGCACTCACATTAATGGAGGTAAAAAGCAGACTTACCAAGGAGTAGTATTCTCCTACAGGAACTGGGGTTGTCGTGTGTGCATGTCACTCCAGCCATGTGAATTCCAGGATGCTGTCCATTCCAGCCTATGGATGGCATTATAGGTACTATGGCATAAGGAAATTATGTCATCCATAACCTGGAAGTGACATTATTTTGGTGCCACACGGCTGGAGGACACTACTTTTTGCTAAGCCTGCATTGTACCTCATTATTTTATCTTTTTATCTCTATTATAGAGAAGGTAATGTATTTTTTAAATTCATTGTCACATACGTCTTCTTAAGAACTTTCAATCGGCAGACATTGAAAAAGGAACTGTAGATACAAGGTTAAGGTCAAGAGGTGGCAGAGAAGACTTGAAGTCCTTCACTCATTGACAAGGTTAAGTACAAACAAGTGTTCCTCTATGTATGTTTGAGTAGTAGAGTTATAGTTAGTATATGAGAATATGTAATTAATTTTTACTCCTAAGATGGTCCTGATTAAGTGTCAAATCATAGCACTTTCAGGAAATATCCTAAGGGGTAGGAAATGAACTTTTCTATATAACAAGTGGCTTTACATCCTGAGAGTTATGAGACAAAGTTACAATCACAAACCAAATCCTTAAGATCTTAATGGCTCAGGCAGACTTTTATTGTATCTTTTAATGAGCACTTTCTGGAATCTGTGAAACCGCTCAGATATCTCCACCCTTATTAGCAGTGTGTTTATGAACATTTTCAGCCATCATTTTGCTTTGAAAGTGGTCATTAATTAGATTTTGCCAGGGGATGTGTTGTTACCGCCCAGCTGAAGTTTGACCTACAAACACTGTCCCTGTGTGATTTCCTTTTAATGAATCTTCCGTCAGATCTACCTTCAAAGTACCTACAACTCTTTACAACAACAAACCAAAACTGAAGGACGTTATGCGCTTGCCATCCAATTTACATTTTTGAATGTATCAAGGTCCATTTTAGAAGATGGAACTGCATCAACTTTGAAAATGCTTTTTTTTTACTAATGACAGCGGAGGGCATTTTCATCTTATCATTCTCAGATGTTGTTAAGCCTTAGATTTTTTAGGAAAATTTTAACATTGTTCTATAATACCAAATCACCTGTCAAATACCTTAAACTTGTCCTTCTACATTTACTGTGACCCATCAACAAATCAGTTTAACAATTCTACTGGCAATGTTTTAGGCTTTGGTCACACTATTTGTACTAATCTCTCTGATTTGTTGGCTATTGCGTTTGTTAACCTTTCTGGTGGTTACTCCGAGTGTAGTGTGAAGTGTGTGTGTAGTGTTTACAAAACAAACTCACCACTAGAGATGGTCGAATTTTTCGACTTCCTAACTTTGTGAGCTTATTGCAACGCCCCCAAAATTGCTAGAGATGTAGAGAAGGGTTGTGGGAACATTTGAAAAAAATAAGTTTTTTCTTGACTTTGAACTTAAGTTGTGAAAAACTATTTGTGTTAAAGACATACTTTCTTTTTTGTTGTATACCCCCAACCCTTCTCTACAACTTCTACAACTAATTATTTTTGTTGCTCAACCTAAATAATTGCAATTCCTATTTTCCTACCTTCTCTTTCAAGAAAGTAGTACAGAGCATAGAGGCTTTTCGATGATGTTGGGAAGTCCAGGGACAGTCCTAAGGAGATCGGCTCCCTGGGCGAGCATCCTCTCTGACTCCCGTCCATCCCTGGTTCCTGGTGAGGTAAGACTTACGGACTCTACGGACTTCTCTTCCAACACCCACCATACATCCTCCGTCCCCTAGGAGGCAGTGCTGTGAGGGAGGCATCTGGGCACCGGAAAAAAACTGCTGATGCTCAGATGCCACCCCCCGCATGATGCCATTCTGGCCAACTGCCAAGGTTGCCCATGCCAAAAACCGCCACTGGGCAAGCATAAGGGTAACACTGGTTTGAATGGTATCCACTCACTTCTTATTGATACCAACCAATGAGTTTCAAACTTTCTAAAGTATTTGTTGTCCCCAAATATAATAAAAATCTAAATTTTAAGAAACAGTGAAACTTTTTAAACTTTTTTATAGTAAGTGCTCCAAAGCAATATATTTTGATGCAATTTTATTTTCTACTTCACATCAAGATTCCAAGAAAACAAAATGTACGAGAAGGAAAGACGGACAATAAGTAAAATTTCCCATAAATAACCAAAGTTTTACGCCAATAAAAAAGTCTTAAGATATCTTGGCAAACGGCTAGCTTTAGGATATCCAAATAAAAAACATGCTTAGATGAGATGCCTTGGGCAAGAGTAGAATACTCAATTATTCAGTTTTATTTCTGTTCCATATTTACTGTTTAATATGTTTTTTTATGTTTCCATTTCCTTCCAATGAAAGATTATCTGTGCCAGAAAAGAACACGGACTGGCACTAGAAGGAAACTGAATGTGAAGTAATAATTACTCTATAGCGCTTAACCATTATCGGCAATCATGTTTCTTTATCTGCATAACAAATGAAATTAATTCTGCAAGTCGCCTTGGTCTTTATCTGGGAGTTGTGCAGCTGTAATATAGTACCAGTGTTTAAAGAAAACTTTTGGTCTGCGATAGCAGAATGCAGTCAATGGATGGATTACCCTTTCTCGTAGAAGGAATGTTACTAATTATATATATCCAAAGATGACTATCTGTGCCTGCAATATTGCCAGAGGAAAAAAAAGACTGCACAACTATCCTATACATCAATAAAAATGAAGAAATATCCCTTTCATGCCACAATAAAAGAAATTACACTGATGTTTTCTATCTAGAAAGTAGGAAACCGACAATAAAACAAGAGCGATAAGGCACATATCTGGTTTTATATATAGATAATAGGCATTGTCCTTTGTTATGTCTTCCTTTAACCTTTGTGATATCGAAAATCACAATATCTATGTTTAAATGTTTAAATGAATAACACTGCCAATTCATTCCCAGACTTGTTCATTTCAAGTTAAAAAATAATAACATTACCCTTGATTTTGATTCAATGAGACTACAATGAACTCCATATGGTGTGTGCCAGCTAATGTGTGTGTTCATACATATGAAAATGTTAAAGTGTATAGTTATACTTAGTGATGAGCGGTATCGGCAATATTCAAATTGGCAATATTTCGCAAATAATTCTACTAATATTCAATTCGATATTCGTAAATACCAAAATTCTAGTGAATGTCCATATATATTGTCATCCCGATTATCTTTAAAATGAACGGTCACATGTTCTATTTATTTTTGCATTGCTAATATATAATGCCCATAAGTTTCCCAGTGCATAATATTGTGAATACTCAAAATTAGGAATACCTGCTGCCATATTCACGAAATGTGCAAATTTTTGAATAGCCAATATTCTTTGAATAAATTACCAATTAGAGTATTTGAGCTCATTACTAGTCATACTTCCAGGACAGTATTTGAAAAGGGAAATCTTCCCACCAAGGCACATAAGGTAAAACAAAACAACAATTAAATGTATTGTGTACTGTAATGATCATTTCAAACAGTAGAATGAACAAGTGCCACACAGACATTGCTCAATAGGATGAAAAAAAAAGGTTAATGAAGGTCATGGTTCCAGTGATGCTGTAATTGGTAATGCATAACGGCTGGACCACTATGCAGAGCAAACACTCAAGGAGCCCAATAAATAATCACATCACTGACCTTTTTTAGTCAGCAATGCAGCAATCATGGCAGAACAGAAAAGATCTTCATCAAACCATTGCCGCATAGTTGAAATCATTGAACTGTCCAAAAGGTCTTGATATGGTAAAGCATTAGGCTATCCCTCCACTGGAGACCAAGCCTTTAAAAACAATTTTATACCAAAATGCGTCCTATGCAAAACTTTATATTTGGCGCAATGTGGTCAGACAAGTATCGATATCTTGGCAACCACTGTACCCAGACCCATGTAAGACACGGCCAACATAATTCATCACTCCACAGAACACAGTTTTGCTTCCTCATAGTCCTCTATTTACCACTCCATCTGAAAAAAATTACTTGGTGGTAGAAGGCTGGCATGCAACCAATAGGCTATAGAAAGTCATTCCAGGAAGCCTCCACAACACAGTTTCTAAAGCTTCAGAGTTTGTAGAGTTGTTTGTAGAGTTTAACACCTCCGTACTTAGTGATCCCAATTGTGATTTTACATAGACTGCCACTTTGTAGCTGAGTTTCTGTTCCTTATTCCTTTCGCTTTGCAATAATACAGTGTGATAACTACAAGGGATGAAATTTCACAAAATTACTTATTGCAAAGGTGGCAGCTTAAACTTACTAAGCTCTTCAAAATGAGCCATTCCTCCATAAATATTTGTAAATGGAGTCTGCATAGCTAAATACTTGAAATAGGACTAAATGAAACAACTTTTAAAAAATAAGAAGTGTGTACCAATCTGTCAAGTACCCTGTTTTTGTCGGGAAACTACATGTGCAAATTTAATATTTAAGAAAAGCAAATCAAATATTAGTAGAATTATTCACAAAATATTGTCGAATTCTAATATTGCCTATGCCGCTCATCACTAGTCACATCTGGAAAGTTTTCCCTCATTTGGAAAGGAAAAACAGGCATGGTACCAATGCTATTATCAATATTGTATATGCACAGACAGACACAATCATTAACAGAGGTCTAAAGACAGTAGTACCTACCTCTAACATCTGCATCTGCTGAAACAGGACCGGGACAAGGCTGAGCTGATGCAGAGGCTGAGCTGCCCAAGTGCGCCCCCCCCC
>CM070036.1:136589938-136601759 GCA_036250615.1 Ptychadena robeensis | reverse complement strand
GGGGGGGACTCTTCTCCCTCTCCAAGTTAATTGGCTATAATCTGCCAGGAATCCCTGTGTTAGTGGAGCACACAGGTTTTTTCGTCAGTTTTGTAACCGACTCCTCACAGCATGGTGATTTCACTACGCTGTAATGAGTCTGCTACAAGCCGGTCCAGGATCAAGGTGTCTATGGCTGCCTTTAGTAAGCATGTCTGTCACAAAAAAACTTAACTCATTTTTTAAAACTAGATCCATTGTCTAAATTCTCTTATTCATTGATCAATAACACAAAATAAATTAGGCATTGGAATGCATATTTGTCATGGCAGGTTAGGTGACTGAAACTGAGCTTTATAATTTGGTGGACTGAAGGGCACTAGAAGAGCTTTTTACTATTAACAACAAAGATCCATCTTCAGAAACATCAAAAATCTACAATCTTGTCTGCTATCTGCTATAAAATGCATCTTTTCTAATATATTTCCAAATCTGTTGAGAAACTACAGGAAGATCCCCATCATTCTAACTAATTACAGGTATTAAACTGCCAAAGAAGAGTTAGGCCTCGGCTGTTTTGATATATTAGTGAGATATATATTGGTCTTCCAAAGGGCAATAAAATCTTAGAAGGTGCATTTGGAATAATAATTTTTGGCATCAAATGTATTAAATGAGAACAGGAAAATTGTATATGTTTATTCGATTATGCCTGTGAAGCTATTACTCTCTGATGGTTCTTCTTTGTAAGAGTCCCTCAGCAAAATGAAAAGACAAAAGGATACCCATAAACATAAAGAAAATACTGTGCATGTATACAAGCCAAAATGTATTTCCTTGTTGTGTTCTAGTCATAAGTTGTAAAAGCACTTTTGAAAAATGATTTTTTAAAAATGTTGTGGCATCGTTCCAGGGCTGAATAGGTTTGGACCCAAAAAGTCAGCAGGTCGGATTGGTCCTTTTTGTGGCTGATCCTGTTGTAGTGAGTTAATTTGTCTCTTCCCCCTCCAAGTTAATTGGCTACAATCTGACAGGAATCCCTGTGTTGGTGGAGCACACAGGAGTCCTGTCAGTTCTGTAGCCGACTCCTCACAGCGTGGTGACCTCACCACGCTATAATGAGTATGCTACAAGCCGGCCATGGAGCGAGGTGCCTATGGCCGGCTTTATAAGTACGCTTTCCTTGTTTAGCTACCTACAGAAGGCTACCTACTGCAGAAATTTGAATTTTATTTAATTTTTATTGCAAGCTGAAATTGTTTTCTATAGCAGTCTTTTGCTACTGTGAATAATGACAATGCTCTTTTGTGAACCACAGTGTATTGTGTTTTAAGCGGGTTTAAGCTGATCCCACATTGTGTTTTGTACTAACATTTACCAAAAATTTCAAGGTATTAGTCAATGTATTGTTTTGTAATCATGTTGACTGTTACAGTTAATTTTAATAAAAGTTTTTGGATTTAACTAGTAGCAGATGACTCAATATGTAAAAATCGTCAATACATCCAAAAGACATCTAACCCTTGCTGTGCCAACATCCCAAATCAACACAAAAACTTAATTAAAACAGCATTGGGGTTGATCTCATAACAATATGCCACACCCCTTTGTAACTTATACATTGGTACAGTCCCTGCGAACGAGGGAGGGAAGGAGAAAGGGCAGATGGAGCAGCAAAGATGATAGTGACAAGAATTTGTTCTAAAGATGTAAAGCATAAAAAATCATAGCAAAATATATTTCACTTGCTTTCTCATATATGGAGTCAAGAAGGTATGTGCAAATATTGAGATCTCAACAACAATCAAATACCTAGACCTTCTGTACATAATGATTTTGACCATACATGAATACAACACGAATGTAATAGTACATAATGAAAGTGCCAAATCCCAAATCAACATATTTGTGAAAAAGCATTAGATGGACACAGTCCCTTTTCTGGGAGCATAGGGCCACAGGACATTAATGGCACATACAAAAAATCTTAAAAAGTTCATTAATGATCTGTCACTTAAAGGACAAAGTTTAAACGATTCTTTGCTGATTCTTTGTCTCTGTCTTAAAGTGTTTCGCCCACAGGCTTCCTCAGGAGAACATCCATTGTCATAATATTTTTATTGCACAAAATCAAGTAGAGATCAGTTTTGTATTTTATTAAATAAAAGGAATGAAATTGAAACAAGAATATGTAAAATTGTTTAAGGTTTTAAATGGTAATCATCAATCTAGATTTAAATAACCAACATTCCATTAGGTGTTTACATTACATTATACTTTACATTACGTTATATCTAAAAAAAACTATTATGAAAATGTGAAGCTTTAAAAGTGTGTATGCTGTACATGTTCTGCATTCTGTGCCTTAGTCAAGTCATTGGTCATTGTGTATGGCTGGTGAACTCAGTATGATTGGTGCAGCTGAATTACCTGCTCTAAGTACATCATGGTCAAACAGAAATTTTGTTTTTCTCTATTGTTGATATAATTTATTACATCACCATCCATTTAGTTCCTCATTTTGAGTAGGGCAATGTTTAATTAATTAATGACATTTAAATTCAAAGCCTATTACTTCTTTAGGAATCTACATTTGGCTTTTATTGAAAAACTCGATATAGACAGCAGGTGAATCTTCCTAATTGTTTATCATCAATATCCCATTTTTCTTGGCAAGAAAGAGAATCGATAAATGACTTAGACTAGAGCTCAATAACCTGAAATTTGTACTCCCTGCAATATATACACAATAAAACATAAGTTACAATCTACATCTAAACATGATCAATTAGATGAATGAACTAAATAATAGAATGTAATTACCATGTAGATTGCAATGTCTTGATATGCAACCAATTAAACTAGCAGCTATAGAAACTGGTTGATGCAGTTTAAAGTAATTTGCAAGTAAATGTTGATTTTTTTTTGCCTCTCATTGAACATCTCTATTATTGAATGTCTTCTTGGAGGTAAAATAACCTCCCTGCCTTCAATACATACATATAATAAATACTACTTCAATTAGAGATGGTGATACTTTCTTTTTTGTAGTATACCCTTCTCTACATCTCCGGCAATTTTAGTGATAATACTTTGCTCAGGGGCTTTGCAATTAACTCACAAATTCACATTCGCATCGAATTGATTTTTGATTGGGATATTAATTTTTTTTTCTTAAATTCGACCATTTCTACTGCTGAAGAACAATGCAATCTTTTATCTGGGCATCATGCATCATCTGCTTCTTGGACTGAGATGACTCATGATGAGTCATAATATAGTCCTCTTATACCCACCCAGAGCAAATATCATAGATGAATGGATGCCTGACTGGGTGGTTTTCAGGGAAGATGAAGATCATAGCTGTTGTTAGCTGGGATATTACATTTTCTAATTTTGGATTAGAGTATTTTAATCATTGTGTGTTTGTTTCTTTTGTGTATTATCTTTATCACAGCAGGGCGGGTCCTTGGCAGTGCCCTTAAAGAATACTGGTGGAGGGTTGGTCACTTATCGTGTAACTGTAAGTTGTTAAGGAACTAAATGACCAAAGATTTTTACAAGTCTAGTCATCCCCAACAAGTCATAATCAAGTTGACATTTGATGATGTCAGGGGAGGGGAACACAAATGTTCTACAATAAACAACTTTAATAAGTTCAAACAAAAAGAATTAAAAAAGGATTGACCATATATATATATATATATATATATATATATATATATATATATATATATATATATATATATATATATATATATATATATATATATACTGGTTTGCCACATCCCAACTAAATGTAAAGACAGAAAAAGAAAATGTTTTCCCAAACCAGTTTTAGATGGTTTGGAGATTAAGGGATTTTGAAGGCAGTACCAGACTTAATTTAGTAAAATTCGATTTTACTAAATTAGGCCGGTACTGCCTTCAAAATCCCTTAACATTTTCTTTTTCTGTCTTAGCTTTAATTAGTTCTCTGTAACATTAACAGTCAACATGACAATAAAAAAAACCATAGGCTAATACCTTAAATTGGGAAAGTGGGAACAACTTAAACTGGTGCAGCCAAGACACACACTGTGGTGTTCAAAAGAACGCATTGTCATTGTAAAATAAATATAACTATAAAGCTGCACAGCGTGCTCTGAAATGGCAGTGCTGCATCACCCCTGTTAGCTTACAGATGCAGATGGCCTGCATAGTGGTAGTATTTTTATTATGCTTCATGGACTTTCAGATTGTGCAGGTCACCATGCAGTTTACGTGGTCTACAGTAAAGTATTTCCATACTTGTGATGTCTGTCACCTACTGCCTGTGCTTCCATGTTTCTTGTCTTGTGTTTAAATTACCCTCCAAGCACCAACATTTACCTGTAATAGGGTAACCCAAAGACAGAGGCGATTGGCTGTTTGAGGATCGCACAGGGATCACTGCACTTTAGAGTAATTCGCTTGTGATGCCTAAGCTTGAAGTGGTTTTCATGTAGATACCCACCAAAAGAACTTACAGTCCAAATAGATTGTATTTCTTTCACTCTTCTAGCCCTATCTTTTATTTAATTTAATATGGTATTCGTACAGAACTTAGATAACAAAACTAAACAACACAACACACTTTTAATATTTCAAGGTGGTATTGATTTCAGAAGATTTATTCTCACTGTGCCCTTGTAAATACATTTCTTATTAAAAATGAAATCTGTAGTATTGATTGGTTAAGTTTCAAACCAATACCAGAGGATTACAATGAAATCAGAGTGTGCACTGCTTTGAATGTCTTTCCCATGCTGATAAAGCTTAAATCCCAGGGAAAACTTAGTTGGCTTCCTGCGGAGGATGTTCCTGCCTGTGATGTGAAGAGCACTATGGAGTTGAGGATGTACGAAAAGAAGCCCAACAAAGATTTCACATTGGGATTTCAGGAGTCTGTTTTAATGAGTACATTGTACAGCTGTAAACAAAAGGTTCTGTAATCCAAGGCTTTTCTAGATTTCTTGGATGGTTTCTTATATTTCTTAGGTAGAAATATAAATAAAACACCATTTAATCCACTTATACATTTTCATGTTTTTGACAGTATGATATAAAGTTCAACTCCAGATTTGCCTTCAGGCTTGCGTAATTGTTGTGGCAAGAAATGGCAGGTACGGTTCTTCCATAATATACTATGTACTATAATATTCCAAATCATCTCTCTATTCTCCCCGATTTGTGTAGATGTTTACATAGGCAGCTTGATGTGATGTGTTCAGGATACTATGTGCAGCACCCTGCTGGCCTCATGGACCTGCTCTGATCTGTCTGCATTGTATAAGTACAAAGATCCATTGATTGGATGATTTTAGGGGAGTTAGGGGGGTCTGCCTCCATCTCTGCACCAACCCTGAGAAACCATTCCACTGTGTGCAGAGATTGCACTCATTGTGGGAGCAATCAGGGGTTGGTTGTCCATCACCGACAACAGTCCCCATGTTATATTTGTGGGTGACTGCCTGGGGAAAGCAATCTGTGGTGAACAGGTGGTCAAAAGAAGCTAGCTTGAACTAGTTTCATGACTAGCTGAGTTGATTACAAATCCCTTTAACATGATATCATCACCAAATTGCTGGAGATGTTGTGAAGGGTTGAGGGAACATTGTAAAGAAAGTATTGCTCTAGAATAGTGGTTCTAAACCTTTTTAGATCCGCAACCCCATAAGTGAGGTTCAGAAGGTTTTTATTGCTCACCACATAAATGTAATTTTTCTATATTATTAAAAAATTACCTAATCAATGTATTTTTTTGTAAAGAACAGGCAAATGTAAAATACTGTTTAGGTTCTGGGTTATGAAGCATTTACCTTTATCTCTACAGGCATACCTTGCTGCCCACTGAAGAAGATTTTACTTTAGCCACTATTTTGACTGTTGATCCCTTTCAATAAGTTTCTATTTTGTATTACTTCATAAAAGATGGAGGTGTTTTGTAAAACTAGTAAACATACGCTTTATCCACGTCTGAACGAAAAGGCATGATTGAACACATTGCATGCAATGTAATCTCAAGTCCTAATTGTTTGTAGCTAACATCCTTAATGCATCTGAATTATTTGATTTTAAATCCACAAACAAATGATGGAATACAGGCATTGTTGATGGCAGAACACAAATTACTAGCTGGGTATGACTCCTTTCTAAGCAGAACAAAAGGAGGTGCTATTATTTCTTTTTCATAGGTACACAATATGCTTGAAATGAACATTATAAAAGATCTCAGAAAGAGCAACAATGGTTTTAAGGATTTTGTTACCAAAGCCAAATAAATAGTCTGCATCCCTGTCTTACCTGAATGCAACCCACTATCAACTGATATCTTGCTACAGAAAGAAAGGTTATGGAAGCATAAAATGGAACATTAATACTAACTGATTAGTGAGCTACACTGTCACATATGAGGTGCCTAGCCCCATGGACTATAGTGGCAAAAAGTAGTGGTGCAATCATCAGTAGTGTTTAGGATAAAAAAACTATTTATTTTATTGCCATTAAAACATTGTCAATGTTAAAAGACGTTTTGCAAAACAGAATATCAAAAATCACATAATCAAACTTGTACTGAGCATTTGTTGCATTTAACTGTATCATTGATCCATGATTTTCTTGACACGTTTCGCCCGGCCATAGGGTCTTCTTCAGGAGAATATGTAGTTCATATTAACTGGTCAGAATAGGCAAGAAAAGTTTTCCTGTGCAAGTAACTGCAACCTTTTTCGTCTAATATTTGCTATAAATCCGAGATTATGTGATCTCCAGTCATTATTGTGAACACAACGCACAGTAGTTCCAGGTACTAATGTAAAAAATATTGAATATTAGCGATTATGTAGATATAGCAATTCATTTGTGCCAATATTTACAATAAAAATTGGCGACTACATTCGTCATCAACACTAATCACTACAGTGGTAGTGATTCTCACAAAAGTAAATACACCCCTGACATTGTAGTAAATAGTTTATAATATATTTTCATGGGACAATACTGAAGATATGACACTTTTATCTAATGTAAAGTAGTCAGTGTACAGCTTGTATAACAGTGTAAGGTTATGTGTTCACATGGCATAGACATGACGGGGTGTGGTCTCCATGCCACTCAACTGTCTGTTTGCCCGTGGTTTGCGGGCAGATTGCTCATGTTTAGGGTACATTGGCAGAAATGCACACTATTAATTGACAACTTTTTAATTTCCACTTCCATGATTTGTTGTTGTGACAGTGAATCTCTTACCATTTAAAAGAATGGGAAGGGTTGTGTCAACATCTTTTTTGTGGTCGGCAGAAATCCCTGGCAGCAAAAGTGAGTACACCTTTAAGTGAAAAGTGCCCTTTGTATCAACATTTTGTGTTTGGAACCTTTTTTTTCCAACACTGTCTTCACTTTCTTGGGCACGGAGTTCACTAGAGATTCACAGGCTGCCACTGAAATACTTATCCAGTGGCAATTTGGTTTGCATTTATTAATAGCAGCTTGGGATTATTATCAGCTTGCTGTTTTTTAAAAATCATAATTTTCCAGTCTGTTTATAGATTAGCCGTTACCCAGTGTCCCATCTACACCATAGAATATCCATTTCCTCCTTTTCATCCAGTGATTTGTGGGTACAGTGTTGGAGGATCTCTATGTTTAACCCTATCTAATCTAATAAGGAGCAAGATCTTAATTATTACTGAGCTTATAGAAGATTGTTTTATGTATGGTGATGATTGTATATTCTTACAAGATCATTTTAAATCCCTCCAAGTGCCAACGGGGATTGGCTTCACAATTCACATTTTGAAGCATTTACCAGGATGGTGGTACTTTCACATTAGAAAATATTTGTGCACTGTGCCCATCTGAAGAAAAGGAACCCAGTGCAGCCATTACTGGAAAGGCTGTAACATGGTATTTTTGTTCTTGTTTTTTGGCTAATATTTCAATTCGTCTTCCACAATGACAATGTGGTATTGTTTTTATATGATGTATAGGGTGCTGCTATGACAGCTTGATTGTCAAATACATGATATTTTATATATATTAAATACTAGGCCCATATGTCCAAATAAAGTCCTTTTATCTGTTTACACTGTGAATGAGGTCCGTTTGTGTTGATATATTTAGTGCCGAAGAAAACCCTGGTTAGATCCCATGCTTTGAGTTACCATTACCTCGAGTAGGGATCCTCTTAGGCTATGTTCCCACTTATGTGATTAATCGCCTGTAGAATTGCTGGCGGGCGATTGACCAAGCAATTTTCACAGACGATTTTTTAAAACAACGCCCCCATTATAAAAAAAATCGTCTCCATAGAGAATGAATAGACGCTATTTTTGATCGCCTCCACATGGAATCTCCTCCATTCATCTCAATGAACGCCATTAGAGGAATTTGATTGCGGCCCAATCGCAACCGTGCGTGTTCCTATCAATGGGTACAAGCCCACTGAAACTAGTGTAGGCAATAGGCGGGCGATCCCGCAAACAATTAGGAGCGTGGCACACAATCCTCTTACCATACACCATAACTTTTAGAGCTATAGTATTTTTGTGCCTGGATTTAGATACCCTTGAACTTTCAGATGCCCCTTTACCAAAACAAATTCCAAACTCTACTTAAGGTTTTTATTTCAAAGATTGAAACGTGTTTTTTACTCATTACTTAGTTATTTATCTTTACCTTTCATAATATAATTGTAGGCCTTTTCTAAAACTCTAAAAAGAAAACATTCTCAGGGTGTCTGATTTTTCCATATACATTTTCACTTGCCTATGTGCTTTGGGTGGATAGGCCTTGACAGTATGTTCTGTTTGTTCTAACTAGGAAATTACACATTTGTAAAAATGATACTTATTTTTCTTTCTGCTTTTCACCTTTTAAAACAACACAGAATTTTGTTCGTCTTTACAGCAACTTCCTGGCGCTGAGTGGTGGTGATATTCATCTTCCTGCCTACAAATAGACCTAGTTATTTTTTCTGCCTTGGTATTTTCTCAGAGGTATTCATCTTAATCTGTACCAGAGAAAAATGTTAATACCACCTACACTAAGTGTATAATAGTAGGTTTATCTACTATGACATGTTTTTTAAAGTTGTATAGGGTTTTTATCTAGTGACATATTATGGTTACTGTTGTCTATGTAACCCCCTTAGAAGTACATTTGACATATTTGATAAAGCCAATAACAGTTTTCCATCACATGAGAAGGGTAGTATCCAGCAGTCACAGGCTATCACTTAATGGAGGGAATACACAATGACATCATAGGACTAGTATGGAGGCAGTATTGCATCTTCATTCCATCACTAAAAATATACTTAAAACAAGCAAACTGGCATGAGAGGGTTAATAAACTTACAAAACTCACACTCAATGAACATTCTTTTTCTCTCCATTTCACCACCCCTTGGCCCTCTGTGTGACATCCCAGCTGAGCCATGCTCCACAGATAAGCTACTAATTACACATTCCCTTATTAGATAACTGTAATCATGTGTCAGGTAATACATTAATTATTCCTATAATCGTCTCTGGCTGGAGCGTTCGCTGAGAAATTTCAAAGTACTGATTAGCCAGTGCATAGTTGTGTCTTCTTTACATGTCGAGATAATGGTACTTGGCACATGGTGTTGCTGTGCAAAAATTATATGGCTAGCAGTTTCCTGACAGTAAGGGCTTCTCATTATAAAAAGGATCCGTAAACCGTAAACTGATATTTCAGGTTTTGGGTAAATCTATATATATATACAGGAGTGCACATAACTTTTTAGTAAGCTACTCAGATAAGTACCAGGAGAAAGTGATGGGCGGCAATATTCGAATTCATGATATTTCGCGAATAATTCTAATATTCGACTCTATGTTCGCAAATATTCGCAATCCATGCCCATAAGCACCCCAATGGCGAATATCGAATTCAGAATTGCGAATATCCGCCACCATATTCGCGAAATGTGCGAATTCTCGAATAGCCAATATTCGCCAAATATATTCGCAATTCATATATTCGAGCTCAACACTACCAGGAGATGGTGTGCCATACTCATTTTGTAGCATGTCTACCTCACTGTCCTCTGCGTCAGCCTCCTGCATGGTAGATTCTGCTGCAGATGGACCTCCCTGTTTCTGATTGAGCCTCCGATTAGCTGTCTCCATCCAAAGGTCACCAGCTGGCTGTGGGTTAAATGTAGCTCAGTACAACACCGTTTGAACCCCCAGATATCGTACCTCAGTAGTTTTTTCTTCTTTTCCTTAGATTTTACCCTTACATATGCCTACTACAATTTTTGTCCTCCATATTTCCAACACCCTTAGAAGTCCAATCTTTTATTTTGAATTAGTAATTTAGATTCCCAATTAGACACCCAAATGACATAAAGTGTATACACTTTACAATAAAGACTGAAAGAATTTTGGCTAAATCTAAAAAAATTTACTTTTACAGTAGTGTATACATGATAATGTGAAGCTGTTTGTACAGCTATTTAATGTGTTTGAGATTTAATTTCAAACACATATTTGAGATTATATTGCCATTAATATTGCAGATTAAGTTACCAGATGTCACAAGTGAGCACTTGCCATGAAAGCACAACATAAGCACGGCTTTCTTCTCACCCACTGGGGAGGAGGGGGAAAGCTGCGTGCATGTCTCTCCTGGCCTAGTAGTACGCAGATGCACTTAGTAATAAGATAATAAAGGTTTACATAGATTGTTTTAAGTCCATTTTGTGTAGCAGCGTACTACTTAAGTGCAGCCATATGTATATATAGTCTAAAGCTGGGTACACACATGTAGATATGGGTCAGATCGATGGCCGCTTTGAGCACCATCTATCTGGCCCATATCAAATGCGGCCATCCCAGTTTTCAAGCGGACCAATCAATCCCGCTCGAAAACAGGGATATCGGACATGACTGTAAACCACTGTCAATGTCCGTTGCTTTGCATGGAAACTGCAGAGCTGTCTCTCGAGCTCCTCCGATATCTGACAGCAGTGTGATGACGTAGTTGCAGGGAACATCGGACGGCTCCAATAAAGAGCTGTTTGTTCTCTGCTTAACACCATATAGTCTCAAGTAGACATAAATAGAGGGACTTAGATTAAATAGGTTTCTGAATTTTCTGAGAAACTCCACCAAAAAAAATCTCAAGTTTTTTAAACTGAAGTGGTTGTGTTAAATTTGTTTTACATTTTTTTTCAACTTTGGATGGCAAGAATAGGTTCAAGACTGTTTAAATGAGCTTTCCTTGTCCTTAGGGGCTATTAAAATCTTTTTGTAAGTGTAAGGCTAGGTCTCCATTTGACACTATAGACGTGTTCGAGCACTAACTGGTCAAAAAAGGCTAACAAGTTTTTGCTGAGTTTTCGCAGGGTTAATGCAGCCATTGATTCCTATGGGAAAATGCATGGAAAACATGTCCAAAAAGCAACTGTTTTTGTTGTGTCCAATGCTGATTCAATGTTCATGCCAATATTTATACACACAAGGTTTCCTGCACTGACAGTGACGTGGTGCTGACGCATCAGTGTACACCCTTATTCACTACGTGTGTGGGGGCCTTAAGCCTACAACCACCAAAAGAATATCCATTTTAGCTTCCTAATGGCTCCAATACACTACTCAAAAATGATCATAAATGCCGAGAAATTAGTTTACTCTTTGAACTCATCTATAGCTTGGAACAGTAGCACCATAGCTCAATCAGTTCTTTTATAAAGCCCCCATACACCTTACAATCTGACCATACAATTTCTGTGCAATCAAATTTTGTTCTACCAAAACCATGTAATATGAGTACCTTTCTAAACCTTCCAATC
>CM070036.1:136571376-136584659 GCA_036250615.1 Ptychadena robeensis | reverse complement strand
TATGGTGCGCTTTTGGTACAGAAATCTGGACCTCAGCAGTGCGCTAGGGAGGTTAACTCACCATATACACACCAGGCATACAAGGTTAGTTTTTTCGTTCCATCAACTTAAAATGCAATCATGCTAAACTTGATTGTAATATAATTAGAGTGTTTTTATCACTTACATTACATGTGATAGATACAAAACATATCACATTTTTTCCTCACCCCTGTGCACATGCTTCATAGTACCATATGAAACAAATCCATTCAAATACCTAAAAAACTAAATAGGAATCAGTTTTTAAACAGTCGACTTAATGCAAGTCTATTGAATGGAAAAATCTAACCATGTATGCCTACTATCCACAAGAAGATTTGGCAGTTTTGTGTTTGAGTGACCGACATTTTATCAGAAATCTAATCAAAGTTCCAGATTTTTCAAAAACAAAGTGATCATACTTCTTACCAAAATTACTCGATTGTCATTAACTTGTAAAATTTTAAGCAATATGTATGAACCCAAACTCTATACCAAACTAAAATCAGAAAAACATTCTGTTTAATTCAGTTCAATCAGATCTGCTGATCTAAAATCAGATCAAAACCACATGTAACCATCTTTACACTCACTTGAGTCCCAGCTATTGGCACCATTCCCTGACTGTAGGAGGAAGCTACGTAATGGTTACCATATAAGTTACAATCGGACATTCAATTCACACAAATACTAGGGAATATGGAGATCTAACCTATCCAATTGATCTATCCAAATATAGAAAATCAGTCGTGTGGGTCACAGACTGGGATGTAAGCAAGTCCATGATAGGGTTCCTACAGAAAACTGAATCTGTTGCTTTCCATTAAGCTGGATATAGATGTCTCGATCCATGGCCTGCTTGTAGCAGACTCATTACAGTGGGGTGACATCACCACGCTGTGAGGAGTCAGCTACAGAACTGAAGGGAATCCGGTGTGCTCCACTAACACAGGGATTCCTGGCAGATTGTAGCCAAACTAACTGACTACAACAGGATCGGCCACAGGCAGGATGGATCACCGTGCAATCCAACCTACCGGCTTTTTGGGTTGAAACTGCAAGGTGGGCACCCCTGTAGTTAAGGGCGACCGACCACCATGCGTTTGGCGTCAGTGCGCACGCTGGTCAATCGCCTACAACTACTGCCAGGAATCGACATGTCTATGGCCAGCTTTAGGCAGGATAACCACATTTTTACTTTGTAGATTGAATTCTATGCTTGAGATTCAACAACAATCTCAGACATATATTAATCATATAATACTAAATTGATAGGTAGATTCCTCTACCGATTGTATATACTGTTCCCCAACCTTTTAGATTGTAAGCTTAATTGGGCAAGGTCCTCTCCTCCTCCTGTGCCATAGTCTGTACTTGTGTTGGCTAATCTTTATTTTATGTACAGCGCTGCACCATATGTTGGTGCTTTATAAACAGATGTCCATAATAATATATATCCCAAATACATCATAGCTCCAGCATCAAACCATTGGCCTTTCACAATTCCTTGATACTTGTAGAAATTCTACAATTGTAATATATATGAGACAATAAATCATTAAGACCAGCGACTGATATGAACAGTTCAATGTTGCGGGTAATTGGGGGCAGAATTTTTCAGCGCTATATAAAGAATGAAATGGCTGATATATTTAGCAAGGAAAATGCTCAGCAATTGATTTAGCAGCCATCCCCAGCCTCACATGATCTGGAATTCACATAAAAACAAAGGTCTAATTTTTACAAAGCGACCTTTAACTCCAAAGGGACACTTTAAGGTCTAGCATTACACCTTCTTTCCTAAGAAAAACACTGCCGTACTGTAATTTAAAGCATTCCGCAGCAGCCTAGTGAAACCCAAGCCCGGCTCTGCGCAAACGGAAAAAGGTAAAAACACAACTAAACAAACGTATAAAACATTAATCTTTTTTAAAACACTCTTTTAATTAGGCTGAACTCCGGAAGTGACTGCCCATGTGAAATTCCTCGAGCTTCTTGAAATAAAGGAGATTTCTTATTCTTATTTTTTTTCTTCTTCATTTATAAAGTGTCGGCGCAGTCTGCAGGTTGGAACTATGGAGTGTGAAATTACTAACATAGAAATGACAGCACCTACATAAAGTGGCACACACAGCTTACAAACATTTAGCTTAACATTTTCAGATTTATCGTTTGTGGAAGTGTTATTGCTATTTATAGTAACTATAGCCCCCATTTAGACCAAATTAGTCTTATTAAAACAGAACTTTAGTGAGCACTGTTTATATAGGAACTAGAAAAAGGGTTACTATTTTAGAATGGGAAAGGTTACAGATATAACAAAAATTGCAAGAAATTGTCTTTGGGGAAATATATAGGGCAGATTTGTGTTAATTGAAGTATATAATGCAGGGCATTGTGCAAGAGAGGATGTCAGAGGGTAGCATACAGGAGTGCAGATGGTAATAAAATGGGCATTGTGCAGGAGAGGAATGCAGAGGGTATGATAAAGGGCATGGGCCCTTTGAGTAAGAGTATGAATGAGGACAGTGTTGCAGGAGAGGGTATGGCAATATGCATTGTGGAGGGGTCAGGAGGGTATGATAAATAGAAAGGAACCGCAGAGAGGTGCAGAGGGTATGATAAGGAGCATTGGGCCGTTTGCGTAAAAGTATGAATGAGGACAGCGTTGCAGGAGAGGGTATGGCAATATGCATTGTGGAGGGTGAAGAGGGTATGATAAAGGGCAATGTACAGCAGAGTGGTGCAGAGGGTATGAAAAAGAGCATTGGGCCGTTTGCGTAAAAGTATGAATGAGGATAGCGTTGCAGGAGAGGGTATGGCAATATGCATTGTGGAGGGGTGAAGAGGGTATGATAAAGGGCAATGTACAGCAGAGAGGTGCAGAGGGTATGATAAAGAGCAGTGGGCCGTTTGCGTAAAAGTATGAATGAGGACAGAGTTTGCGGGAGAGGGTATGGCAATATGCATTGTGGAGGGGTGAAGAAGGTAGGATAAAGTGCAGTATATAGTAGAGAGGTGCAGAGGGTATGACAGAGGGCATTGTTCAGGTGAAGAGAGCATGATAAACGGCATTTTGCAAGAGAGGAGTGAAGAGTTTTTGATACAGGGCAGTGTATGCAGAGCATATGATAAAGGGCATTGTGCAAGATGGGAAGGTAGAGGGTATGACAATGGGTAGTGTGTGCAGGAAAGAGGTGAACCCCAATGTCTGCCAGTAATGCGATTTGAGCGCAGCCATTTCACTGATTTAGCAATCCCCACTGCAAACTGTGCACTCCTTCATATTAAACCATTATCAAATGGCACATACTTGCAAAATGTTAAAAATGTTCTGCTCCCCTTGTATACCTTATACTCTAAAGGAATGGAAAATATGAATTACAGTGCAGCCCTTCTTCTCTAAAAACAGGCAGAGCTGCAAACCCAGTGGAGAGGGAATCACTGGCATGGCCTTCATTTCCGCTTCTATCTCTAAGACCAAATTTACATCTGAAGTTGTAGCGTAGGAACACACAACTGACAATAGCATACCTGTCAGCCTTCCTAAGAAGGAGGGGGGGTTACTTTCCCTCCTAAGTTCCCACCCCGCTTGTGTAGATGATGTATGGGGTGGGAAGTTAGGAGGGAGAGTAACAGCCCCTCCCTCCTAAGTTAGCCAGCCAGCAAATAGGAGGGATGGGACATTATATTTACCTATGCCCAAAGGGCAGTCACAGGGAGTACTTCACCCCAGCACTGTGGAAGTGTAACACCATGACATAATTTCCTATAATTTTTGCCTTATCGGATAAGGTAAAACTTGACAGGTATTGGCAGTAGCTACAGAGCAATAGTCAAAGTCTAAAGCCTGCCATACACCCACAGACGGGTGCGACAGACGAGCTCCGATGAGCTCTGGAATGCAGCGTGATGACGTCATCACGCTGCATTCCCGGGCTGACTTAAATCGGCGGGCACCCTTTGTGTGCTGGTCATTACGTCTTCATTGAAGTTAATGGCATCGGCTGGCATCGGACAGAGAACATCGGACATGTCCGTTCTCTGGCCGGCTGAGCTGTGGGGCGACAGGGATCTGTCGCCCCATGTGAGCACACGTCGAATGGCGGCTGATTTTAGACATAGCATATGGTTATCAAAGTAAGGGCAATTTTCCCCTACATTTTTCATTCAGTCCCAATTATCAAAATGGAACAGGATACACTACTGCATTAACAAAGCGGCACACCCGCACCACTCTGTTTTCAACCCGGTGTTCCATATTGTCAGTGTGGCAACACTGGGGGTCAGCAGGACGCAGAAAAGCCACCCTGTGCCAACTTAGCCTATATTTGCATATAACATGTTTTTCTTTTTAGGCAAGTTTATTAAATGTGTGACAAGGATACTTTTTCTGCTAAAAACATCTCATATCCTTACACCTACATTCATTTTACAGCAGTCGTGCAGGATATCTGCACTTCTCAACAAACCACAACATGAAACCCAGCGCATTCAATAATCAGCACTCAGTAACAGACCTGGTCTGACGTACCGCCCTTCTCTCTTGTTAATACAAGTCAGAGTGAGAACACGTGTACAGAGGGATATAGATATTTTAAATCATGTTTAAGCAAAATAAAATCAGCTTCAATTTGGCATTAAAGGACTACGAAATGTGATTGTATGTCTCTGGTTTAGTGATTTTTACATCTTTTAAAACATGTTTTTGATCACTTTGATTGCGTTCTATTTTTGAATTTAGATTGCGCTGATGTAATTTTTTGGCCTAGAATCCTATTTCAATATAGACTCTGCTCCCTGTACGCTCTCAATTTTACTTGCATCGATGTTTAGATAAGCATGGCCCTCAGAGGCTTCTTGAGAAATGGGATGACTGAAAGTAATATACAAGAAGTATACTCTCAAACAATGCGCGCTAGACGTAAACCAGCACTAGAGGGAATTAAAAATCAGAGGGGAGGCCGGGAAGAAGAGAGGGCCGGTAAGCTAATAGCACAGCAGCTGGGAGTTCTCCAGGACTGATCAGAACAAGAATGTTTTCTTTGCAGCAACAGAGAAGAAAAATAATGATATATAAAGCCAGACAGAGGAGCATCTTTAAATAGACTCTTATCTAGTGCAAATAAAAATGTCATATCGGTTGGTCATAGACCACATGAGATCCGACTGTGATTATCCTTGTGCTCGGGGACACATTCTTTACATGTTCAAGGCCAAATATCAATTTACACCCGTCTGCATTTTTTTCTATTACATTGATTCATATATTTTTATATTGCTTAAGAAAGGTTTGTATCTCACAGGGGCAGTACAATTATATTTTTAATGCAGTTTTTGCATACTGGATGCAGAAATAAAAAGTTCAGGCCTACATGAACATCTGTACATAGACTGAAAAAGAGGATGAAAGCTTTACAATCCAGCTTTAGGCTGAATATACACAGAAAATACACCTGCCACATTGGTTATATATCTGTCTAACGCAACGTTTCTTCTGCTGGATATCTTCTCTGCTTCTTTGACACTCTATTATTGTACTTTCCTTGTTCTCCTTCTATTTGACTGACCGCTCTTTCCAAACCTTCAATGACACTTCTTCTTCCACCTCATCTTTCTCACCTGGACTACTGTAACATCATCTCCTCTGGCTTTCCTTTTTCTAGATTGTCACCTCTTTAGTCAATCATAAATGGTCCTGCCAGACTCATGTACTTCTCTAACTTCTCCTCTCTATAAATCTTTATATTTCCAAATGTCCAGAGAATCAAATTCAAAGTTCTGTACCTTGCTTTTAAATCACTCCACACCTCCTGTCTATTTACATTTCCAACTTTGTACATAAATACACCCCTAACCACCCCCTTCGCTCCTTGCCATCCCCACTCATAATATCATGACACACATGTGCGGCTTCTCTAGGGCCACATCTATTTCTTCTAACTCGTCTCATTTGACTTGTTCTTAATATTTTCAATAAAAGGCCTGAATACCCACCTCTTCAGTCTGGTCTACCCATCTTCTCATTCCTAACTTCACCACCATCAGTCCCATCCCCCACCTATATTGTATACTCTGTTCCCCAACCTATTAGAGGGTAAGCCCAATTGGGCAGGGTCCTCCACTTCTCCTGTGTCATAACCTGCACCTGTGTGTTGTCTTGTGTTGCATCTCAACTACATTTTTTTAAATGTACAGCAATGTGTGATATGTTGGCGCTATAAATAAATGTTAATAATAATGCTGGGCAAACTTTTTGACTCGTAGGCCACTTAAATTTGACAAAGAGGCCAGACCTTGAGCCTGTAATGGGTGCACATTATATGTTTCCTAAGTTCTCGCATTCCCCTATAAATATATCTTTTAAAAACAATAAAAATATGGGGAAAGGAATAAACTATAAAAACCTGTTTTAATTTTTAAATATATAAATTTACAAAAGTACCTCTAGGCATTATCTTCACTCATCACAGGGAAAGAACTAAGTGGTAGTAGTTTGCCTATGTCTGGTATAGACAGTCCTGAGATTTACACAGCTCTTATACATGGTGCAGCCCAGTCTCAGGGAGTAGGAGACCTGAGTTTTTAGTGACTGTTAACATACTTAACCTCCCTAGCGCACTGCTGAGGTCCAGATTTCTGTACCAAAAGTTCACCATAGATTTCAATGGTACATTTTTCTTTATGTTGTAGGCATGTAACTTCCCAAAATCTGTCCGTACAAGGGTCTAATAGACATCCTGAATATAATAATGTTTAAAACAAACAATTATGTAAAATAAAAAACATTTTTTTTAAAAATACATTTAATGAGAAAAGACATCAGGGCACAAAGCTATGCTGCTATGTACTAAATCTCGCCCAAATAAAGTCTCCGGTGCCCCAGATGTGCCCATTTGCAGTTAACCATTTAAAATTCCACCAGGGAAGAGAGGGTTACTGCAAATGGGCACATCTGGGGCACCAGAGACTTTTTATTCTGGCGATACATAGATACATGGAAGCACATTGAAATCAGTTTGCTACATAGAAAACTGATTTCATGTACTGTACTTTTGAATTTCCCGCCACCTCCCCGATGTGTCGTTATCACGTCACTCGGAGGGGGGGGGGAGAAGAGACGGAGGAGCTGCCAGCCTGCCTGTCACATCGGGGACACCGGGACAGCGCAGAATTTTGAGTATGCGCTGCCAGAGCCCCGATGTGTACTGGACGGCAGCATCTCGTCCAGTGCTATACTAGCAGTAGCAGTGCTGGACGAGATGCTGCCGTCCTGACCGCTAGGGCGGTTAAAGGTCTTGTTCCTCATCCAACCTGTGACTGGACCATGAAAAGAGAAGAAGACTAATCTGATCACTAACTCTGACTAGCTTCTTGTGCTGCTTATTCTTCTCGTAGTCTTATGTTCTGCTCTACAAGAATTCTGAATATATATACTTTACAAATTACTTATAAATCATCAAGTTAAAATTTACTGACCATACATCGGGGAGGTGAACCCTTGAAGGGTGTATTTTTTAGTAATACACCAGCAGGTGACAGCAAAAGATGGGGGTTGCAATTAAATGACAAAGAAAAGGAGAGGTATGAAAATTATAAGCAGAAAGAAAGGATGAAGGGGGAGAGGAAGAAGAGGGAGGGCACAAACAAATCTACATTCAATACTTTCGACTTCCCTGTCAGTCCCATTGCTTCTGGAATTTTGAGCCAGAAAAAAGGTTAAAATTTTTTGAATGGCTTACTTTGTAATTAGGGGTTGTTGGGGCTGCCCGTCCCTATTCCTGTATTTTCAGATGGGCAGTAGGTGTGAGGACCTCCACTGTATGGGGTACCGCCTGAAGGTGGCAGTGTGCTAGCGCTACCCATGGTTAGTTTCCCTAGTCACCAGCAGGTGGCTCCCTGCAAGTGTGGGCCGGATTGAGGACACCTGTCTCGTTAGCCTGGGGGCTATTTAGGTGTTCTCCACCCTCTCACACTGAGCATTCAATCTTAATCTGTACCTCCTCACGAACTCTGGACAATCTGAACACTGAATCTGATGTCTATCTGGTTACTTACCTTGAAACCTCCTTACCTTGGAACTCTGAGCCGGAACCCTGGACATCTAAACTCCTGGTTGTGTTTTGTTCTGTTTGTCATAGTAAGTTCACAATAATCTTGTCTGGCTGTCAGTGAGTGCCTGTTTGGTGCCCCCCCCCCCCCCCTGTATGGATCCTGACAATAGGTGTCCCAAACAGTCCCTGGGAAGGAGAAATCCCTGTACGGTGTCCCTTGAGGACACTGCAGGATTGCAGGTGGTCTTCTCTGAGCAAAAATGAGCCATACTCGCCCCCAGGGGGGTTAATGTATAGAACACCATAGGCCAGTGGTTCGTACCTGGGGTTCAGCTTGCCTAGTGAAATGTAAACAAGTGGTAGCTACCATCTTTTACAAATGTTTCATAGAAATGGTGGCATTTTATTTTGAAAATGTCACTATCTGCAATTTAATTACAAAGCCCCTGAACATAGTATCGTTCCCACATTTGAGAGATGGGTTGTGTGCATGCACTTTAGGAGGGAGGGAAGGTTACCCCGAGGTGGAAGTGTTGTAACATGCAGGAAAATTTATTTTAATGCATGTATGTTAGCAAGAGTTGGGTTAGGGTGCTGTGGCTTGTCTTAGACACAGGCATGGCTGGGTCTTGAGGAAAAAAGATTGAGAACCACTGCCATAGGCTGCAAAAAAGAGCAATGAATAGATTTTTTTTAAACAACTTGTCCATACTCTTGAACAATGAAGATCATTATCTCCAGTTACCCCAATCAACAAAATTAAGAACCCATCCCACCAAAAGAGGAATTTACCACTTTTAGAAACCTGCTCACTAGAAAACAATGTGTTTTCCCATATATATATATATATATATATATATATATATATATATATACACCGCATTACAAAAATTGCAAAAAAAACATGTTTCTTGAAATGTAGAAGCAAAAATTTGCTAAGCAGTTTTGTGTTCAGCTATTTTTTTATAAATAGACCTTTAACACTTAATATCCCTCAAAGTTAAACTCTAACCACTGAGATTTTCTTTTGTTTGTTTTGGTTAAAGTAAGAGTTTTATTTTTATGTTTTTTGTGACCCCACTGGAGAGATTTTAACTCACCCGTACAAGAAACATAGACTGCAGTTGTCACCGTGACTGGACGTCACAGAGAGAAATGAAAACATTGTCTGATTGCCCCTTCCTAATGGTAATAAAAATATTTAGTTTTTGTCCCAGTGTTCCCACTGGAGACATTTCCCATCACTCCCTACCATAACGAAACATCAATATCTACTAAAGTTTGAGCAAGATGTGGCTTCCTCTGTGAAGGTTAAGGGCTAGCTGTGTAATCCTCAGTGGCTAGAGGGAAAACATTTATGCTTCCTGTCATTTAAAGTGGTGGTGAGGAAGCAGTGGGGTCTCCATTTCATTCATTCCCTTGCCAAGGTGCAACAGTGGCCACCCAAGACAATAAATGAAGTTGGAACCATTCATGGGTCAACCACCCACTTGTTGTGGGCAATCTGTGGCCTGCGGGCCATATAAGGCCCCTTTAGTCATTCAATCTGCCACTGGTGTCAAGATGCTCTGGCTCCTCTTTGCTCGTTCCCTGCTATAAGTGGAGATAATGCCTAGGGAATGATTGTTATGGTCTTCTAGAGGCTTATGTTTGTTCAGGTCTGCAATAGAAAGTTTACTCTCCAAAGTCTCTTTCTTTTATGCATATTTTTAAAACATTTCTACTTGCTATAACCTCCCTGGCAGTATGATTATTATTTTTTTCTTTTTTGGAAAATGTAATCTGTTAAAATTTCCCACCCAAGCTTGGAGGCATTGGGACCGGGTGGAACTTACGCGTACTTGGGACGGCCCCTCTGTCAAATGTAAAGCCCATTGTGGCCCTCCAGTCAAAAAGTTTGCCCACCCTTGCACTAGAAATGACTGCCTTACCACTGTCATAATGTTGTCTAGTGGGTGATAGACCCTACAGTTAGTATGTGCCCCTGGTGGCATTGTACCAATCTTTTTTATACTGTCTTTGTACCCCATATATTGAATAAAGATAATTTTATCAAGATAACTTGTTTGTGCCTCAAAAACCCTTTACCCATTTGTGTTGGGATCACCAGTAGGCTTAGCCTCTGGGTTGGGACCCTAACAAAGTATTTCTTGACTATATCCTTTTTGCTGGGTGTGGCACATGTATTTTTATACATCCCCAATCCTCTTCTAAATTATATTCAACTTTTTCAATTTACATATTTGCAGAAAGATTAAATTAAGCTTTAACATTTCTTAATATTACCATCTGAAGAATATGTAAAGGGCATGTACAGTATTAGTCATCAGACTGAAGTTTTGTTGCAGTTAGAAAGCTTTGTCATCTCAGGTCAAAATAAATTGAAATTTCAGTTGTGTCTGTTACTGGTCTGCATAACTTTTAAGTTATGTCAATTGGAAGTCTTTGAGCCGTGACATTAATGAGTCCTCACTTGGCAGTAATTGATAGTGCCCTGTAGGGAAATGAGGAACAACTGGAAAGCTGATTGTAGTTAACCCCTTAGTGTAGTACAGGACAAGACGTAAGGTGACAACTAATATTAAGTGTGGCTTTTTGCTCCGAATGACCTTATAGCCACATAGAAATGCTTGATTACAGAAGTGAACTTTGCAAGAAGAACCATCCTAATATCATGGAGTTCATGACAAAAGCAATATATGTGCAAATATGAGATAACTGGATCTATTGCTACAGTAAGCTTTGTGCACAAAACAAATTCATGAGATACAAAAAGTGATTTTTGCAAAAAGCTGATGCGGAACTGCTTTGCATTCGTCTAGAGTGTGTGCTCTCATCTGTTACACACATTATTGGAAGATCTGGAACAGTCGGCAGACGAAACAAAACAGAGAAACATGTAATGGAAAGTGGAAACAAGGCAGTGCACTGTCTGTATAGTACAGCACACGGCGCTCAGGAAGTCAGTGGCGTATGTCCAATAGGCATGAAATGGTGCACCACAGTTTTGTTCAAGTTGGGAAGTTAAGAGGAGATGACTGAAAGTGGTGTAAAACTTTCTAAGAAATGAAACGTACACAGCAGTTAAAATAGATGGCACACCAGATGAGAGAAGCAGTGAGAGGTTAATGGAGAAGAGAGGAGAAGAAGAAAAAGAGAAGAGAAGGGAGACGATATGTAGAGAGGAGAGGGTGCAAATCATAAAAGAGCAGAGGAGAGGAGAGAAGAGAAAAGAAGGGAGGAGAAAAGAAGAAACTGAAGGGGAGAAGAGAAGGGAAGAAATGAGAGGATAAGTGTAGGGGTATAGGAAAGAAGAAGATGAGATAAGAAGAGAAGAGAAAGGAGAATAGAAGGGAGAAGAGTAGAAGAAAAGGGATGAGAGGAGAAACGAAAAGGGAGAAAATGAGAGAAAAATAAAAAAGGAGAGAAGAAAACAGGAGATGAGAAAGGGGGAGATGAAAGAAAAAAGGGAAGTAGAGAAATGAGGATAGGAAAGATTGGAAGAAAAATCTGCAGAGAAGAAAAGAAGAGATGAGAGTAGAAGAGAAGGGAGAAGAGGAGAGGAGATGAGAGGAAAAGAGGAGGTAGGAGATGATAGATGTGAAGGGAGTAGAGAAGAAGGTGAAATAAGGAAAAGGGAGGAGAGATCAAGAGAGGAGAAAAGAGGGGATGAGAGAAGCAGAGAAAGGAGAAGAGCAGTACAGAGCAAAGTTGAATAAAAGGGAGAAGAGGAGAAGAAAAGAAGAATTGAAAAATAGAGAAGATGCGATTAAAGAAGAGACTAACAGCCTGCTTACAATAACAGACCCTGAAAACTTTCACACCTACACAGTAAATCAATTCTTCACGTTACTCTTAGGGCTTGTCCCCACCTAAGCGATCGCACGCGGTCTCCCACAGAACTGCAGGCAATACTTTTCCCCTTTGAAGGCAGGCAGGAAGTGGGGTGGGACCAGAAATCTTGCCCCACCCTGCCCGATCGCGCCCATAGAGAATGAATGGGTGCGGTGAGCCGCGATGGCCCACGGGCGATGAGCCACGTTTAAGATCGCGGGTCACAATTATAATCGTGGGAGACATAGACGAACATAGATGCATACATGTTACTTCCTTTGTGGTTAAAACATGAAATTTGATTGATTCGAGAGTTGATGGCATTTGCATCTTATTACACTTAAAAAGGACGTGTGTTACTGGCAGGATCACTAGGTGAAAGGATATAGAAAAAAGCCCTGATAAAAGTAAGTAATGTAACCAACACATCTAAAAACTGGAAGCTGAAATACATTAATGACTCAATTCCGATCACCCTCCCCTATAGATGACTAAATGTAGACATGCATGGTTAAATGTTTCTGTATGAACAGCTTGTGTTAATGTGTTCATTTAAGTCAATCGTTTGAAAGTCAATTCCTTTTTACCTGAATTGATCAAAAGACATCAAAATCAAAAGGGACATGTTGGTAAATTACAGAGGATGGTTCAAGTGTCTGACGAGTTTCTTGGTGTTTGGATGGATTTGTATCTGATGGTACTATAGAGCATGTGCACAGGGCTAAGAGAAGGACTTGATTATCGATCGATATGTGGCCATGTGTCCACTGCTTTTTCCCTGTGCTGGCGCCATATTAATAACCATAACAAACACGTGGAAAAGCCTCGCTTTTCTGAGTCTTGCAGACACATCCTTGGATTTTCAATGGACATGTATCCAGTGGTACTGTGCACAGCTGCATTGAATATACGGCATACTGTATCAAAATATCCCTACAGGCCCCATGAGAAAGGGAAGTGTCCTCTCTGTGTGGACGCATGTCCACCATGGGGAGTAAGAAGAAGTGGACACAAGCCCTTAGGCCAGGGGTGGGCAAACCTTTTGACTTGTGGGCCACATTGGCTTCTTTAATTTGATAAGGGGGCCGGACCAAGATCCTGTATGACTGACCCACTCTTTGTGTGCCAATTTAATGCCTTGCCAGCATCACTTACAATGGTGCTGATGTGTGATTGGCGATGTGTGACCTGGATGTTGTTATCATTTAAAATTTCCTGCACATTCATTGCAATGAGCAGAGATAATTCCTAGAGACTGCCACAAGAGGATGCACCCACAGTGTCATGATCCCACCATTGCATCCTCTACAACCAAGGTGCCCAACCTGCGGCCCGGGGGCCACATGCGGCCCTTTGGGTGTTGTTTGGCGGCCC
>CM070036.1:136532849-136558621 GCA_036250615.1 Ptychadena robeensis | reverse complement strand
TTTTTCACAAGGGGGGCAATCACTTTTTCACACAGGGCCATGTAGATTTGGAGTTTTTTCCTCCCTTAATAACGTAAACCTTCATTTAAAACTGCACTTTGTGTTCAATTATGTTATCTTTGACTAATGGTTAACGGTTTTTGATGAGCTGAAACATTTAAGTGTGACAAACATGCAAAAGAATAAGAAATCAAAAAGGGGGCAAATAGTTTTGCACACCACTGTGTATATATACACAATAAAAATATATTAATAAATAAAGGATGGGCCCAGAGCATCTCAACACCAGTGGCAAGTGGCAAAGGGATGAATTAAAAGACTAAATGGACCAGGTTTGGCCCCGGGCCTTAGTTTGCCCATGTCTGCCTTAATCCCATTTAATCTTATATGATGGCACTTTATAACATAATGTTAATAATAATAATAATAATAATAATTAAAAAAAAGACCCTCATCCCAAGACTTAATGGCAACCCCTCCAACTTCTTACAAGTCCATTCCATCTTGACTGCTAGGTATACTGTTTAAACCAAATGTGTGCTTTCCCTGGTTTGGTCTTGTTCCTCTTAGAGGACCACCTAGCCATAGGCTCTTATGAGATATTTCAGTTTTAGAGCTGCTTTTGAAGTATACCTGTAAAGTAGCCTCAGAGGATCCAGGACAGCTAGAATCAGCTGAGAAAAAAAGATTTGGAAACTCAATGTTTATAACCAACCTATTAGGTGGAGTTTTTATTTTCTTATTCAAAATGGCCTCCAAATATAGGTACACCCATTCAAAATTATTACTTATTACCAGTTATTACTCAAAAACAACTAGGATAGAATACACAAAACTTTTGTAAATGATGATACAGTATCCCAACTGTCTGAACAGACTAAATAAAAAATCCAGTTTTTCCAAGATGAAGCACACTGGTAATATTCCATGCGGAGGTGATGTCATTGCTGTACATCCCAACAATGTTATAATTGTCTGGAATTGCTGTCAGACATTTATATGTATGTGTGTGTTGTTGCCAATGTATACTTTGCATCTTGCTGAAAGGCGCACAAGCCAATCGTTCAGCCACAGCTAAGTATACGGCAGGAGAGTAGGCTAATGAATCTCCTCCATAGTGTAACATTACGTCCCAGACTCCGTACATCGTTAATCATGGTTTCCCCATCAGATCTTAAGAACAGCTGAGCTCTCCCGACAAAGGCATCAGAGCCATGACAGTAAATACTTCCCAATGGGGCAGACGGCTAGACATGAAAGATAAGCAGAAAATCTAATGACTGGCCTATAAATTCAGTACATTAGTAAGTACCAGCCATTATTCACAGCCTTTCAAAACACTCCCCTCTGTCTGCCTTGTACATTAACAAAGTCAGCAGACACTGTCTACCTGTTCGAAGCTTGATATGCAAATAAATACATGGTTTCTTCAACATAAACAAAAATGGAAAGAGAAGTTGTATGAAGTAACCAACAGAAGCCAATAACAATTCAGCTCCCATTAGAATACAGTGGACCCTTGAGTTACAACTGGCTTGACTTAAGACCAACTTGAGTTAAATTTTTGTTTTAACTAACAACCAAAGGTTTGACTTACAACCAGAATTATGGCCGAGGCCAGAATGTGTTTATGCTTATGTGGTGGCATTCATATGACCTGATGTCACTAATAAGTGCTGCAAAATGGACCATCTCACCATTGTACAAAAGGCTACTAGGCCAGATTCCTGATGTTCTTAGGGAAAGGGGCTCTCCTTCCAAACAATAACCACCTTCTATTGCATCCTCTCTTACTAAAAGCCAAAGATGTCAACTTAAATGACCATTAACATTTTTTGTTGCTGGTAATCTAGGTCCATTATTGTGTTTTGGTGAGAACACCAGGACAGTTATTGATGTTTCTTGTAAATGACACATATTATAAAATGTTTTGTTATAATGAAGGTGAGGTAAGGGGGGCTTTGGGAGGTTCAGAACACATTATGGGTATTTACATTATTTCTTATGGGAAAAATAGTCTTGACTTACAACTAACCCTTGGGAACCAATTAATTCAAAAGGTCCACTTAAATGGTTTTTCTAAAATGTTGTCATGATTGGCTGTTCTTTATTTGTAAGTACCAGAGGTCTTTATTATGAAATACTCTAATTGAAACTATTAGAGAATAGTTGTGTTGTGGTTACATGATCTGACTAGTGTTAAGCTTGAATATTGGAATTGCGAATATATTCGACAAATATAGGCTATTCAAGAAAATTTGTAAATATGGAGACGAATATTTGCAACCTCGAATCTTCAGAATGTTATGCACCGGAAACCTTTACGGCCGTGTACTGTATTATTTGCGAAATATCGCAATTCAAATATTGCCTATGCGGCTCATCACTAGATCTGACTACTAAACCCTTCCAATAATCGTAATCCATGAACTGATATATGCTGCTCAAGAAAAGTGTTAGGCAATGTAGAGTGAATGCTAAACTTCTGTTAAACGTAAGTAATCCTTACAAAGGAGTTGCTTAGGTTTCAGGGGTTGGGTAAAGTGTTTGATCTGACAGATTATGCAATGTTAAGGTGGCCATACACAGGTCGATTTCACACTTGATTCCTGGCCGTTCGATCACCAGGCGCGTGCACGCCAATCGATTGACGAGTAATCGAGTGCAGCGCCCCTTGACCGATCGACCCCGACCGATCGACATGACCCCCAAATCGGATCGGCCAGGGAACCAACCTGTTGGTGTTTTCTGATCGATCGGGCACACATCAGGGGACGTTGACATTTGTGAATCGATCGAATGGTAAACGAATCATCCAGGAATCAGTGGCCTAAGGTCGGTGGCCTAAGGTGGTAGGCACAGACTTGTATGGTCGATCAATCGACGCCTGTGACTTCACTGGAATTGATCGGATCATCGATCGATCGCTCAGTATTTGACATGTGTATGGCTAGCTTTAGCTCTGTCTTTGAGCTGTAATCTCTAGGCTGTCTTTGGTGTCCTTTGCCTGCAATGAAGATTCATAAGCTTAATATCTTAGCGGATGATGTCAGTGTCTAAGACCACCAATCACAGAGACCGAAAGAAGCTTTATTGCAGGGAATCAGGGGCTGGTCTAAGAAAAGGAGCACCCACTGATGCAGGTATGTAAGGCGCTTTTCCTGAACCTCATAGACCTAAAAAACCCTTTTACCCTTGCAGTAGAGGGAGGGGTTGATAACATTACCAGAGCTCCTCTGTAAATTATACATGTAATATGTACCATAGCACAGGACTTGTAGCACACTGCAGGATTTGGGGATTGGCTGCTTCCATCAGAGCCTTCTCTTAGTTGTTTTTCATTGTGGCTTGATTTACTTTAAAGCCTATTATATGGAAAATCCCAATGCTAGTAGATTTTTGATTTGTGATAAAATGCAATATTTGGTGAGCGTATTCCATTCACAATCCATGAAAAGTGTATATGCACAATAGCAGTCTTTTGTTCCTGCAAGAATAAGGGTTGGCATTACTCATAGCTGCTGCTAACACACTGGAAGAGGACAGGGCCAACGTATTGTTCAGCCACAAATATCTTATTGGTAATGTATGTTCAAGGTTTATTCCCACTGAAAAGCTTCAATTTTATTATCAAGGGAAATGTTAATAAATAGCAAATGTCAGCGATTGAGACATCACACGAAGTAAAGTTTCCCAAAGTTTATACACTGCGGACTGTCTGTTATTGCACATTTTTAAGATTTATTCTTTTGCTTGAAAGAAAATATTGTGTCTACCAAGGAATTAAGTTTTTGGAAACTCTCTTAAGAGGAGTACTGAGATAGGATACTGTATTCAGTGCCTTTCCATTAAACATGACCTGATGGCCTGCATGACCTTGCATTGTACAGAGAACCACAAAGAATTAGGGTCCCCATACACCTTACAATCTTACCATACAATTTCTGTACAATCAACTTTTGTTCTACCAAAACTATGTAATCTGAGGACCTTTCTAAACCTTCCAATCACTATGTATTCTATCTGGGAGGCCACCATACTATATAGTTATTTCCTTTACATCATAAGATGCATGCATTGGTTCTGTCCCCAAACCTAGTAGGTCAGGTTTTCACTTTTGGATTAGGTGGAGTAAAAGTCAGGTTTCGACAGTAGTGTAGGTAGGAAAATGTTACAGTTGTCCTCAGAGCTTTAGATTAGTGGAGCCCCCCTTGTTGCCAACTCTTAGCCTGTCTAAGACATATCCAAGATCATAGTAGAGGAATAGCCACAAAGACAGTATAAGTTCAGGTAAGTGAATCTCACTATCATTCAGTTCAGCTTTAAATCAGGGGGACATTTTTGGCAAAGGGAAATGACTACAGTAAAGGAGCTATTAAAAAAGGCTAGTGCACCCTACATAACTAACAAGAACAACTTTATTTTCATTATCCCCTCTGATCCGCACTGGTATGCCAAAAAATTCCGACATTTTTGATGATATAATATCCTAATAAATAAAAGCTTGACATGTCATTCCCTATTGGTCATTAATAAACTCCCTTTTTGATTTAAACATAACCTTAAATATATTTATGGAACATTCTGTAGGTCCTAAACTTGAACAACACCCTACAATGTAAATATGTTAAAGTCTCACTTGGCAGCTGCTCCCCTGCCCACCATCTAGTATAATGGCTTACAGATATAGATGAAGTGTGAGACTTGACTTATTGTCTGGAAACATATTGTTGGTGGATTTGAAGCAAATCTTTAATGCTACTGACGGTTGTTAATAATGGCGAGAGCAAGTTATTTAAGTATGATTAAAGAGGGAACAATAAGGGGAATGCACTACTCTACATTCTCTTTTACAAGGCAATGCTATAGACATTTACACATCTGGCATCTGAGCACATTCCATAATCATGTATTTCAGTCATCTGGAATATATTATAATCTTGGTATAAAGAAAAGTCATATTTACTACTTGTTCATGGACTGGAAGGGGTTTTATATAAGTGTGTTCTAGGATATTCAGTATACAATGGCACAGTATACAATAGAATAATAATAACTAGATATCATACTATGTAATGTGTGTTTGCATTTTACTAAAATAACAGAGAACTATTCTGCTGTATCATGATTGTTCAAAGAGTAGTGTTGAGCATGAATATTCGAAATTCAAATATATTCGTTGAATATTAGCTATTCAACATTTCGCAATATTTCGCAAATTTTATGGTGGATATTCACAATGGCGAATATTCTACATATTATGCTGCGCATTGCAAATAGATATGCGCAATACGCAGAACGGTAGGACTTAGGGGAAAGAACAAATAAGAAAAGCTGGTTCACGAATAATCCCTGTGAATATTGTGAATCTCTACGCGCAATGTAAGGCCACAGAATACAGTTGAAATTTTTTTTACAAATTATGAATGTGGCTTTGTATATTCACGAAATTACGCGAACTCGAATATACCATATGCCGCTCAACACTACCAAGGAGCTAGCAGTTGGTGGGTGGTGGCACTGGGACCACAGGACAGTAGGCTCCTAAAACGTGTCAGCACAAAAAAACTTTGTATAGGTTAAACAGTTCCTAGCCTTGTTTGGGTTCAATTATGGTTTTGTGTAGGTCTTAAGCTAGGTATGCACGGCTTGATGTACAGTAGTAACAGATTCAAGCAATATTCGATGCTGCTCAGATCAAATTACAAGATTTGATCCATCCAGGCTTCCTTTGCAGAATCAACCGATCCTGCTCGAAGGAGCTCAGGCCGAACAGGTTTCCAAAAGGCTAGAAAACCTTGGTCGAAATCCCTTACTTTGAATGGGGACCACAGGTCCTCATCGAAAATAGCAGACAGGCTGGCAGCCGCAGCAGTGCTGCAGCTCGAAATCGGGATATCATCATGCCATGGGCGGGCTTGCTTGATCTGCTGGCTTCCTCAAGACGTGTGTGCCTGGCTTTAGTTGAATGATGAATAGAAACAATTATTTGTTAGAAAATGAAGACAGCAAACATTAGCATTTTAAAACAATCAAGACTTTATATTAGACTTCCAAGAGACAGAAAAGAGATAAAAAAATATGTTGAATGGGGATTAAATGTAATTGGCTGCCATAGATATTTCATTTGATCACTATTGTTTCCAAATAGTTAGACAAGTTCCAACAGCAGCAATCCAATACATTTGCAGGTACTGGCAAAATGGTTGGCATTCATCATTGTTTTGTCGGCCTTGTAGGCATTGGCATGGCTTCCTTCTACAATACCATTTACATGAAATGTGAATGTTCCCTTGTTATTGTGTTGCTCTCCTGATGTTTCAGTTTCAGTGACACATTGAAATAAACATTTGCATGCATGCACAGAATCCAATGTCATGTGTATGTATATGAGTGTGCTGGGTTCGTCTCAAACACTAGGGGGTTAAGTGTTTGTAATAACATTAGAATTATTTGCTAGTGAAAACACACAGGCCACCTTTAGTGAATATGCTAAATGTAAGTCTTTTGAGAAGTATACCCTGTTATGTAGAAAATGTACCGTATTTTTCGGGCCATAAGACGCACTTTTTCACCCCCAAAATTGGGGGGGGGGAAGTGCCTGCGTCTTATGGTCCGAATGTGCGACCACCCGCGGCCATCTGGCCGCTGGTGATCGCAACTTTGCTCCCCGACAGCTCTCCCGACAGATAAATCAGCTGTGTGCAGAGGGAGAGGAGATCAGCTCTGTGATCTCAATGAGCACACCTGCTGTGTGCCGAGAGATCACACAGATGATGGGCTATGTCAGCTGTGTGATCTGCATCTGCCCGGAGAACTGTGGGGAGCTGAACTGTATTGGCTATATTTGTAGAGCCTCGCAAATATAGCCAATGCAGAGTGTGTGGACGCAGCAGAGAAGTGACAGGCAGAACGGAATGCAGATTCCCCCTTCCTCTTCCTCCCCCTCCCTTCCCTCTCTGAGCTCTGTGTAAGAAGAGACGCTGAAGTCTGCTCTCTAGTGACACCATTTTGGTGGTGTGGCTGAATAGGGGTACTGAATGAGATTTTTTCACATTCATTTAAACAAATGAAATATATTTTTTCTGATTTCCTGCTCTAAAAACTGGCTGCGTCTTATGGTCAGGTGCGTCTTATAATCCGAAAAATACGGTACTTACAGTAGCTCAGTCAATGTGCTTTTGCATTGAGATTTTTTACTTTGCAAGTTACTTTGCAAAATGAACATGCTCTACACCTTTAGCAATTCAATACAATTGTGTATGTTCCAGATTTTTCTACTTGGATCTCCAGTCCTTCGTCAAACTTTTTGAATGGCTCTCCAAACCCAAGAATACATTTTTTCAGCATGACTTCCTTGACGTCAAGGATAGAGATTCCTTGCCTACATAATTTTTTGCTAATGATTCATACTACTCTAAGATAGTACTTGAAGTTCTTTGTCTATGCTTCCATACATCTTTCCAATAAATTGACCTCAATGATGCAAGCAAAAATTCCACCCTAACAGGCAAATTACAATTCTATATTCTCAAGTGTACCATCTACTGACTCATACTATTTCTAGTTAAGTGTTTACAACTAAACATGACCATTGGCATATCAGTTATCTACATTACAGTGGATCCTTGACTTAATGGCTTTGGGATTTAATGATTAATGATTTATTTTTCAATGATTGGATGGCAAAGGCTGTGAATACTTCTGTGTATGTGCCTTCTTGGTTTATTTATTTATAATAAATTTGACAAAACCTCAAATAAACTTTGTTCATGTTTTCATTATGGCGAGTTGTGTGATAAAATGTTTGTAATCCATTTTGGAATAAGGCTGTAACAGAACAAAATGTGGAAAAAGTGATGCACTGTAAGTCAAGACAATGTCAATGAACATACTCATAATGTGTTCCAAACCTCCCAAAGACCCCCTTACCTAACCTTTTCATATTAAAAAGCATTGTGTAATATGTGTAATTTACCAGAAACACCAATATTTTCATGCTGTTTTTACCAAAAAGTTATAATTTGCCTAGCCTACCAAAAACAACTCATTTACAATTACAATTTTTGTCTCTCAGGAAGAAGGGATGAAATGGAAGGTGGTTATTGTTGGGAAGGAAAGTCCTCTTCTATAAGAACAGCAGGAATCCGGCACTCTGGTGTACTTTATTTCATTGGAAGAGTCTAGATTGGCAGAAGACTTTGGAGATTGGCAAGATTGTCGATGTTAGTGAGATTAAAGCCTGCCATACACCCACAGACGGGTGCTGACAGACTAGTCCAGATGAGCTGTGGAATGCAGCGTGATGACATCATCACGCTACATTCCTGGGCTGCCTTAATCGTCGGACACCCTTTGTGTGCAGGCCAATGAAGACGCCGGTCTTCATTGAAGTTAATGGCATTGGCCGGCATCGGCCAGAGAATGTCCGTTCTCTGGCGTTCTCTGGCCGGCCGAGCTGTGGGGTGACAGGAATCTGTCACCCCATGTGGGCACACACTGATTGGCAGCTGATTTTGCCGCCGACCGACGGCGAGAGCGAGCACGCCCGACGGTCAGCGGCAAAATCGGCTGCTAATCGGCGTATGTATGCCAGGCTTTACTCTTCACAATTTCCTTCTTCTTTTGAATCTTTTTTTTCTTTTCTTCAGTCTTTTCCAGCTTTTTTGAGGCACACGCATTGCATCATGGTCAGCTTTAGTAGCTAAATAAAACTGTTAAAGCACCAAAGCTTCCTAGAAACTTAAAAATACTGCAACAGCGCAAGATAGCTTTTATGGTATGAATTTCACATGAAGCTTCACAAGATAAATAATACAGCCACATGTGCTTCCATATTCCCATTTACGTTTTCGTTTCTCCTTTATTTTATTCCTTCTGCTTTCTGCATCTTTTAGTCTCACAAGACAATTGTCAGATTCTGCTGCAGGGCAGCCAGGAGTAATTACGGGGAACTCCAGCTGGTAGTAAAAGCGCTCCTCTTTCTTGGTACATGTCACATGTACCTTTATTAACTCTGACATGGCCTTTGTTTGGTTTCCTGAACTAACAAATTAACTCTGTAGCTACAAGACTTCCCACTGACCACTGTACAAAAAGGAAACACTGGAGTGCTATTTAATATTCAAACTACGAGCAGGAAAATGAGGAATCATTATAGCCTTAACTTTTATTATTTATCCTCCCTTTTCTTTCTTTTTTTTTTTTCTTGGAACCTGATTCAGCCAAATTCTCTCAGTAGGTTTCACTTTGTGGAGACACAATCAAGCCTTCTTAAAAGAGAGGGATTTTTTTTCTCTCCATTGGGAAATCTAGAATTGACAAATACAGTAAGGTTCTGGTCCTTCATGGAATCCTCTCGGTCAATAAATGTCTGTCATATCTCCAGAGATGAGCTGTTTATGTGGCTTTTACAAAGGTTGCGGGTCCATTTGTTTGTTTGAACAAAGGATATGATCAATGGAATGTAAAGAACATAAGCAGTGTTACAGCATATCCAAGTGTCTTATCAGGACAGAAACCATCCATCTTCGGTCTCCGATGGGCTCTGCTGTCAATTCCAAGAAAAGCGCTTTAAACTCATTGCCTATTCTCCCTCCTAACACAATGAACAAAAAACTGTGGAGATAATAGAAGCTGGAGATGGGAAATTGAAGCGAAGGCAAATGACGTTTAAGGTTTACACTGAGAAAACCTAAAAATATTAAATTTATATTTATTTAAGGAGCAAAGTCAGCCTACAGAGCAGCCTACAGAGCTGTTGTGTTTGAATGAAACTACTAAACTAGAAATCATTAGATCCCTTTCTTTCAGAAAAGACTTGACAACCATTTATATTGAATTTACTCATTTATTATATGAATATTAAACAATGTACTTTTGAGTCAACTGAAGGTCATTCTCTTCAAAATTTGCACTCTTAAAACATGAGCAAAAATTCCCTATATGTCCACCAAAAATGCTGTGTGTTTTTATGACCTAGACTGCACTGAGTACACTTATTCCATTATTAATAACCTAGATAATAACTTAAAAAAATAGAAAACTGGCCTAAGCCATATGGGCCACTCTCTCTCCCACACCCTAAGATAAAGTGAAGAAACTAGCAAGCAAGCAATGAATGGGCTTTTAAGGCACATTGAAAGATTTTCTAGACTAAGGGTAAGTTTCCACATACATCGGGACCCTCAGGTCTATTTACACATCCGCAGGTGCAGAGACTCAACGTATTTGACTACGTTGAGCCTTGCAGCGGTGGAGCGGCTCAGCGCCGTGAAGACAGATACTCCGCCGAGCAGGTAAGTGTATCTGCTACGTCGGGGTCCCTGCTAAGAGGGTCCCGACGTATGTGGAAACAAGCCCTAATAAAGTACATTAGTCTAGAAATTTTTTTATTAAATTTCTACTTACCACCAAGCCATTGGAATGGTTTAAAGTCGCTGCTACATCCTAACAATCTATACTTACCTATTCTCACCTGTGGCAGCCATCATGTTTTTTCGCATTTAAAGGGCAGTCTGCAGTAACACGTATAGCCCCTGGAGGCCGCTAGAGATATTGTTTCCAGTGGGGAAAATGTAGCTCTATAGGTTTGTAAAGGGGATGTTGCAACATGACTCATTTCTATTCTTGTTTTTGGGTAACCCGATAAAGACTGTTACCTGGATTTTTGGTGTTGGTTTTGATTGTGTGCCCAGACGCATAACAGTCACCTGCTTATTTGGGGAAAAATCATTGTCTCTTGATTGTCCAACCCTCTAAGTATTGTGATAGATCCGAACTCCTCTTCCACCCCTTGACTGCCAATTAATCTTACAAAGCAAGATTTGTAAGATACTTTGGGTATTGGAGTCCAGTGGATTCTTGCAATTGATAGTTGACAAGGGACCATCATTTATGGAATACAACATAGTGGAGTAGTTGACTATCAGGATACATTGTCATTTTGCCTGAAATGCGCAGGTAACCTTTTACTGCAAATTTGGTTTCTCCTTCTAAAAATTGATGAAATTTAGCTGCAGACAAAGTCTTCTCTGAATGTCTTAATGAGTTTCAATGGACAAATATCAAAATCCGAAGTACATTTTAACCTTTTTTCAAACAAACATATATTAATATTAATGTATTAATGTTTTACATGTGAAAATATTTATAATTTTCCAGTTAAATGAAGCAATTGATGGAGGTTATTCTCTTTTCCAAACTTGTTTCTTAAAGTAACATACTTCCTTTCTCCATATGGGAATGCTAAGTTAGTTTTTATGTCCACTGCTGCTTTTTCCCATGAATGGGCGGGAGGGCAAACTGCTTGCAAGCAGCTGGGAATACACCCAGCAAATGTGGCGGTGCGCGCCTTGATTCCCTGCGCTGGACAATCTGCAGTGGACACATGTCCTTACTGTACTATGCTACAGAAAATGTTTCTCCTGGACTCCAAACATCCCTTCTGCTCTTTAGCAAACAGAAGAGAAGTGGAAAGGTTGGTAACAGTTTCCCATCATTCCACAAGATTTTTGGCAAGATCTACAGATAAACAAATATTTCCACCACAATCACTGGCAATTACATATATGTTCTTTGGTTTAGATAATTTAACAGTAAGTATCTTGCCTACTGTAGGACAACCAGCTTTTTGTAAAAAGAGAGTTATGTGACAGTTGTCTCCAAGATCATTTCTGTAATTTTCTTCAGTAGATTTATGTGGTTTTGAGTTGAAGGATTGAGGTCAGGGTTTTACTGAATCATCTATTATCATGTTAATGTCAACAAGTAGAAAAACAATAATGGTCAACGGTTAGATGTTTTTATATATATGTGTGTGTGTATATATAAATATTATATAAAATAAATATAATAACAAAACATTTACTCAACTATAAAAACCTTAGAGTTGCAATTTTATTCAACAAGCTGGCAGCCTCTAATCAAATACATGCAAACATTTTTACAGGCCCCTAAATATAGGCTTACCATTGGCAGATGGTCAAACCAGGCTGTCTGAAGCTCTGCAGAAGGACAATCTTGGGTGTCTCGGTGTTGGGTGTTTATACATCTTTTCTGGCTAAATAAAAAAAATTTTGTTGGGAGATGAAAAAAATATTAACAAAAGCAGCAATGCTGAAGATTTCCCTCAGGGAATGCCCTGAGTTTGCCAAGACAAGGAAAGCCAATTCCTGCACTAACAACAACTATTTGTTTTTAGGTGGATTTTACTAATATACACATTTGGGCTTTTTTTCATTTTGCTTTATTCCTACTCCTATGTAGGGTAATATAGGAAAAGGGAAATGATCTGAATCTCTCAATGTAGTCAATGGCTGTTTTGTGCTTTGACTAATGCCAACAACAGTCCATACATACAAGATGGTACTCCACCATGTGCTACCATTCCAAAGTCTCTAATCATGACATAACCATTATGGAATCCAAGTAGGTGTCTTTGACCATGCTGGGCTATAAGAAGTATATGATGGTATTTTAAACTCACTAAGCAGAGCCAAACAATATTTTGAGGCAGTATGCTGCACTTGGGGATTGGTAATATGCTAATATGAGCACGCGATTTTAATTGTAGCCACAGTTTGATTAATGCGTGGAATCGTAGCTGATCCAAAGTCACAAAGAAAACATACTAAAAAAGTGCTTCGGAAGTTCTGAATTCAGTTTCCACACGGATGCCATCTGCAATAGTTTGTAAATATAACCTGAACCACAAACCTCTAGGTACATCACTGAATGCCGCAATACAGGCAAACCAGTAGGGAGGTTAAACCAGGGGGATGTGTTTTGATTATATTGACCAACACCGGATCTGTTTAGAACAGGAAACCGCTTATCACCTGCCAGGTAAGGTACTTCCCACCTATGTCACTCTTCAGTACACCTATCTTTCACGTCATCCAAGATGACTGCCCAGAGGGGCTAAAGGCAGGAATACGCGCACAAAGAACACAGAGGTCTAATTGCAGCTGGTGTTCTGAATCACACACTACTTCAGGGTCCCGCCCTTGGCAGGCACCACCAAGATCATCCCACAAGGACTACTTTACAGAATTACACAGTGACAACTGAATATAAACATTGCAATCACTGTACAACCCTGAAAAAGAAAAGCACATGCTGTATATGTAATAGATATGGTTGACTCCATGTGATGTTTATTAAGGAACAATAGAAACAATACATCTAAACGATTTACGGCAGAAAGACTTAGCACATCATAGGTTATGAAATAGACAATAATAAAATTGTGTCTACATATAAAGCATTTAAATATTCACATCGAAGGCATCACCATCAAATTAAACAACTTTGTACATTTTATATATACAAAAAAGTGAAATACAAGCACATACAGTATGCCTGAAAGGCCCCTGCAATATCTTCGAGACAATTTAGTTCAGCTACAAATAAATAGAATGGAAGGAAACAATATTTTACTTCATGCTTTTACTGGTCCAGTGAATCATAAAGATTCTTGGAGACCGAGGAAAATGTTTGCAGGAGCTCTGGCAGTAAATTGTATTTACATCAATGAAACTTAGATATAGAACTCAGTGGTTAGCGTGTGTTTCACGGGCAAATAAGCTTGCGTAAGTGAGGGGGAAAAATAATATTGCATAGAATAGTGGAAAAGACATTTATTTAAATAGACATTTCATATTATAGAACCATTTTGACCTAAAACATTGAACTGAGATAGTTTCAACAGCTCTGTGATCTTCATTGCCTTGTATATAATGGTTTGTAGCTTACATGGTTCCTGTAGGAGTACAAAAATTGCAGCATTAAAAACACGCATCCATGAACAGCATGGAGATATATGAAAAAGCATATCATTTAGTTATTTGACTAATAAAGCAACTCGTTTTCTACAACTAGAGATGGTAATACAGCTCTACTGCATGAAGCTCATGTGGAAATGAAACAAAGTTCTCCAAGGAAAAGGTCTACTTTTGGGGAACTCATGAACAAGTACATGGTTAGCTTGATCAGCTGAGAGACCTTTTGAGATTGGTTGGTTGGTGTCATTTTATCATTTCCCATGATCTGAGTATGCCTAACAGGGTTAACCAGATGTAAAGGAAAAAAATGTATTGTGTGCTTCTTCATGAATTCTAGAGATGGTTGAATTTTTTGAATCACCTGAACATGATAATACCACGTTTCCCATAAAATAAGGCATCCCAGAAAATAAGGCACCCTTACATTTTATACTATAAAATATAAGGCATCCCCCAGAAAATAAGGCACCCCAGAACATATAGTACTGTAACTCTGGACAGGGGGGATAAGAGGGGGGAATCAAAATGACACAGAAGGATCAGAAGAGGTTACTAAAATGGTAATCCCCCCCCCCCCCCCCGAGTCTCCTGTGCCATTTTGATTCCCCTCTCTCATCCCCCATGTGTCATTTTAAGTGATCCCCTCACCCTGATACCCTAGTACTGTATTCTTCTTCATGGAAAAATAAGACATCCCCCGAAAATAAGACGTAGGGCATCTTTGGGAGCAGAAATTAATATATGACACTGTCTTATTTTCGCGGAAACACGGTATCACCAAATTTGCTTAATTTATGCAAAAACTGCATGTACTGGAACATTATATTCAGGGGCTTTGCAATCAACTCCCAAATTAGTTGAAATTTTGTGACCATCTCTAATGAGTTCCCCATCAGTAGACCTTCTGCTTGGAGAACTCCCTTTCATCACTATATTCACTCTACATAAAAACCTGAATTTGTCCTGAATGACAGTATTGTTGATTGCGAATATTCGAATCACACATTTGTATTTCAAATATTGGCACTTTGAGAATTCGCGAAGATCTCAAATATAGTGCTATATCTTCGTAACAGCAAATATTCAAGATTTATATATCAGCATTGTTGATCGCGAAAAATGAAAATATGGCAATACCGGCATTTTTTAGTGCTAAAATCTTTTTCAGAAAGAAGGTGATAATGACTGGAGATCACAAATTATTGAATTTATGAATTTGGCGCGAATATTGGGTGAAAATTTTGCTATATTTTTAGAATGCAAATATTGCCTATGCTGCTCATTAGACAGTCAGCCTGTGGAAGATGGAGGGCAAGTTCCAAGAGCCCTATTGCTTTGGGTGGTGCTGTCAGAAACATGTGTACAGAAGAAGATAGCATGGAAGATATCTTCATTGATGTTTTGTTGTTCCCTCCTTATCCAGAATGCTTTCTGTTATCGTTATGCTCATTTCACTACACTAAAGCTAGACATACACGCACCGAGAGCTCGCGGCCGTCGGTCGGTGCCAAAATCAGCCTGTTTTTGCTGACTTCCTTGAAAGTGGATGTTATTATCTAAAAGTCTTTTAAAGAAAAGATTTTATCATATATGTTCACATCAAATTAGCTTTTTTTTTGCCATAAAGTGGATTTTATATGAAAAATTTGATTAATCTGTACCCTACAATTTAAAACAATAAAAAATGTAGTTGTGTGAACTCCCTTAAGCACCTTTTAATATTTGCCCACTGTTCCTAAAGCCGGCTATAGACACGCTGATTCCCGGCCATAGTTGCGGGCGATCGACCACCGTACGCACTCCCGCTGAACGCATAATGGTCGGTCGCCTGCAACTACATGGGTGCCCACCTTGAGGTCTCGACCAAAAAAGCCGGCAGGTCGGATTGCACAGCGATCCGTCATGCTGGTTCTTTTTGTGGCCAATCCTCTTGTAGACAGGCTACAATCTGACAGGAATTGACCTGTGTTAGTGGAGCACATAGGATTCCCATCAGTTCTGTGACGTCAACACACTGTGAGGAGTCTGCTACAAGCCGGCCATGGATCGAGACGTCTACGGCCTGCTTTGCAACAGTATTTAAATATATCAGATGACCAGGGTATCTCTCCTGTTAACCCCACAGATTATCAATTTACCTGGGTTATTCCAAAACGTAAATTTTCTACTGGTGACATTCTTTTGTTGATGTGGATTTATGCATGGGACCATTGTTGTATAATATCTCTACAGCTTTCTGGCAGAAACCTAAATGTTTAGGAACTGGCATTGTTCATAATTCCATCCACCATATTTAATGCCCCACTTATAGCTAAAGAAAAGCATCTTAGAAGCATGATACTTCCACCACCATGCTACATTTTTGTAATGCAAAGTGTTATTTTTATGCCAAAAGTATGAAACATTTTGCTGCATCCTTTTAGGAGATTTAAAATACTTTTGTAAACCTAAGCTTTTTTTCCTTGCAACAGTTGGCATCACAAAAAGAAGACCATCCTCAAAGTTAATCAGATTGCTTTTCCTCACCAGGAACTGAGGCTTTGGTAAAGGTGGAGGAAAGGCCAAATGTACCCTATTTATCACACTATAAGATGCAATTTCCCCCCTTAAAAACAGGGGGGGGGGATTTCTTAGCATCTTATAGATAGAATTTAAAAATAAAATTTTATTTTTAAAAAAGGAGCACTGTTCTCCAACCTCAGATGCACTTTTAAATAGACAGGAGAATTGTTGATTAATCTACTATCCTAATAAAGTGGTTAGACTAACCACGAAACGCGTTAAATGTATATGTCTACTTGAAATAAAAAGGTTATTAAGAAGCCATGGGTGCCACAACCAGAGCCTTTTTCTTTGGGGCCACACAACTAAATCCAATCTACACCATCAAGAGAAACAGGTGACCTTTGTGGGCAACCACCCCAAGAGTAAGTAAATCATTAACTTATATCTTCTCAACCCATCATACAGTCAAAATGTGCCACACCTGCTCCAGAACAGATCTTTGTATTTTTTATTTTTCTCTTGTTTTCTGCCTGGGTTAAAACTACAACGACAAAACCTCCTATTGCCTTGGAGACAACTTGTGAAGCAACTCAAATAGAAGGAAAGAGAACCACTGTTTTTTTAATTGCGAACTTTTCTTTCCAGAATTATGAGGTGTGTCTTATGGCCCAGTGTGTCTCATAGTACAAAAAATACGGTATATGTTACAACTTACCAGTTATAATAGGTAGAAGCTGCCTTCATTTTGTGTCTCCAGGCTCCATTCCCCTACATTACCACCTGGTAATTCTGAGAATAATAAATTTTCTCATAATACCTCCCAAAGGATGACACCTTATCTATGAAGGGACTTGAGCTGTCACACTAGGCCAGGGGTTGGGACCCCCTTGGGGATTGGAAATCCATTTCACAGCTAACTTAAGAGGGATGGGGCTTTACTTTTTCCACCCAACACATTATCAGCACAAGCAGGGTGGAAATTGGAGGCAGGGGACATTATTTGGAAAACGGAAGTGACACACCACACTGGCACTTCCGTGTTCCAGATACAGGAAGTGACACCACGACGTTACTTCCAGGATCACGGATCTAAAAAGGTTAAGAACTACTGCATTAAGCTACTTTCTTTTAGTTTGGACAACAATCCCATCAAACCCAAACTCTCTCTTCACTGTCACGTAGGTGGTAGAGAAATAAATAGATGATAGTTTTGAAATATTAACATTCAGTCAGGTCACAGAAAGAATTGAAAAAAGAATGTATAACTTTTTTATTATTAAGTTTTCGTATCCTTCAAATACCCAATAGATTGGAAATGGAAATTTCAAGTAGGAAACTGGTAGAAGAAAGTGCAGCAACACCAAAATTCTCCGCCAAAATATTTTTCGTATATCATTTGAATTAGATGGATGCTATAAATATCTGCAAGGACTCATTTATATTCTATTGCAACTTATTTCATATGTGCCAGGCTTCAGACAGCAAACGTAGAATGTACAATATGGTCCTGTAGAAAGAGAAGATCATTCTGACTGCAGATCTGAGACTAGAATTTTTTTAATGAATATGAAAATGTTTCCATAATTTTATAAAGTCATAATTACAGCTGAGCAAGACAAGAACCATATGAAAGCTTCTTCCCGTATGCATGCCATCTTTGCCATGTTAGTTATGGTATACAGCCTTTGTTAATAAATGTATAAGGGTTTTTGATTTTTTTATTCCCCCACTAAACTTTAAATCAGTATTCCCGCGACAGAAGCTAATTTAACACAAAAAAACTCACTGGAAAGCTTGTCAATTTGCTCCAAGTTCTCAGAAGTCATACGAGGAAAAAAATGTCTTATATGGAAAATTATTTTCCCTCTGTAGTTCCCTTCAAAAACTTGCCTTGAGGTAATTTTGCAAAATCTGTAACATTCCAAGCCAGAGCTGTCAATCCTTCAGAAATGTATTTTAATCATGCTCTCCTGGCACAGCCAATTTAAATTGATTCTTTCCGCAACTGTAATGTTGTCAAAAAAACAAGTGATTGTGGTCGGCCCTAAAACCAGACAATATTTGGATGCTATGGGATTCTGAGATGAACAACCAATTTGATTAACTTCCAAAAGATTCTTCCTTCGCTGTTCACTCTCATGAGTATACGGTAATGATGGTGCTTGGCGACCTTCTCCGATAATACAGCTTAAGACCTGTCACTCGATGATTCCAGCATCTTCTTTAACTTCCATGTCTTGTTTTCTTTTTTTTTTTAGACTAATAAACGCTAATTCTTGGAGATTGAAGCTGGCCCAAGAGTCCCCTCTCCCTTTGCTGAGCTTCCTTTCTCATATTCTTATTAATTCTACTTTCCTCTCTTTGTTTTAGAACACAGCTGTGTTATCGTAAAGGAAAATGTGTTGCACATTGAAAAATAAATATATATATGATGTCTATCTTCCTGTATATTCATGAACACAGGATACATTGTTGAATTGTGTGTGACCCTCTTTTTTAATACAAGGAATGTGTTGTGGATAGATGTCAGTACATTTTATTATTATTCCCCTCCTTATATATATGAGATCTATAGGCAGAGCACTGAGAAAACATGTTAGAAAGACTTTTTCGGATTATAACCTCGCTCGGTTTTAGAACTTCATAGGACTATAGCAGGGAACACATGGCTATAGGAGCCGTTCCAGGTTCATCATCGCGCTGCTGCCCAATATCGGAGGAGCTGGAGACACAGCAGTACTGTGTCTTCAGCTCCAACGACGATGCTTTGCATGGAGACCCGTGGTCTACATGCAAAACAATGTACATCAACGGTGGTTTACGGTTATGTCCGATATGTCTTTTTTCAAACAAAGCAGTCATCAATCTGGTCAATATCTATACGTGTGCTCCCTGCTTACGTTTCTTTTATTTTTTTAAATACCCTCCATTTGTTAAAAAAAAAATTTTAAGAGCTGTGTTGTTATACCAAAGAGTGTGAGTGCTCCTATTGGCTATTGGGTTCTTGGGGTACTGGCTTTCCAGATAAAAGAGGCTCATTTCTTATTTAATTTAAGACTAGCTGACTTTTTTAAGTTAATTGCAAAGCCCCTGAACAATTCCTTGTTTTTTTCATGAATTAAGTTCAAACTCGAATTTCAAAAAGAGATTTTTCTGTAATGTTCCCACAACTCTTATCTACAGCTCCAGCAATTCTGGTGATGGTACAGTGTTCAGGGGCTTTGCACTCAACTCACAAAGTCCGCTAGTCCAAGACATTCACCCATCTCTTCCATTAATCAATCAAATATGAATAGAAACCAAACTTATCTCCAGGAGAATTCTCCTCATCGTGATGTTTACTTTACTGTAAATTTCAATTTGTTATCTCGTCCTTTAATATCTCTATGTCTTTAACATAAACCTCAAAGGGAAGGGTTTGGGTTTCAGTCTGTGACAATCCCATTTTCTATTTTGTGAGTAGGTTGGTCATACTCACTTATAAATGCAGATTTAGCATCCTATGTAGTTAGATGTTATATGCATATCATGGCCTACCATGGAAAAGCAAGGTTATGCTTTGCATATTAGGAATAGTCAACTGGAAAAGAAAGCGACAGTACCTGGCCAAGTCTAGAGAATACTATTACTCTTATATCCTTATATAGACATTGCCTCAAGTCATAGCAACATGATGTTGTGTTAGTATTGTTGACCTCGAATATTCCAATGTCAAAAATTTATGAATATCTAATATTAGTAGAATTTTGCAAAATATCACAAATTTGAATATTGTCTATGCCGCTCATTACTACATATCAGAGTTAAACAGAAGATACATGGCCTATTATATGTCCTGTATAATGATGAGCAGCATAGGCAATATTCATATTTGCAACATATTGCAAATATTTCGCCTATTTTTCTCAATAAATTAGAAAATTCATGACCTCCAGGCAGTATTACCTTCACTTGTACATACACATGTTGCGAACCCAATGCTTGGTACTTTTCACAGACTTTTCACAGATTACGTTCATTGCACAATTTGGCACTTGTAGATGTGCATATTGTGAACACAATGCAGGGTAGTTCCAGGTACTGATGTAAAAAATATTCAGGATTACGAAGATATATCACTATATTCGAGATCTTCTCACGATATTTGCAATAAAAATTTATGATATTCACGATCAACACTAGCCCTGCATTGACAATGAAAATATTGACTTTAAAACAGCTGGAGCAGCTTATAGCATTATTCAGCCAACTGAATATGTTGGAGTATTGCCACTGCTGTTCCATTGTGCTAGGAGAAGGAGGTGTAGTCAGGGAACAAGAAATATAAATGTAGACTATTCTATCATGTAAGCAGTGTTACTGATTTGGCTGAAGGAAGTTTAGAACTGTAAACGAATACAATTTAAAGAGACACTGTCCCGAAAGCAATCAGTGAAAGTGAATACTGACACCTCCCTTCAGCAAGTTATGCTCACTAAAACATGTTCCCTTGTCACCTTTCTGCAACAGGAGTCCAGTAAGTTCTACATGTTTGGGCCTGGAGGTTGGCTGCTCAAAAGCCATACAGCAGAAGTCTTAACACGGGTCCGATTCCCAAGGGATTCCGGGACGATCGATTCCGGGCACATGCACGCTAATCGATCGTCCCAGAATCGCATGAAGCCCACCTTGCCCGATCGATCACGTCCGATCGATCGGGGGCCCAGAATCGGATCTGCCAGAGAACCAACATGTTGGTTTTTCTGATCCGATTCAGCACACATCAGGGGGAGTTGCCATGTGTGAAGTGATCGATCGGGCACGGAATTGTCCAGGAATCGGTGGCCCAAGGTGGTAGGGACAGGCTTAATTGGGCGATCGATCGGACATCCGATTCCCTCTGGCATCGCGGAATCGATCGGATGGGTGATCGATCGGCCATGGAATCGGAACATGTATGGCTAGCTTTACTCTATTACAGCAATATAGATAGAGTGAGGGCCTGAGAGGGATTTAAAGGTGGTCAAGGGGAGTAAGTATATCTTACTGGGCGTTAGGGCTTTCAGGTACCATTGGTACTTTGCCTTGATGTGAGTATGATGTTAATAATAATAATAGTTATCTTAATCAATGATTAGGAAAATGTTGTTAGTTTGTTCTTGCAACCACTTTTGGACAAATTTCTGTGCCAAAAAAAGTTAGGTTGCACTTAAAGCATTGCAGTTGCTGGCTAGTTATGGTGGCTTTACTCATTATTGCATGAACTAAAGCTAGCCATAGACACATCAGCTAGATTTTACTCAGCCTAGATTTGATCAGCACGTGCAATTGAAATATCAGCTGTCAGTCAAATATGGATCAATCATACCAACAAACATTGTGATCGATTAAAAACCATACACAGGTCGACTTTTGCATTATTCAATCATCCTGTGTGATTTTAATATCCATCATCAGTCTATAATTGATCAATTATAACTTGCAGTGTAATCAATTTAAACGTGATTGATTCCTTTACTTAGATTTGTGCACATGCTCCATAGTATGATTACATACAGATCAATCAAAATACCTAGAATACCCATCATATACTTGTACAATCTACTAAAATTTGCTGACCTGACAAATCACCATCTTTTCATTTTTTGGTTCGATTTCCATCTCATTTGGTCAATCAAACTAGGTAGGTGAAAATCATTTACGATCGATCATTTAAAAAACATTGGAAATAACAAAAAAGCACATTAGATAATTTAACGATTGACAAAAAAATTACCAACATGTCGATCAATCGATTCTATTTTTGATTTCCGATACTTACCGTATTTTTCGGACCATTAGACACACTTTTTAACCCCCAAAATTGGGGGGGGAAAGTGCCTGCGTCTTATGGACCGAATGTGCGACCACCCATGGCCATCCGGCCGCTGGTGATCGCAACTTGGCTCCCCGACAGCTCTCCCGGCAGATAGGAGAGGAGATCAGCCAGCAGATAGGAGTGATCAGCTGTGAGAAGATCAGCTGTGTGATCTCCATCTGCCGGGAGAGCTGTGGGGAGCTGAACTGTATTGGCTATATTTGCAGAGCCCCGCAAATATAGCCAATGCAAAGTCTATGTGAGGAAAGCTGCCTGCACTGGCTGGCAGCTTCCTCACACAGCCGTAGCAGAGAAGGGACAGGGAGACCTGAGTGCTGAGTGCTGAGTGAGGAAGAAGAGATGCTGCAGTGTGCTCTCTAATGACACCATTTTAGTGGCTGAATAGGGGTACTACATGAAATTTTTTCACATTCATTTAAACAAATGAAATATTTATATATATTATATTTTTTTCTGATTTCCTGCTCTAAAAACTGGGTGAGTCTTATGGTCAGGTGCGTCTTATAGTCCAAAAAATACTGTACCATCAATACCTTTTTGCCTAGGAATCTATTTTTTACGTTGATTGAAAGAAAAAATCGAACTGTGTATGATTTATGCTATGTAGGAACAAAGATTTAAAACACAACATAATTGCAAATTGAAAAGGTGATATAATAGGAAGAGCCAATAAACTCTCCCCTAGTTTGGTTATCAGGGATAAAAGATTCAGAACAGTTCGAGTTTGTAAAACTTAACACCAAACTCAGCTGAAAAATAAAAAGAATGAGCTTCATTTCTTTTCTCTGGCCAGAATCTGTTTTGTGCCTGTATATCCTTAATATAAAGCCCCTTTGATGTAACAAAAAGCCGGTTGAGACAGGAAGACTTGTATTTTTGTAATAATTTCCTTCTGGAAAAAAATGACCCAATTTTCCAGAGAACATTTCACATTTTCATAGATTTTCACGTCCACCTCATCTATTACAGCTTTGTGTACTCCAATGTTGTCGCTCTTACCAGATTAAAAGCAATTAATTATTTGCTGCACAAAGTTTTGCCGTTCTTGTATAAACAAGAAACAGGCTTGCTCTTCCTTTTCCGCTCTATACTGTAATAACCAAACCATTTATATTTTGTCACAGCAATAATGACTCATACTCAATGCGTCGATCAATAAATTAATTTGCTTCACGCAATATGAATAAAAACAAGTCCATCTTTCTAACAGCGCATAATCACAACAGGTTCCTGAGACAAATTATTGGCCGTATCCTAAAGTCCCACAAGAGCAATTTTGTGCTGTACAAATAACGATGATTTATCTCACCTACGGAAATGTATAAGACGATTTCCCAACAAAGCATGATTTTCATATGACTTACCGCTATATGGGACTCCTCTTTCCTACATTATCTTCTTTTTCTTTCCTGTCTGAAGGTAAACATGCCTGTTTATTTTACAGAATTCATTGGCACATGAAGCTGATTTGGCAAATGATAAAGGATTCACACTTTACGTATTTATTCACTGTGGGTCACATACAATGCCTGCTTGCTCGCATGTCCCTGAATGTCCTCTGTTCCTTCCTTCCCTCACCCCATTGTCCGCCCAGGAAAGGGCCGGATCTTGGCTATGGGAAGTGATGTAATGGCCATGCATATACTTCCAGCCCTGTTACAGATACCCAACCATATTTGAGGTTGAAGCAACTTGTATGCCATGGTATAAAAATGAAAAGTTACCAAACTATGTAGGTTTGCTTATCACCTGGTAGTAGCATGTGTGTTCTGCACTGGTTGGTCGTAGTACATTTTAGGTTTTTTACCCCTTTGCTAAACCACCTGGAACCCCAGGGTAGCCTTTTATGATGAAGAAGATTCTGTCAAAAACTGTCAACAAGTTTATTGAGAAAGTTTATTGAAAGCCCCTAAACATGGTATAATCATCAAATTTGCTGTAGAGCAAGATAACATTTATATATTTTTTAAAACTAATTATTGCAAAAACGTAATACATTAGAACAATAGTTTTTTCACAATTCTTCTCTACAACGCAATACGCATTGCTTTGCTTGGGGTTTGCAATTAGCCCCCCAAAAACGACCCTAATCTTGGGCTTTAAGACACACTTTTTTACCATTAAAATCAATGAGAAAGTGCAACTGTGTCTCATGGTCCAGTTGTGAAAATCATTTGTAATTCATTTTTTTTATTACTCCTGGGAGCAATAGCCATGTATCCCAGGAGGCAGAAATGTGTTGCATTCCCTCCAGGCAAGCCAAGAAACCACTGCCAAGAAGCACCAACAGTAAAAGTAATTCTCTAAACACACTGACCAACATATGGAGCGATACATTATACAATTCAATATTACTTAGTTGTGTATTTACATTAACATTTTGCATTGCAATAAATACATTTTGTGATAAAGACTCATATCTCCTCCCATATGTAAATAGCTGCTCATGGGTAAGTTGTTCAGTGCCACATTGAAAAATGTGTCTTCATAATTTGATCAACTTTTTCAGAGAATGGGTACTGTTAATGTATAGACACACTCTGCTCGACACACTCTGCTGCAGCAAAGATCTTCCTCCTGTCACTGGCCTTTTGGCTGGAGGAATATAGAGTGAATATGTTTTAAATTTACTTGATATCTGAATGTCTGTGTTTCCTTTTGTTTCCTAATTTTCTCTCTAAAACATTGGGGTGCATCTTATAGTGCTAAAAATATGGTAGTTGAGATTTTGGCACCACTTCTTGTAGTCATCCTACTTCTTGGCCAAAGACCGCAGACAGCAGTGCTGTAATCCCTCAGACCATGGAAGAAAGATCGGTGATCCTATCCCCTTGCACTGATGATACTTTTGCATATATGTGGGTCTATTCTGCACACTGAGAGAGAGGAGGCTATAAGTCATATAAGCACCAAATGCAAGTAATAAATAGGGTCTTAAATGCTTTCAAGAGTTAATACAGCCATTTATTGCAGCTCACGACTTTAGGTTTTCCTACATGGCCAAAAAGTGAATGCTTTGCATTTTATTAGAAGAACTTTGAGACATGAGACAAGATTTCTGCAGTTCTGTCTTTGTGATGCCTAATGAAAACGAATCTGGGGAGTTCAGCGGATCAGTGAAGGACAGCTGTGTAACCTGTTCCCTATTGTACATTGTACTCTTGTTCAAGTCCACAGAGTAACGTGAAGATAATTGCAAATTTATGCATGAGGTCACAGAAGAAACTGCGCTGAGATAATTGGGATTTAAATTGTCTTATTTCTGTTAGAACAATTTCTGTGTGTATTAATGTATGTAGTATAGGACGGGCAATTTTCTTTCTCAAGTCAAATGTACATTGTCAAGAAAGAGGCAGAGAAATAAATTTGATTATTAATGTTCTTGATTTTTGTCGCTTGAAAGAAAAGCCTTGCAAGGTATATTTGTACAAGGTATATATTGTCAGTGTAAATTGAAGATGAATTCTTCATAAATTAGGAACTTAGTCTGCATTGTAAGCTTTTCAGTCAGTGCATTGTTCATATAAAGGAAGCCATACACAGTAAAAAATGTCAGTTAGTCGACCAAAAAGTACCGTATATGCCGGCGTATAAGACGACTTTTCAGTACTTTAAAATCCTCCCCA
>CM070036.1:136513948-136527242 GCA_036250615.1 Ptychadena robeensis | reverse complement strand
AATTTCAGCCACAATGCACAATGTCGCTAGTAAGCACACTTGCCATCAGTAGCAGCCAGCTACTTTCAAGAAGAAGAAGGAGGGGCGAGGGGGATTCTGAAGATCTCTCCCTCTGTCGGCTCCTGTCAGCCAGTGCACAGCACGGGGAGCATGGATCGGGGGGAGCAGACCTCTGGGCTTTCCTAGATGGTTGGTCCGGGACAGGAGTGCCCCCTGAGCATCAACAATCCCCCCACACAGCGACACCCGGCGTATAAGATGACCACCGACTTTTGAACACATTTTCCTGTGTTCAAAAGTCTTCTTATACGCCGGAAAATATGGTAGATATTAATGGCTGTGTGTTGAGTTATTTTGAGGGCACAGCAAATGTACACCGTTATACAAGCTGTACACTGACTACCTCACACTGTATCAAAGTGTCATATGTTCAGTGTTGTCCCATGAAATGGTTTTACCACAATGTCAGGGGTGTACTTACTTTTATGGAACACTGTACATGGTCTGGGCCCCTACCTTCTTCATAAAACGCCTATAATTAGGCATTCAAAATATGCTGAAAAGAAAACAGTTTGGAGTATACTTACCATATGTGGGGTGGGAACATAAAAGGGAGAGTACTGCCCCCTCCCTCTTAAGTTACCACAATTTCAAAATCTGGGAAATATCTGAGATTTACTAAACCCATCAGCGAGCAAACTGTGCCCGAACTGAGTTCGGGCAAACGGCTAGGGAGGTTAAATCAGAATTTCATCAGGAAAGACACAGAAAAAACAAGACCTTTCTTGCCAAAACGGGAAGGTTGACAGCTATCAATGATACCATGATCAGGCACTTTGCAATTAACTCATACATTAACAAGTTGAACTATTGCGACCATCTCTGTTATATTTCCTGCTCTTCATTCTTCAGGAATCTTCCCAGAAAGAAAGGTAACATTGTGCCCAGAATTATGAAGGATGGGGTTTTAGTATAATTCTTACTTGGTTTTTAGGTATATTACATCCATATCTACTAATATCTAGCGATTTGTGAAGATTGAAGGCCCAGGAAGTGAAACTTTACTTCATTGGCCACATACTAATTGCACATCAACAATTTCACAAGGTTTAACGAGGGTAGAACAATAAAAGAATATTATTTTTATTAATATAGCCGTAACATATGACGCAGCGTGATATGTAAAACCCTGCTTAGAATGATTACTTCCGATTATGATTGTAAAATACCACCTTGCATGTTGCGCTATACATTCAGCTATCAATGTGGTGGACATATTTTGCTGTACAATTAATCAATCTTCCCGATGGTATTCTTTTCACACACAAAAAATAATAAAGTTGCCTTTTACTCATAAGAGGCCAATTAAAAAATATCTCTCTGTAAGCAAAAGTGGGCTCAATAAACATGTGTGCTGCTATTGTGTAACCATCTGGCAAATTTCTGATTAACTGGCAAACTTCCATCCCTTTTTCCCTTATGTAATTGTTCACATCGCATGTGGCATTCAAACAAAATCAGAACCTAATAACTATTTATTATTTACACTTGCTGCTGATGGCGGAATACAAATGCAGGCTTCAATAGTTGTAATAAACAACTTTTTTTTTGGTTTTGTGTGATAATAAACTCTACTTTGCAGAATTATTTGTTTCCAGAATTGTATTGTTTGTGCAAAGAGGCTTAAAGCCCAACTCTACCAAATAATAAATTTTTTTAGATAGTGTGGATTGCTTTTTTAGATATGGTCGTGACATTTTGTTTATTTGGAGTTAATTGCAAAACCCCTGAACACGGTATCACCAAAATTTGAGGAGATATAGAGAAGGGTTGTGGGAAAATTAGTTCTCCCCCCTTCACATCCCCAGCATCTTCAATGAGGCCAGCGATTTGAGGAGAAAAAGCGACATTGCCTGCATAACATGCATGTCAATGGAGCATCCCTCCCTGCGTCTTTGGTTTCATACATGACACAAAGACACAGAATCCTGAATAATCATTGAGATCTTTGATGCAGAGCATCTCCGCTGCCTTGTCCAGAACAGGTTACTAACCCCAAGTGTAGCTAGGAGTAAGTTTGGTTTGTTAAACAACCTTACCCTAAGCTATTGCCGGGCGACCACTAGAGAAGTTAATATAAGACACTGTCTTATTTTCGGGGACACATTATGATTTTTCTCTTTCCCGTGGTGCAGCCATTGACTAGCGCATTTGACAAGCAGTGAGCACTTAATAGCAAGGAATACCCAGGGTGCTGAGAACCAGTTCACACCCCAAGCAAAGTAGATGTCCTTGGATTAGACAGAGACTGGGGGACTTTTAAGGTTTCAAAGGTAAAATATAATACATAGCTTTATTGTTTGTTTTTGTGCTGTTTTGTCTTTTACAATAGCTACAGAGCTTCTTGCTACTTCCTTTATACGGTGGGAACCCTTGGAGCTCTAGACCTACCAGCATGGCTACACCCCGGTGGAGGCTCTTCTACCTGGAATACAGCCTCCCGCGACTACTATGGACTGACCCTCTTGTGACTTACATAAGTCACTGTCTGTATCTATTGCCATGTCTCCTTTTCTTTTGCTGTATGTAACCGCCAAAATTTCTTCAATAAAAATATTTACAAAAAAATATATATAATCCATAGAAGTATTCAAATCAAAAGAATAGATAAATAATTTAATGTCCATAAATGTCCATGACAAAGACGAACATCATCCAATCTTGATATAGGTATTTTCAGATAAACAAACGCCTATTAGATCACCAGATCCTGTTCTCATCACCTTATCCAGAGAGATGGTAATTTTGGAAGATTATAAAGCGTTGCACTACCCCAATGTACATTTAGTTTGAAATAACTTTTTCAGGGGGTAACGATTGAAGGGTATGTTATGGTAAGGAGCCTGGTGGAACAGATACAGCACCGTGAACGGTCAGGAGAACGGGGGATTGTTCAGGTCAAAGACCTGCATAGACAAATGTATAGAGTCCCAAGGTATACAGGTATAAAGGGTAGTCCTAAACGCCGGTTTAGTAGTATCAGGTACTGGAAGGTATAGAGGAGCTCCCCACAAAGGTGATCATTCCCGGTCAGATGTCTCTGTAATAACTTGCAGGTACTAGTTATGACAGAGGAGGAGTAGAAGACTCTGTCTGATCAGGCTAACAATCTAATAGGTTAGGGAAAAAAGTATACAATAGATGGGGGGGGGGGGTGTATGGATCAAATCAATTGTTGAATATATTGAACATTTTATCATAGCCTATAGCCACATAATAAGGGCACCAAAAACTTTGCAGTAATGATATATAAATGCTTGTAAAAGAATTGTAAGCTTTCATTTGCAGGTCTAGGTTATCTAGGTTGTTAACTAACTCGTTAAACGCATGGCCGGGCAGTTTTCAGGCTTTCCCCTATAGAGGTTTCAAGGGGGTGTTATTTAAATGCCCCCCCCCCTACCAAGCAAACAGAGGCGCTTGATCGTGACCATATAAATAGAACCTTATCCAACCAGGCATCCACAGATAGAGTATTGAGCATGGTATCATAACTACTGTGTTTCCCCGATAATAAGACATCCCCATCAAATCAGACACTCACCACAAATAAGACACCCACCGATCCGTGCCTGAATATCCCATTCGAGTGGAACAATAGGTAGCTGTGTGCCTCCGTCAGGGCTGGCTGTAGTGCAGAGTGGAGCAGGAAGTGACTGCAAAGGCCCATGCACGCGCCTCCAGGCCAGGAAGGACAAGCTACTGATCCCTTCCTTACCCTTACAGAGTCTGTTACCTGGCCGGTAGAACCCCCAAAAAAGTGAGTCTGTGTCATTCATTGTACCCTTCCCCTTCACTGAGTGAGCAGAATAAGACATCCCCCTGAAAATAAGACCTGGGGCATATTTTGGCTTTTAAAAAATATAAGACAGTGTCTTATCATTGGGAAAACACAGTAAAGATGTAGAGGAGGAGATGTAGAGAAGGATTGTGGGAGCATTAAAAGAAAATTGCTCTAGAAAATTTAGTTTTTGCATGAATTAAGTAAACTTTTAAACTTAATCTTCTCTACATTTCCAGGTACATTGGTGATAATACCATGTTTGGGGGTTTCCAACTAGTTGAAATTACGGGAACATCTCTACGAATTGACTGCCTGTTGATGATGGGAAGCTAGACCTATGTACAGGGTCTCGGCAATGCTGTACATGTGACTCATTAAAATTACTGAGGCTTAAACATGTTTGGGTTCTGGTCAGAATTCCATATATTTTATTATGTGTGTAGAATGTGGACCACATATTGTAGACTAAACAGTGCAGTTAGTGGGATGTTTAGAGTAAGAGAAAGCATGTGAATGTGTATCTGTCTACCGGATGTTTTTAAACACACACGCTCTATACCTAATTATTCAAGTTCCAACATCAAATCACTTTTAACTTATAGATATCACATCTTATAAGTGAAAGCAGAGAGTTCCCATTACCAAACATTTCAAAACCAAAAACTTAAAAGGAGGCAGCAAATGTTCAAATAAGCATAAAAAAATTTAGAGGAAAAACAAGAACATAGTCAACTAAATTAAATTAAAAAATTTGAGTAAAAGGCAAATATTTTTGAAAAATATTTTTAAATGACCTTTTTAGCATATTTAACCTCCCTAGCGCACCGCCTGTATCGCACCATTTTTAACAGTGTGGTACAGGCAATGGCAGCAGTGTACAAGGTACACTGCCTGCCATTTCCTCCCTTCGTCCCTCCCCCCTCCCCCCCTTTCCTCCCTCCCCCCTCATTCAAGACACTGGCAGTGAGGTCTGGAGAGCAGAAGCCCCTCCATTAACATGGAGGTCTATGGCACTGCTCACCCTCGCCCCCTTCCGCGTCACCGCGACATGATCAGTGAAGCCGCAGAACCCTGGAAATGCTGCGGCTGGAAGCTGCATCGCCGGGGGTATGCGGCTTTCATGGGAGCCCAGCTCATCCAGAGTTTGTTCTTCACACAAACTCTGGACGAGGTGGGCTCGTGATGAACACTAAGGAGGTTAAACCTAATAACTGGTTTTCTCAGGAATTCGTGGATGGATTGGGGCTTTAGGGCAGAGTAAACTGTAAAACCAGGATAAACTGAAACCATAGTTCTTCAAGTGGACAAGCTAGGCATACATGGGTCAATACCAGTACAGTTGACCTGTGATTGACTGCAGCGTGGTGGCGTAATCGTGGTGCCACCATGCTGCGCTCAAGCATTTGTCAATGGATTGGCAAACCGATGTGCAGCACTTTGCACATCAATTCCTGTTTGATACTTTTGGTAACAGAAAATGTCTGGGATTTATGGGCATTTCCTATTCAAATTAACCTTTTTGCAAAAGGGATTGATCAATCCTGCTCAAAGAAAGGGTTTTATGTTCAATTTCCTTCAATCAACCCGTGATCAATTGCCACAAACGCCAATTAATGGCTAGTCGATTCAGGTGTGGGAGGCTTGACTCACCTAAACCATGTCCTTTACTGTAAAACAGGCCATATTATGAAAGGTCTGTCCAAAAAATAAATATTGGTGATCAGTAATCCTGTCCCTTCTTGTTGCTCCCACCAATGAGGTACTGTCACAAGCTCTGACAGCTTTACTTTTCCTAGGTGCAGAGACACTCGTGAAGAGACAAGGGCTTAATCACATTCCCTTCTACGGATATACTTTTTCAGCAGTAAAAACCATTATCTAGCAAGCTAGAGGTAATTTGCAGTACTGCAATTGAATAACTCCAGCAGGACTAGCAGGAAGAATTTTTTTTCTAGGATCAGAGGTTGCAGCTACCAGGGTCCAAGGAAAATGGAATATGGATATATGTCCTGGCAAAAAAAACATTGCATATTTATTTGTACAGTTAATTGGGGAGGGGGGGAACTAAACCCAAGGGGCAGCCAAGCCCTGCGGACTTTAAAGATGGGTATTTCATCAATTGAGTTCCAGTCGAGGGATTGACGTTTAACAATTTTATTTGCAAAAAACCTGACCCAAACAGGTACAAAACGTTGGCATTCAGGAGCGCCCTTGCTCACAGTGCAATAGTATTACATTAAGTCACATTGTTCTGGAGGAAGATTGCTCCTCCGTACATACAAGCAGAAATTACAAGGTTAAAAAGTCCAATATCTTGGTAGTCCGGAAGTAAGGTCCTATGGTCAACTCCAGACGCTCCAACACGTTTCATCCCCTAAAGGGACTTCATCAGGGATCTCTGGGGATCTTCCTAAAGACCATCAAGACATCAGTGTATAGGAAATATACATCACATTTTATGGCAGTCAGCTAATAAAATCCTTGGTGATGGGGTCACGCCGGCAGATCACAGACACCCGGTGTGCGCCCCCCACCGGGCAGCACTAACATGGGGGGAAGGGTGGTTACATGTATATCGTCTGAGTCATCACTATTGGGTACCGTCACCTTAATGATCAATCTAAATTCCGTATAAATACCGTATTCTGTATATTTGTACAGTATCCAAGATTCAATGAGTTTCTGCTGCTGTTGTTGGTGTTACACCTCTGGCACACCACGACATACACTCTACACTCCGTGGGATTCACCTGGATATATGTATGACCTCATGTTAGGTGGTGGTACCTAAACTACGATTTGGGAATACTTATACCATTACACAACCCTTGTGTTCAACAGCCATGCAAAAAGGGAGTGCCCACCAGTTGCTTTGTTGGGGGACTCCACCTACCACGCTATTCCCCCCATTGGTTGAATTCGAGTATGGAACAATGATGATTACAAAGACAAAGATTGATGTAAAAACCTCCTGAAGAAGCATGTGTATGTAAAACGCGTCGAGGAAGATTTACGTGTAGTCTGAAACTCATTGAATCTTGGATACTGTACAAATAAGTATGCAATGGTTTTTTTGCCGGGACATAAGATCACTGAACACCCCCAGTGGCCACCCGCGATATTGCACCCCCAGTTTCATGTGTTGCCTCCAGCGAACCAGGATGGATCATAATTGTGTTTTTCTGTGTATTATTGTTGGGATGTGGCATTTTATTTAGGAGGCTCACCCACTCTGTTAGATAAGTATATTTTTGTTTGGATCTGTAATGCGCCTCTGTACCGTCGCCTTGGTTTAAATGTAAAAGTATAACATGATTGTGTCAACTGCACTTTCAATAGTATATATAACAGTTTAAATTGGAGAAAATAGGAGATGTTCATTTTAGTTCAGAAAACAGAAAATGAGCTTTAGTTTATATACACTGTAAAATAAATACAATCATGCATATTTGGATTTCACTTTACAGCCATATTCCCTTGTCTATTGAACTGCACCGTATATTGAAATGAATAATGAAATTTACAACAGTCTATTCAACATAATTAATTATATTGCAGGTTTCACACAGTAGTTATAGGATTGCCGTCAGATGAAAGCTTACTAACATTTACTTATATAAGTAGATTCTATTAGACTCAATGCTCTTTCACTTAAATCCCCTTAATAAACCTTGGGAGCAGGGGGGGGGTAACAATTTTAATTGTTTGAGTTGAATAGCAGTGGAACACTGCCAATAACCCTGTAACAATGCACCAGTACCTACATTTTACAATGCTTCTCTTATCTGAATTCATCTAGTGGATGAGAATCAAAGGGAACAATTGATGTATGCTGTTTATGATTGTATATTTGAAGGATGCATTGTGTTGTGATTTCCTGTATAATATTGCCTGCTGCTGGAGTGGGGTCATAGAAATATACAGAAGTGCACATATGCATCATCTGTAGATTATCTATTCATTGTATCAAGTAGGAATTCACATAATAGTAAAGATGACCATAATTATCAGATATTGGTAAGGGGTTAAATCTCCGTTTAACTCCATATCATCATACTTTCTGTGGCCCTGAATGTCATACTGAAAACAAGCAAAACAGGTACTGTATGCTCATTCAATTCAAGTATTTGAATTCATAAACAGAGGTCATTTATACACTGACATTATTGCACATATGAATAAGGCAAACTAGATGATATTTCCTACATAAGGAAAGTTGAAATATTGTATGGCACTCCTATTGTCAACATGGGCAGCTGGTCAAAACCTTATTATTATCATTTATTTATATGGCGCCAACATATCACACGGCGCTGTACAACAAATTAGAGTGAAGATACAACACAGGATAGTACAAACAGGTACAGTTTTTCCCACAGGAGGAGTAGAGGAACCTGCCCGGTCGGGCTTATGATTCTAAAGATCTTACCATACAATTTCTGTACAATCAACTTTTGTTCTACCAAAACCATGTAATATCAGGACCTTTCTAAACCTTCCATTCAGAATGTATTCTATCAGGTAGGACCCGGTACTACATAGTTGTTAGTAGATCTAAAGGAAATTGTATGGAGTAAGGGAGTGAACTAGGAACATATAAAGGCTTCTTCATAGATGCTCACAGGTCCAGGGGATCTGTTTATGTTTCTTCAATTATTAACCTGCATTGACTGTTCCCATTTCTGCCTCTTCTTTTTGCCCCACAGAACTAGACTATTCCACGGAAGCATTACCCTTTGCTGGCTGCAAACAGTACTTCCCTGCCTCTTGGTGTGCTCCTCCCTCAAGTCTCCTTATTCAAGGAAGCCTCAGGACACAGACAGTGTCTTTTGTGTTCACTACCAGGTTCCAGCTCCTATTTACATACAATTTCCTGATTACCCGGCTTCTGATCTTTGGGTTTTTCTACAAATTGTCTCTGCCGCATCCTTTGGACTTCATCAAATCAATTGTTTGAGAGCTGCTCTCTTCATCTGAGTGCATCTGAGGGCCAGAACCTGGCCTTTAGGCCCTCTGCAGCAAAGTTTAACATGCCTTGTGGGGTGGTTCGGTGAACACCAGTGGGTTCCTGCACCTCGGATTGCATCTCTGCCAACTGTTCGGCTAACCCAGTGGGTCTATTTTCTTGTGTCATTTGTGATACCAGTCGTATCACTCCTGCTTTGGTGTCACCAGTAGAGATGGTCGAATTTTTTTTCCAAAATTCGACCATTTCGCCGGTTTCGACTTAATTGCAAAGCCCCTGAACATGGTATCATCACCAAACTTGCTGGAGATGTAGAGAAGAGTTGGGGGTATACTACAAAAAAGAAAGTATGTCTCTAACACAAAAATTAAGTTCAAAGTCAAGTAAAAAATTCGAAAACCGGAATTTCGACTTTAACTTTGAACTTAATTTATGCAAAAACTACATGTGCTAGAGCAAAACTTATTCTTTTCAAATGTTCCTCCAACCCTTCACTACATCTCCAGCAAGTTTGGTGATAATACCATTTTCAGGGGCTTTGCAATAAGCTCACAAAGTTTGCAAGTCGAAAAATTCGACCATCTCTAGTCACCAGCTGTGGCAGGTTCAAGGTGGGTAGAGTGCTACTATATGTACTAGTAAATGTAAGATCATCCTTAGTGCTTGTCCCCACAGGCGAAGTTGGTCGCAGGGTGGTCACGAAAGCCGCCCGCAGCTGAACACAGTTCACGAGCAGTCACGATCCTCGCCGCGGCTAACTACATGTGAATGCAGCCGCTAGAGGTTGCGGGCAAGTGGGGACAAGCCCACTGAAATGAATGGAAGCGGCAGCAAGCGGGCCCCGCCCGCAGCTCAGAACTGCCCCGCCGTGTGGCCAACTTTGCCTGTGAGGACAAGCCCATAAATTCACTGTTCTTATTTGAGAAGTTTCTAGGGAGGTCAGTTTTTACATGTTCAGTGTACATTTACACATCCGTTTTCCAGGCAGCAGCCTGGGGGATGGCTTCTGCACACTCTGTGCATGTGCTTGGGGGGTGGTTATTACTACTCCCATGTTAACCCTATGGAGCAACCAAGTTGTTATCACTTTGGTGGGGTGTGTTGTCAGAAGAGCTAGAATTACGGCAAAAAGAAAGTCTTGCCTCAAACCATTACCACGCTGTGAGAAGAACTTTCTTCCAAGAACCTTTGCTGAAGCCCAAAGTGGAACATTTCATCCAGAATATTACATGAAAGTGGGTACTAAGATTGTATCTTTCCACATTCCATGCACATATGTTGCCTAATAACAATAACGTTATCACAACTATAAGCACTATATAACAGAGAAGATTTCTCAAGAGAGCCATCAAACTGCCTAGGTTTTGCTCAATGCCCAGATATGATCACATTTTCTAACTGGATGTGATCACAGAATAATTTCTTCATAATTAAAGAATATGTAATGTAATTTATAAACGGAAAGGTTTGCCCACCAAACACTAAATAACCAGTTTAGGCTCAAGGGAGGTTCATGAGGGTTCCTAATATGCAGAAGCTCACGTGTATGGCCAGCTTTACTTGTAAAAAAAAAGCCTGGGACTTTAAAGAACTGCTAGAATCATATGAAGATTTTGATAAGCCTCCTTTGATGAATGGATGAGCTGTATGTTCTTTATAATTGCCAGTTTTTCCTGCTTTAATCTGCTCTTAATCCTCTCACTGTGTTGACCTTTGGGATTTGTTGTGATCCCTGGGGAATTTCAGTGATATAGTAATCAGAAGATTTCAGCTAAATGCCATATGAATTTTCCCTACCTGGAGCTTTGAGAAAGTCTTTTCTTTATTTAAGAGACAAAAATGACAACCTTGAAGACTCATTTTCTCCACCTCCAGCATTCTCAATATAAAGTATATTAGATAATACTGTACAACTAGTTCAAATCAAAAAAATTATTTCAATGTACAGCTCAATAAATCTTCTCATGGTAATAATTAAGAGTATTCAGTTGTATCATTGGCAGTAAACTTGAAACTTTGAAATATTCCCTATTTTTGTTTAATTAAATAAATTATGTAACATATTTTCCTGACCATAAGGCTTTGTTTCCATTGCGTTCGGACCCCGTGTACACTTATGCTAGCCATACACATGCCGATAAGCGGCCGATTTTTAATCTGACCGACGGGCGTGCGCGCTCGCGCCGTCGGTCAGGTAAAAAAACGGCCGCTAATCGGCATGTGCCCACATGGGGCGACAGATCCCTGTCGCCCCACTGCTCGGCCGGCCAGAGAACGGACATGTCCGATAATCTCTGGCCGATGGGAGCCGAGCGCATTAGCTTCAATGAAGACCGGCTTCTTCATTGAAGCTAATGCCGGCACACAAAGGGTGCCGGACGACTGAAGGGGTCCCATAATGCACCGGGTGCAAATGTGATGACGTCATCATGTTTGAATCTCGGTGCACATCGGGACTAGTCTGCCACTAGCCATCAGCATGTGTATGGCTAGCATTAGCGGGAGGTCCCAACGTAACAGATAGACATTACCTGCTTGGCGGAGACTCTGTCTTCATTGCGCCGAGCCGATCCGCCGGTGTAAGGCTGAACGCAGTCGAGTGTGTAAACAGACCATCTGCCGGCAGGCAATGTCTGTGGGATACGTCGGGACCCCTGCTAAGCATATACGCTTAGCATAGGGGTCCCGACGTATAATGGAAACAAGCCCTAAGAGGCACCCCATCAACTGGAAATTAGAATCAAAAATAAAGTGTCAGAGACACAGCCATTCACATATTAAGTTAATATATACAGCGTGTTCTAATGTAGACAAGGCTAGACCATGCAGTATTCACCCTATATTCCTCCAGCGAAGTCAAAAGGCCAGTGCCAGGAGGGCAATCTTAGTTCCAACAGGACTGGAACCATAGCATCTGTCTATACACTAGCAGTACACATTCTCTGAACCCACTTATATGGCATGAAGAGTTAAAGAGACGGGGTCTCTTTAAATAATAGTTTAATTAATTCCTCTAACCTTGTTCATCTTATCTCTACAATGGCTTCTAATTGTCCAAAGAATTGAGTTAAAAGTATTGTGCTTTGTTTTTAAATCCCACTTTTATCCCCAACCTGGTACAAAAAAATACTCCTAACCGGTGCCTCTTCTCCTTCAGTGACCTACAATCACATCCTCATAGCATCATCACTGCCTGTTTTTAAGACTTATCTAAGGCCGCTACTCTCTGGAACTGCCTAATTGCATTAGACCTGCTCACATTTGTAACACTTTTAACAGCCACAATTCCATATTTATTGTATACACTGTTCTTCAACCTTGTAAAGGCCCCCACACATGTAGCGACAGATAAGCAATGGAGTGCAGCGTGATGACGTCACTCAAAATATCGGCGGGCACCCTTTGTGTACCAGCCATTAGTTTGTAACAGGGACGCCGGTCCCCATTCAAACTAATGGCATCGGTCAGTGATTTAGAGACATGTCCGTTCTTTGGGGGGCCATACAGTTGTAAGTTCGATTGGGTAGGGTCCTCTCCTTTTTCTCTGCCATAGTTTGTACCTGTGTGTAAGTTGTGTTGCATTAATTGTACAGAGATGTTGGTGCTTTATATGTAAAAGTTATAATAAAGGTATTTTGCACAATCAGGCACAGTTATGACAATGGTCTCCAGATCTGAAAAATTGCATTCTGCAGTCATCAAGCTGAGAAATTTTTGCAAGCTGACCCTATGTGGGACCTACCTGAAACTCAGCTTTGAAGCTGTTTTCAAGACAGTACACCAAATAAAAGTATATTAAAGTGAATGTTCTCGATAACAATGGATTAATACAATATGTAATCAAGCACTGGTTTTCTTTCATTTTTCTCGTCTTTTAAAAATGTGGGTACATTACATGGTATAATGGTAAAACCATCTACAACATTAGAGTATATGATTTTTGTCACTACTCTATAACAAATTATGCAAAAATGCCCATTAGATTTATCAAATGAGAGAAAAATGCCATTACTTAGATAAAGTGCTCTGATAAGTATATCTTTTGATGTCTTGTGATGGATTTAGGAATGGGAAGAAAAAGGACATATTCATTATGTGACACAAATGTGGCACCTCCAGTGCACTTATTCTAATGGAGATCCATTATTGCCCAGATCAAAACTAATAGAAAGCCATATGATACCTCTGTTTAAGAATGGCCTAATTAGTTTAGTTGTAAAATATCATCACAATGTTGTATTTTGTTCCTTTGGTCAAGACACATGAGGACCAAAGGTAGGCTTGAGGCAGGTACATTCTAGCATGCCTTTGTACAAAACAAATTAGAGGACAATTGAACCCTTTGTATAATAAATGTGTCTACCTCTTTAAGTGTATTTGACTTGTATTTGAAATATTTACATATACCCCTAATCCATTGATAAGTGATATATCCATTGATAAGTGTATAACCCAGCTCAGAGCGGCACCTATTGGCTCCAAAAACC
>CM070036.1:136499643-136512729 GCA_036250615.1 Ptychadena robeensis | reverse complement strand
CCCCCCCCCCCCCCCGCCTGGAGTTCAACACCCCGGCTTTATATGGTCTATTTAATGGTGCTGTGTGTATATGATGAGTTTGTATGGTGGTCCTATAAAAAGCCAGGAGGTTGAATTTAAAATTATAAATTTGTTACCATTCTTTTGTCCATACAATAGCATATAAAATTATCTTTATCTGGTGCTCAGCCTGTTTTGGTACATCTCTAAATAAAGTTTGTGTCTAATCATTATGTATTGCTTAGAACCTGCCTTCATATCTTTACAGACTTGTTTGAAAATGATCTTTAATGGAATTGCTTTTGACAAGCGAGCTCTAGGCCAGCAAAGGTCAATCAACACCAGAGGACTTTTGGACAGCAAATAATGGCCGTAATCAACCACCTGGAGACAGGACTTCATCCATCGACGTTCCTGCTGCTTCTAACCGGGTCTGACATGGTGTACAAAGCATGAATAAGCAGACTCGCCGCACAATAGGTGTTAATGGGAGCCACTTTATTTTAAGTCTTCAAGAAAACATCTGCCCAGTCAAAGAGGCTTTGAAGTCCCAGACTTTCGCCATTAACAGTGCATCCACCGGCAAGCAATAAAACAAAAAGAGTCAACACATGGTAAAAACAGCTCATTTCAAAACAAAGATTCAAAACATTTTTAGCTAATGCATATTCAACAATGGGAGAAGAGGGGAAACATGGAGGAGATACTACAGATGTGTCATCAAGATGTCTTGCAGGCTTACAAGACACCTAGTATATTTGTATAAGTTAGGATGTGCTATAGCAATAAGAGTTTTTTTTAGAATGTGTCTAAATTTCTCCCATACCAGTCAAATTAAGGAAGGAGATGCGAAATTCATGGATGGAATGCAGCTGGCGAATTAAGGAAGTTCAGTGTACAAACATGAAGGTCATGTATAGTATTTCCATATTTGCTTTGTTAAGGTCAACATTAAAAATGTAAAACCATATGCACTCCAGTATAAGCCCCACAAAGTTAATTGGGCTCATACATACAAGAAATATTATTAGATGAGAATCGTAAAATGTCCCAGGTGTAAAAAATATATAAATTGCTCTAGCACATAGCACAAAGACAAGTTGAAATGTTTTAAGTTGGCCTAACTTTGAACTTAACCTCTCTAGTGGTCTGCTCATTACCCATTTCTATTTAAAAAGTGGTAGGTACAATACAAAGAGATTGTTAAATCTGTTTGTCATTCCAGCCCAGTATCACCAACCTGCACATTCACAGGGTATGTAAGGACCCAGGACGCCAATGCCTGTATTTATATCATGACAAATAGCATGATCCCAACTAGTGATGAGCAGCATAATTATCCACGGATAATTCTCCAAATATGCAAATTAGGTTTGAAAATTCAAGATCTCTAGTCATTATTATTGCGAAAAACAGCATTTGTACATACAAATGCAATGAGAGTTGTCACTGCGACATCTAGTGGCAGAATGTGAAATAGCATCTGCACTGTAAACACCACATGAGACAGCACTCATAAGGCCCCCATACACGGGTCGGATTCCGGCCGGATTCCGGGCCGATCGATTCCGGGCGCGTGCACGCGAAACGATCATGCCGGAATCGTGTGCAGCCCACCTTGTCTGATCGATCACGTCCGATTGATCAGGGGCCCAGAATCGGATCCGGCAGAGAACCAACATGTTGGTCTTTTTGATCCGATTCTGCACAGATCAGGGGGAGTTGCCATTTGTGAGGTGGACAATCGGACACGGAATCGTCCCGGAATCCGTTGGACAAGGTGGTATGCAGCGATCGGATACTCTTAATTGGCCGATCGATCACACCTGCGATTCCCGGCAGAATCGCCGGAATCCATCGGATAGGTGATCGAGCGGCCATGGAATCCGAACGTGTATGGCTAGCTTTAGAAGAAATTCCTTTGTGAAAATCGGCACTTATACATGCTAATATTGCAAATGCAACGCATGGAACTTTCCCCAGCATCTTGAAAATTTGAGATTATGAATATAAAGCACTATGTAAAGCTGGGCATAGACGGGCAGATTCCTGCCCGATTCTTCAGCCACTGTACATGTTTCCGACAAGCGGCTGTTGGCTGGCAAAAAATCAAGCACGCCCACCTGAGCAGATTGACCAGGAATCTGCCGCATGTCAGATCGCAAGGTGATCCGACATGCTGGTAAATTCCCGGCCAATCCCATTAATTCGAATGAGGAAGTAATGACCAACACACAAAGGGTGCCCGGCCACTTCTCTGCACTAGCAGCCGTGTGTTATGACGTCACCACATCCAGTCGGTCTGCTAAACGACCCGCCTATGCCCAGCTTAAGATATCTTCGCAAATTCTCAAAGTGCATATTGGCAATAAAAATACATGATTAAAAAAAATTCAAGCTCAACACTAATCCCATCACCAACACAGCAGGACAGGGCAGGCTCACCAGGAAGAGGTAAGCTACACAGAAAAAACTACATGTGTTAAGGCCCCCATACACGGGTCAGTTTCCCACCGGCACGATCGATTCCGGGCGCGTGCACGCGAAACGATCGTGCCGGAATCGCATGCAGCCCACCTTGTCCGATCGATCAGGTCCGATCGTTCAGGGGCCCAGAATCGGATCCGACAGAGAACCAACATGTTGGTCTTTCTGATCCGATCCTGCCCAGATCAGGGGGAGTTGCCATTTGTGAGGTGGACAATCGGACACGGAATCGTCCTGGAATCCGTTGGACAAGGTGGTATGCAGTGATGGATACTCTTAATTGGCCGATTGATCACACCTGCGATTCCCGGCAGAATCGCCGGAATCGATCAGGTGAGTGATCAATTGGCCATGGAATCCGACACGTGTATGGCTAGCTTTAGAGTTTTCTTTTTTTAAAATGTCACTACAACCCTTACCTTTATCTTCAGCAAATGGTGTTTAGCAATTCACTCACAAATTAGCTAATTGAAATAATGACATCCTGAAACCACAGCTGTACCTTTCTGTGCCTTTACTGCTGAATTTCACATCCTAGACTTAAGGTGCCCATACACGCATAGATATGGGCTAGATCTATGGCGCACTCACTGCCCTCTAGTTTGCCCATATCTAATGCGGCCATCCCTGTTTTCGAGCGGGACCAATCCATCCCGCTCGCAAATCGGGATATTAGACATCACCGTAACCATGGTCGATGTCCGTTGCTTTGGATGGAGACCGCCAGTTCTGCGATTGGCTTCTCCTGTTACAGGAGAGGAGAGGAGCTCCCGCTCTGTGTGCTGTGAGAGGAGGAGCTGTGTCTCTGTTGGCAATCACTGGCTGGTAGCTGCAGACAGTCAGTGAATGCCGACATATACACAGCTCCTCTGCGACACCGGAGCAGCACTCACACCGGTTGTACCGGGTCCGCAAACAGGCTAATCTAAAAGTAGGTCTCCAGTGGATAGGTCACAGACAGCACTGTTATCTTCATCCCTTATAGTCTAGTGTGGTTGTCTGGCCTAAAATGGCTCTCCACCATCGCAAGGGCAATGATGTCATCAGCGCATGCCCGTCCACGCGATGTACGAACACCCCAGAGCGTTTCAAACGTCCGGGCAGCAGTCCTAGCAGTACACAATTTCAGCTTTATACTCAAGTCATTCCATTTTCGTAGTTTTTTTGGTAAATTAAGGTAACTCTGCCTATATTCTGATTGGCCTATAGTCAAGTATATACAGCACTTTATTTTGTACCATATCCAGTGTCCATAACTGTTTATTGCAATTTGTTCAAAATTATATTATTTTATTTTATATTTGTGATATATTTGTGATTATGCATATGTTTATATATAGGATGACTTTTTCAACTTGTCTAAGTGTTTTTGCTGGAATAATCAGTTTTATGTTGCTGGCTTTCATGCCTATAAGTCTCAAAATACAACAGAAGAGGCAGAATCAGCCTTTACATTTTTCCCCAAACTGTAAGTCAAATATCCTATTGATTTTGTGTATACTTATCATCTCTTCTATGCAATTAAGGCGTAGAACAGTCCACGGATGAAATTACAATTCAGTCCAAAAACTCTTTGTTTCTAAAATAGTTTCCCTAATTATAATCAAAGCTTATTTGTTCTACCACCATCATGACACGCTCGGATTTTCAGTCCCAAGATCAGATAAATTTAGATATAAATTGCAGTAAGATGATTGTCACAATTAACCCCTCTTCAGAGGGATAGAAATTACAGTTTTCCTGACCACCATAGTTTTAAAAGTGATTGTATGATGTTTGCGTCATAGGAGAATAGCCGGTCCAAGGACCTGGCAATGGAATATGAAGCTCTAATAGAACAAGCGCTATAAACTTTTATATATATGGTGAGTTGTCGGAGAGAATAAAATAATGTTCTATTTATGGGTCAAGAAGTTCACATGTCTTGACATTGTTGAATTAGTACTCTGTAAGATCTTGTTGACACAGGTTTTAGCTTCCGCAAGGACAGTGCGTACTACAAACCTTTGCATCACATTTGTAATGCTTTCAACACGCTTCCATCAACGTTGTTCAAGATTTTGCCTCATTTCAGTTTTGGAGTACCAAAGTGCCTCCACTTTAAACAAGAAGCAAACATGTTTTTAATCATTTTAATGTAGGGCTGAATACTACTGAAGTATGCTAGCAGATTGTTTAAAGCAAAAGTAAGGACGCCCATTATAATCTGTGCTTAAAGCAATACTATAGAGCAAATATAAATGACTTATATGATGCAGTCTGTCTCTAGTAAATGTTATTTTTTATATATTCATATATTAACAAAGGCAAATGAAAATCTGCAAACATTCCAGAATTTATTATATTTTACATGCCAAGTCTATATGCAGCCAGCCCAACCTCAATGGATTACAACCACTAGTAAACCCAGAATATAAAGAATAAGATTAGATATGATTAACCTCCCTAGCGTTACAGGCTTTTTGCGCCATTTTTTATGGCACGAAAAGCCGTATCCCCGGCAATCGTGGCAGAGTAGACTGTACTCCACTGCGATTGCCGGATTTCCCCCCAGCTCTCTACACACCACTGGTGTCAATTAGACGCCGGCAGTGTGTGGGGAGAAAAGCGAAGCCCCTCTATTAACATGGAGGTCTATAGCGCCATTCTCCCTCACCAATGATGCCGAAGACACAGGCCTGGAAAGGCTCTGTGTGCCTGCAGCTCTGTAGAAATGCTGCAGGCACACGGAGAGCAGGCGGTTGTGCCCGATCCTGGCACAGGCACAGTTTGATTCGTGATCTCAGGGAGGTTAAGACATAGACTATGTATATGATGATCTCTATTAATTCAAAATGATGACCTTTGCAACAAGAGCTGTACTATTTACTCTCCGTAAATTTGGATTTGTAATATGCTGCAATTCTTTGCTCTCCCTCCACCATAACACATACCATTGAAGAGGCTGGGGATGTACTGAAAAAAGCCAGTGCTGCCTCCATAACTTGGGCGTCAATGGCAACCCTTAACACCCAAAAAACAACTGTGCTATGTCACAAACCAGCAGGTGTGAACCCACTGTGCCTCAAGTCCTACCTCCTCTAAGGGCTTTGTCTAAGTGAACCCACTCATTCTTCACAATACCCCTGAAGGTGAGGATAGACTTTCCAGAGGGGGACACCAAGTTGCTACCTCTTGAGGGAGGATAGGCAGGATGGGCAGCTGGTCCAGAGGGACTAGGAGACACCAGAAAAAGGTATCAGAGGCACAGGTGTCGTCAGCAGGGTGGGTCGTAACCAGGAGCAACAGTGCAGGACAAGGCAGAGCTGTAGTTAGACAGGCAATGGATCAGGGCAGGCAGCACAGGTACTGGCCAGGAAGTTTGGGTTGGCAACAGGAGAGTCAAGGCAGGCAGATGATGGTTAAACAGGTAGAGTCTATTAGATTGTAAGCCCAATTGGGCAGGGTTCTCTTGTGTCAAAACCTGTACCTGTGTGTTATCTTGTGTTGTCACAGAACATAGGCAGGAATCAGTAACACATGAATATCAATGGGAATCAGGAGCCTTAGCAGGACACAGGGAGCTTGAAACTGAGGCATCTGTAAAGAGCTGAATCACTTATATACATGTAGGAGGACCACGATTGGTCAGCAAGGACACAAGACCAATCCCCTAAATCCCAGGAACTGACACATGCTGGTCCTTCAGGAATTACTGCAGAATACCAACAGATAACATGCTGTGGCCAGGTCTGATCCCAGTACAATAAAGCAGTCGCTGTTACATGCTGTATTTACATCTCACAGGAAACCATTCCATAGATGGGGTTGGGCTCATTGGCCACTCGATTGGCTATTGGTTATTTTCTATGGTTTATACATCCGTACAGATTAGACCTCCTTTGAAGATGCACACATCGCTAAGCCATGGGCAGGCGGCACAGAATAAGCTGACAGAGGTTTTAATCTATTATCTGTTATTGTATTGTTTTGAGAAAAAAGACAGTTATTATTGTTTCATTCTGGTTTTGCCCCTTTAAGAAATATTAATTATAGATTTTATGGGTTTAAATCTAACTTATCATAAGCAGATAGCAGCATAACCGACACTGTGTGCCAAAGATATAATCTAATGTTTTATTTCTAGTCATCCCAAAGACAAAAAATGATTAATATCTCAAGGATATTACAGATGATGCCATAAACGAATCCTTATTGTGGGGATATAAAATTAAATTTGACATTATTGTGTATTAGTGGTACATTTCTTCCCACAAAGGCCTTTAGAATATTGGATGTAACAGTCTATTGAATCACGGAAATATTACTCAGCAGAGGCTTTTGAATCTAGCAACATTGTATGACAACTTCTTAAGGATGTCATTTGGTTGCTTAAAATATATTTCCTGTTATTAAAGTCATCGCCTTAAGCAGGATGTTTGCTACATAACACAAGTACAGGGGGATTTATTTCTTATTGTGCAAACAGTAATTCTTCAAAGCTATATAACACATAACGTATGACATCACTATTATCTTTGCTGAACGCGAGGTAGGAAGAATCTATGAGAGCAAAATAACTTTAAAAATTATATTTCACTTCTTGTTTGTATTTTACATTGTCAAATGTAAAAATATAATTGTTGTAGTTATCCGTACATATATATAATAAGTAATGAGGATACGGGGCAAGATATTAAAGCGGTTTTAAACTCAAATGAAAAAAACACACATACATTAAACAGACACAATACTCACCTGTCAGAAGTTCAGATCCTGGAAAACTGCTACACAAAAAAAAACACAGCATACTCACCTACTCTCCTTGCTGGCATCTTAGCTCTTGGAGACCTGCAGCTACTTCGGCCCTCACTGCACCCCTCTTTTCCCCCACTCCACCTCCCCCTCCTGTCTCTTCTCTGTCGGAGCTGCAGGGGTGTGTCATGGTGGGAATGACTGAGAAGGGATAACTTATCCCTTCCCAAGCCTCTCTGCGCCTGGCAGGAGGGGAGGAGCCAGTGCCATGCCAGCAAATGGTGGAGCAATGCAGGACAATTGAGATTTACTGATTGAAAGTAAGGCTTTTTCCTCTAGATTTTACATATGGACAGTTTGACAGTGAGGGACAGGGATCACAATGGGTGTACCTGAGTTCCAATTATGTATCGTATATACTCGAGTATAAGCCTAGTTTTTCAGCCTCTGATCGGCTGGGGAAATGTAAACAAATGGCATTGCAGTGCCATCTAGTGGACCATTTGTTCATTTTTACTGGAGAAGGGGGAATTTCAATAATAAAACTCCACTACTTATAATTCAAACATGAAAATATTAATAATAATTATTAATTATAATGAAAAGTAAAAAAAATGCCTGTTTGTGTTTCCAAATAGAACATGAGCTTTTCAGATAATCTGTCTCTCCTCTGATATGAGAGCTGTAGAACTCAGAACGGGATGCTTCAGACTACTACTGAGAGATGTGCTTACATAAAAAAAAAAAGAGTGAGGGCCATTCTACATTAGCTGCACTGCAGCTGTGGTGTGGTACAGTACTGCAATGCAGCACAGCTACCATGAACGTAAGGTACAAGGAAAACCTGTGTTCTTTTTACACCGGCCCTGCGTTTGCATTTATAGTAACACGCAATGCCATACATTACCATAAATGCCTTGTTTGATGCTTTTTTTCAGACGTAGAGCAAGTGTCTCCCTTAGACTTGTATGAGCGACATAAGCGCAGCACAGTGCAAAAAGGACTCAATTAATGGACCCTAATTTCTAGTGACCACGCTCTGCAGGCTCTAAGGCCCGGGAGCCAAAACCACCCCTTTAGTCTTTTCATTTGGCCCTTTGTCACCTTGGTGTCAAGACGCTCTGGCTCCCCTCATTCCCTGCAATAAGTGAAGAAAACACCTGGAGGATAATTGTTTGGATTGTTTCCTAGAGGCCATAGTTTGCTGCAATGGAATGTTTAATCTTCTCTATCAAAAGCTTCTATTATTCATTTTTTTATATATTTTCTTTCTTTAAATATCCTGTCCTAGCTACCAGGACTCAGGACCCCTATGTCGGGCGGCCCTTGCAGCCTCTTGGTCCGGCCCCTATGTCACATTTAAAAACCCATTGTGGCCCACAAGTCAAAAAGTTTTCCCACCCCTAGGTCTTAGAACTAAAAATAAATAACAAAATGGAATCACATAACTATGATATACAATGAAATAGAGATGGCCTTCTTTCCCCTCTTTAGACCACCTCTTTGTAGCGTGCACTTTCCATGTCGGTCTAACATTGACATCCCCTACAATGTCAGTCTTACAGCCCTGCATTGTACAGAAGGGTGTTAAGATTCCACCCACATTCTGGAGCAGCGGTCAACCGAGACGAGCTCTTGCTGCTGTGAAAGTATGACAAAAGGTGAGTAAATAATGTTAAATACCATCTCCTAGACTCAACTATGATTATTTATTTACCTTTTTTGGACCATAAGACGCACTTTTTCCCCGACAAAATCGGGGGGAAAGAGTGCCTGCATCTTATGGTCCGAATGTGAGACTCTTTGGTTCCCCGCCAGCTCTCCAACAAGGCGATAAGCCGGGGATCTGTCAGATGTGAGATCCGCCCACGGCTGGATCTCCCATCTGAACTGTATAATTGCTTATGCCAACAGAGCCCCCTGGCATAAGCAATAAAGAGAGGAATAGATGAACGGTCATCTATCCCTCTTTCCCATCCGTGGAAACTGCAATCACTGCATCTCCCACGGACACAGGAACAGCAAGATCCACACAGGAGGATCGGGTTTACAATCTAATAGGTTGGGGAACAGAGACTACAATAGGTAGCAGGATGGGATTGGAAGGGTAATGAATTTAGGAATGAGATGAATGGCTCAATGAACATTTTACCCTTGTATTGGGTAGATAAACTGAGGGTTACACATTTTTGTTCAGCTGGAGTTCTGCTTTAAGGGAATGTCTCCTTCTTGTGTAGCAGCACAGGATCTGTAGAAAAAATAAATACAATAACATTACACACGATGCACAGTATATCTCCACTATGGAGCTTCTGCATTCTTTTAAAAAGATTCCTAAAATATTTATATTGTTATATGTTTTATTATATTTTTTTGTTTGTTTTGTTAAGGGAAATTCAACATTTATTTAGTACAACTTTTTCATTTACATCATTTTTATTCTCTTCTTTCATCGCTTTAAAAGCATACTTTGCATTCTTAGTAACATTGGAACAGTGATGTCTCTGGCTTTAGATTAGACCCAATAGGATATATAGACCTTAATGTACAAAGTAGCCTTGAAAATACCGCGGAGATTTGTCATAATATTCCAAACATTCATTCCTTTTTTGTGAATCAGCAGAAACACGAGGCTGATCATTGTCCCTGTGCTAGGTTAAGAATGCAATCACCGTGTTTTGCAATTCGCACAGTGCCATGTATGACTTGTATTGGTTGCCGTGACAACCCACCTTTATAGTTTGTACCCTAGGTATAGGCAAAAACACTTGACAAACACCTATGATACATTATCCCTGAGATTTCAATAAAAACTCTCAAACTGGAGGCTGAACATTTAGATTAGTAATGACTCACAGAGTGATTAATGAATCTCTGCTTCACTAAAAGAACATATATTTTCTAATAATCCATGTCCTCTAAGTAGCCTGGCCGGAAAAATTGCATAGACTTTGTGAGACCTGATAACTACACAGCTCCTGGCTGTTCTCTTTTTTATTGCAACCACATCCCTCTCTCTACCTGTTAGAATGTTTTGTTTTTTTAAAATCCTGGGTGTTGCACATATGGAGGAGTTTTTTTTAAAAAGCACGCTACGGGCGATCGTGGCGCAGCATATTAAAGCTGCCACGATTTTCTGCCTTCCAGGAGGTCCCGAACACGACTCCGGTGGTGTGCTAGGAAAAAGCAACACCTCCTCCATTAAATTAGTTCAATGGCACCACCCCTCCAGCGTCATATCTGACATCACTGGGCCTGGCATGGAAGCATCGGCGGGTATGCAGATGCACAGAATCGCCGGGGGAATTCGGTGGACAGGTAAATTTTATTGTAATTATCTCGGGGTGAGTTTTATCAGCTGAGAAACTCACCCAAAGATAACTCGGGCAGAACATCCAGGAGGTTAATACTGCTTTAATAACAGCCAAGAGTTGGGGTTCATTTAAACAAAATTTTCAATGTGCTGAAAGCAATCTCAATATATCTCATTGTGTAATTTTTTAACTAAGATACAATAAAATGTTTGTCTCTCAATGGCAAACACCTTATTATAAGGCCAATCTGTAAATGAAATGTCCATCCTCTCAAATCCTTTTGGGATATACAAGTCAGTCACCTCATCCCCCTGCATACAAGTCTATGTATCTGCGTTTTCTCGATTGCAAACAATACATCCAGTGGCTGTATGCTGCTGCTGTTCCAAATGCCTTGGACAATTTTTAGAGTTAACACATAGATACTGTCATAGACAAGAGCAGGTAAGTGTTTTTCTAGCATTTCAGAGCAACTTTGAATCATTGTGACAACTCAGAGGTAAGTATATATTTTAAGTTACTTTAAGTTACAACACATAAGCAAAAATTATTTAATACACCCTTACACTTCCAAAGGAAGTCTGAAAGTACGTAGCTGGTACTGGTAACCAAATGCATTTGATTAATTGAGCATACATCTCTATAAAAGGAAATGTTTGCTGGTCTGGAGCATTCAGGTTTGTGTTAACACAATGCCAAGGAGGAAAGACCTCAGCGATGATTTAAGAGAAGCTATCAAACTTGGAAGGGTTGTAAGGGCAACAAGAAAATTAAGTATACTTTCATTGGTTAATTATTAACAAGTGGAAAACATCTTAGACCTAAAGCCAGCCATAGACACATCGATTCCCGGCCGTCTTGTAGGCGATTACAGCGTGGTGAATGGCAGGCAGATACTTTGACTGGGGGCTCCGGTCCCCATAAAAGGATCAGAAAAATACTGCCAGAGGGGCTGACGGGGCTTTATGGGTCGATCCATCAAGGTGGGCACCTCTGTAGTTGCGGGAGATCGACCACCATGCGTTAACCATGAGCATGCAGGCTGGTTGATCTCCTGCAACTACGTTGTGAGATTCCGATTGTCAGTCCGAGGAGCGACAAGGGACAATTAAGATTTTCTCATTACAGGTAAGTTTTTTTTTTACTTTTTGACAATCGTCTGTGCAAAAAAGGGTTTCATATTGAAAATATTAGGTGAGTTTAGGTGAGCTTGATGGCCTTTGCCTCCAAATTAGTCATAGACTATGTCAGTGACATATAATAATGGTAGGAATGAAAGATTGGGAGACAATTAGTGACGCGACTATGGCAAGAGCTACAGATGATGTCAGTACAATATAAATAATTAAATATTCGATATTAACATAATCATTTTCCTTCTATCACCAGTCTTAAGGTTAGTAAAGAGCGTCAGTCTACCCCAGGCCTTCTCCCACATACACACTATCACACTAAATATTTAGGATGGTAAACTGTGCACACTCCAGGGTATAACTGGTTTAGGGAAGTGAACTGCATACTAATGAGGGCTACGGAAGTGGAGAAAGTCAATATTTGCATACATACAACAGCGCAAATAGCTCTACTTAGACAGCTCATATGGAGATGAAGGTTTCATGGGCTGTAAGCTGGTAAACTCTGTGATATGAACTTAGTATTAGCGGACTCAATGTATGACAGGTTCACTTTGGGTTACAGCTGAATGTGCAGTTGTTTTCTTGCCTGCCTTTGCATGTCATACTGAGTTTTGTTAAAAACTGTGTCTTCTATTGATGCAATCAATTTGATGCATAAAATTAAGTAAATTACAAAAACTGATTAAATTGCACAGAAGACATTGATGCATGAAATCATTTTGGCTCATACATATTACTACGTGCTAATTGAGGTGATGAACACATTTAGCTTAGGGTTTTTTTATGGGGCTCCAATGAATCACTTCTACATTTCTATTGCCAGACTGATTAGAAGTGCATTCTGATAGTGGCAGATTGGAACATTTTGATGCAAATAATACAAATGTTTCTTAGACAAAAAAAATCGAGTGAAGTAATCTATAACAATTAGGAGGTGATTACATATGAGCATCCTGAAGATCGAGCCACTGTTGTGTTTATAGATTCTAATATTCCTGTTTGTTTTCAGAAAATATTTTCATAATGGGTATGCACAAGTTTCTGAAACATATACAATTAGGGAGTCCCATCGTCTGGCATTTATGTTGGGCAAGAAGACCCACATGGAAGCTATTTTTATTCATATCAATTTACTTGGACCAACAACCTCCAACTTATGGTATACTTTGCCTAACGTGTCAATACACATCACATAAGCATTAGAGATCATCACAACATTTCTGAATAGTTTTTGAATTGCTGGAGATATAGAAAAGAGTTGTTAGAGCATTAGAAGAAATAATTTGCACGAGAACATGTAGCTTTTGCATAAATTAAGTCAAAATTAAGTTGAAATTTCGACATGATTTTTTTATGCAATAAACTTTTATTGAAAATTTCAACAAAATAAAATACACTACAGAGACCAGATAGGC
>CM070036.1:136473441-136495983 GCA_036250615.1 Ptychadena robeensis | reverse complement strand
TACAGCTTGGAGTAAGACAATATGCATAAAGAGGATGATGTGGTCAAAATACTCATTTGCGTAATAATTCTTTACTCCCTGTATTGTACTTTTTTGCTCACAATTGGAATGTATATTGCCCATGCAGACATATAAGGCAATATTTTGTGAAAAGAAAAAAAGTCTTAGGATTATCTAATTCATAAAACAAAAATGTAATATTTTAAAGCTTACTCGTATTTTAGTGTTCCGCCAATGACATACATTCTACCATAGGATGGTGGCAATCAATGAACTGTATCTATAGAGAAATGTAGGAACCTTTTGTAATAGTATTGTCATCCTGTGGACACGGTAATGATAAATGTACCAGTAGACTCAGATATAAGATGCCATTGCGGAACTATTTCTAAAGAATGCTAATTGCCTGGATGTAAAGCTGATCATTTGCCCTCAATTTCAGTAAACCACCTAAAAAGGAATGTTGATAAGTGCAGGAAAAGTTTAGTTGCAGTTTGCCGAATGCCTAAGCTGAATACTTATTCTGAGTCAGTGGTTTAGAAACTAATGGATGACATAAGTGACTAAGGGGTCCCCATACACCTTTAGATTTCTCCAGATCTCCTTTTGTTTTACCAAAACCATGTAATATGAGGGACTTTCTAAACCATCAAGTCTACCTGTGTTCAATCACAGAGGACCCTATACTGCATAGTTGTTGGTAGATCTAAAGTATATCTGACAGAGAGAACTAAAGGTGTATGGCCAGCTTAACAAAGCAAAACTCTTGCTTAAGCCCCCCATACAATTACCATGCAATTTCGGTACAACCAACTTTTCTTCTACCAAAACCATGTAATATGAGGACCTTTCTACACCTTCCAATCACTATGTATTCTATCAGGGAGGTCACTATACTACATAGTTGTTGGTAGATATGATGGAAATTGTATGGAGGAATCTCAAGGTGTATGGGGGGCTTTACCTCGTAAACAGTTTTATTTTTTCTTTCATATAATATATTTTTACTAGACAAATTAAAACTTACCATTGTAAGCACCCCTGTCAGTATTTAATTGTTTACTTCAAACCTTAAACTTTCCCTTTTTTTCATGATGTTAAAAAAAGAGAATCTAGCTAGCAGGATCAACAGGTTCTATATAATGTAAGTCACAAAAAAGCCGCTGTGTTCATTCAACATAAGTGTCACATAAGTAATCGTTTTGCATCTTGTTTTATTTAATTTTACTCAAACCAAAATTGTAGAAACAAGTCCATGAAGGTCCTTGATAGCACAACAGGCAACATGTAAACATGAATATTAAAGTCAAAACAGTTAATTAACAGTAGCAAACAGTAAACATTGTTGTTATGACACATTGTAATTGTACATTACATTATAACATTTGTGATAAATGAAACGCTTGCGCTAAGTAATGATGATAATTAATAAAAACAAAAGCCAATCATTTCTTCAGCAGACCGAGCTGCACAAAGTTCAGCCTGTACTCACCGCTGGTCTTGTAAACGTTGTCCGCTCCACTTCACTGAATTAATCGGCGCGTGCCTAGCATTGCAAATAAAATATTACTGCTAATCGATTTTTCTTTTGGCCCATCTCCAGCACTTGTGAGCTAAAACCTTCTACAGTAAAGAAAACAAAAGAAATGTGATCATTCATATTCATCTTGTATTCTTGTTTATTCATGTTTTATTGAAAGAAGCGGCATGGCAAGCAGTATACTTCACCATTAGGTGGGCTCATTAAAGCAGTGCAAGTAATAAGAAATGAGGCAAGCAGAGCAACAACCAATCAGGTAAAGCTTACTATAGTCATGTGTATGAAAGATCTCTTCTGGTTGGTTGCTATACTTTAGTAAACTGTCCTTTGCATACCATCAGAGAACCATTAGAGCAGTGGTTCTTAACCTGTGGGTTGGTCAAACAACCATTTCACAGGGGTCACTGAGTTCTCTGGAAGCATCAGAGCTGCTTCTTTTTAGGAGGGATGGGGCGTGACCCTCCTTTGAAACTTCCCACCCCGCACATGATTTGCACAAGCCTGGTGATAAAATAGAAGGGAGGGGACATAACACTTACCTGATCACGCTGGAAATGATGTTGTGGAGTGTCACTTCTAGTGTTTGGAATGCCGAAGTGACACTGCGCACTGGCACTTCCCGGTTCCAAATAGAGGAAGTGACACAACATCACTTCCAGTGTCGCAGACCTAAAAAGGTTGAGAACCACTGCATTAGAGTAACATGATACTAAAGGGCTGGTTGGGTCGAAATAAGTTATACAGTCCCATATCAGGTAGTAATTACAAACTTTTTATAGAGGATCCTTAAAACAGAATCTAAACCTAAAGGCCCCCATACACCTTACAGTCAGTTTGTGAGCTGATTGCATAGCCTCTGGTATCATCACCAAAATTTCTGTAGGAACATTTGAAAAAAAAAAGTTTTGCTCTATCACATGTCGTTTTTGCATATATTAAGTTAAAAAATAAAGTCGAAATTCCGAAATTCGAAATTTTGACTTGACTTTGAACTTCATTTGTGCAAAAACTTTTTGTGTTAGAGACATTCTTTCTTTTTTGTAGTGTACCCTAACCCTTCTGTACATCTCCAGCAAGTTTGGTGTTTTTACTATGTTCAGGGGCTTTGCAATTAACTTGAAATCATCGCTATGTATTCTATCAGGGAGGACCCAGCACTACATAGTTGTTGGGAGATCTAAAGGAAATTGTATGGAGTGATTAAAGGTGTATGGGGGGCTTAACTAATAGACATGGTCATGGTCAGCTTATTTGTGAGTTGATTGCAAAGCCCAGGTGCACCCTGTTTCCCCTTATCATCCTTGAGATGTTTTTGCAGCTTAATTAGAGCCCACCTGTGACACGGACAATAGTTGTGACACGGGCAAAGGTGGTGACACGGGCAAAGGTGGTGACACGGGCAATGCCATGAGTGACGCGTATACTACGCGAAAACCCGTCAACGCAACACGAAGATGACGTGAAAACCCGCCAACGAGACACGATCCATTGACTATCATTTGAAATCTTTGGTGCGGATTTATTTTGTGAAAAAAAATTTCTTGGGAGTTTTGCCATGGATTCCCCTCTGTCATGTCATTGTCCAGGTGTTCAATGCCATGAGCGACGCGAAAACCCGCCAACGCGACGCGAAGATGACGCGAAAACCCGCCAATGCGACGCAATCCATTGACTATCATTTGAAATCTTTGGTGCGGATTTATTGTGTGAAAAAAAAAATTTCTTGGGAGTTTTGCCCATGGAAGGGGTCCGGGTGTTTGACCCCTTGAAACAACTTTCCCAACACTATTGTGGCCAGAAAGGGGTCCCTTTGTTTTTTAAAATTCGCCTCCCATTGAAGTCAATGGCGGGTTCGCGTGTTCGCTCGCCGTTCGCGAACCCGAAAATTTGGGTTCGCGACATCACTACTAATAAATCCATGACCTGTAATGTTTGCCATTGACATGTAATGTTTGCCAGTCCTTGCCAGTCTTTTAAACGTTCTCACTTTTACTACTTACCCTTTAAGCTGACCAGACTCAAAACAAAACTTTTCGCCTTTTAACTTTGTCTAACACTCTAAGGACTTTCTGTACTTCAAAAAAAAAGCTAAGCTACACATTTAAAAAAAAATAATGGAGAAGTTTGGCCAGTTGAAGGCCAAAGACACATCAAACTGCATTATCCATCTCCACTAAAGACAGATCTATACCAACCACCAATTATCCCAATGCAGCACCAGCTGCTGCCACTGAATAACAGCCGGCTGTCATTATGCAACTCGACATCCCTCACATTTCACAACCATCACAATGAATTACAAAGGCATTAAATAGAGGAATAATTTATGAATTATAAATGCCAGTTGGCAGCCAAGGGATTCATTGCAGTTCATAAACGCTCACATTTACATAGAACAGAACAAATATTTCATTGTCGGAGCTGTGTGGGCAACAAGTTTGTGATAAGGCTTTTATCGCAGCTGTGCGGAGCGCGGAGTGCCATGACTTTCTTGCCACCAAGCCCTGTAATTATTGCCAGGCACGGAAGCATTAGATGGACAATGCTGACCCCGTTCAAAACAATGAGAATGGAGTTTGTATGTACTTAATGATGCATCAAATTCCATTAACTTGTCACTGAATTCATGGGGCCAAGTGTTGTCAATGCTATAGTTGTATTTGTCAAAATGTTTGAAGTAATTGCAGTCTATACCGTGCCGAGAAAAGGTTTTAGCAATATTATACTTGTCAATTTTGCAACGTGGAGTGATAGTTCAAGCAAGTTGACTTTGTTGAAGTGACTTGACTTTAACAATCCAACAGATTGCTTTCATGAAACTTTAAAAGAAACACTTATCGTTACATAGAACATGTCATCAGATCAAAACTACACACAGAGATGAAACATGGAGGACAATGTATGTATTTTCATGTACATGCCTGGCAACCTGTATCTTCACTGACCCTCCGCCCCCTTTAATACTTGAAACCTACAAAAGTATGGAAATCAAGACATCGGACTTCATTGTCCTGGCATTTATTTTTTTAGGAATAGGTTCAGCCTTTAAATACTCAAATGTTCATAGAAAATATAAAACTGATTTTAAATTTAAATTAACATCAGAGGAGTCAGATGATTGTCCCTATTGACATGATTGTTCCAAGTCAGTGAATTACAGTAGTGTTGGTCATATTTAAAATTTTCTTCACTTCAACGTGTTGACTGTCAGGGCCAAGGGCACCAGCATTTGCAGACGTGCTCTCGCCTCTCTTTCTTTCGCTGCTAGACTAGGTGGACAGCATCAACATAACCTTTGTTGTCACATGTGTCTTTGCAGGCATGGGGAGATCTAGAGTGCAAACACAGGTGAAACTGCACCTGGAAACCTTTAAACCTGGATGGTGCAAGGCTGCCCTGCCTGTGATAGAGTCATGATACTTGGATTACTTTGGTCCTTATGCTGTGTGTCTTTGTACTATTCATTGGACTGTTTTCCTGTGTATGACCCCTGCTGTGTACCCAGAATACACTGTTGTTTAACCCCTTGGATACCTCATCTGTCAGCTGCATTTCTTTGTATGACCCTCACTGTGCACCCAGACTTCTCTGCTGTTTAACCCCTTAGATTGGTATAACCTTTGACTCTGAACCTGCTCCTCAGGAATCCCTGGAGCGGTTCATCAGTCTCAGCTCTCAGGTGGGATACCTTGTGCGCCTTAAGGTGGTGTATATGCATGTATGTACTTTTTTGTATTGTTCATACAACCCCTTGCTATGTCTATAATTCTGTGATGATACCTTTTACAGGGTTTTTAAATAACTCCCAAGTAAATTAAACTTCATAACCATCTTTAATTTAAGGTATTGAGATGCAGCATGTAATTCTTGACATCTAGTATCCTCATTAAGGTGCACAATGAGCTTTTATCATTGATATATCTAAGTATGTAAAGGACATCTATTCCAACTGAACTTTTTCTTCAGTAAGGCTGCTGTCAGAAAACTGCTCCTCCAAGTAGGGTACTAGTGGAATTCCAGAAATTGACAAGAGCGCCAGAACAATGATCAAACAAGTTTTAGGGTCACCATACCTACATACAATGTGACTAGTCAATTTATATATTATCATATATTACCAAGAAAGGGTAATATGAGGGCCTTTATAAATCCTTGGCCTTGTAAATACATCTATATCCAGTTGTAAGTAGATCTAAAGGAAATTGTACAGGTGAGCCCTAATTGATTTATATTGAATTGAGGTTCCACAAGCAATGCGGGTTGGTAACCCCAGCACTTTTCCTCTCCCCCTTTTATCTGTGTTAAAAAAAGAATAAAAAGGAAAATAATTCATAAAACAAAATGTTTAATGCCTTAAAGATTTTTACATAAAATATAGTTCTGTAATGTGAAAGCCCCCAAAACACATTGGCTGCATTAACCTCAACCCAGTGCAAACTTATTACATTCGATATGAATTATTTCCAGTTTTGTCTGTAGCTTTTATTAGCTTTAACTCTCCATTTTCCTTCACTGTAGATTCAACAAATGTGCCTTAGAGTTACATCTACTCTTGACGTTCCACAAAATGGTCATGACCACACTAGCAGTGCCTTACCTGCCTAAAAAAGGTACTTATCACCTCCTGATGATCTTGACAACTATAGACTATGCTCTAGCTAGTGTGCTTTGTATATAAAGAGTTCCCTGTAACTGCAGAATCCTTCGGAATATTTTCAAGGTTGTTTTTCCTCTGCGGTGAGAATTTTTCTATATCTGTGTTTACTTCTAAATGTAGCCTGGCAGCATATTATACAGAATTTCATGCAAACCTGCAAGGTTTATTTACTTGATTTGGTCCTAAAGGCTGTGGTTGTAGACTGTATATAGGTGCATAGCTTACAAGCATGTGGCCAGAATAGCTTGCAGTCATTTCTACCTTAAGAACAACAGAGCTGGATTTCATATTGTAACCATAGGAAAATAACTTAAATAAACAAAATACATTTGGGAAGAATTGAATAATTTAATATTACCTTTGTTAAGTGGGATGTTTGGTGCTTTTCTGAAGCAGCTGAACTTTTTGTGCCGGTATTCAGCAGGCAGTAATCAACAAACTCAGTTCTAGATCTACGGGACAGAAGATCAGTAGTCAGGAGTGAGAGCCGACATGATACATATTTCCCATAGCTGTGTCTCCTGAGCGTTAAAAACAGTGATCTCCCAACTGCTAGTGTAACAAAGCACGACCAGGGGCTTTGAACTAGGACTCAAACCAGGGCCGCCACCAGAAATCACGGGGCCCCATGCTGGGAAATTTTTCTGGCCCTCCAGGACAATACTTCTCCCATCCACCCTGAGCCATTTCTAGCATTTGGGGGCCCTATGCCTATTGAGAGGGGGGGGGGCGGTTGGTTGCTAGCAAAAAAGTTCTTGAGGGGGGCCCACTAGTATGGATGCTAGCAGAAAAGTTATACTTAAAAAAACCTACTCCCCCCGGGCTGCAGGGAAAGGCATTCTGACTTGGCTCATCTTAACTCCCATGTTCCTTTCAAGGAGAGGGGGATGTTACTACCAAGAATACTAACTGACAGGCTCAGCAGAGGCTGCGCACAGTACGGGAAAGCACCAGTGGTAATTGAACAGTTCAACTCTTATTGAAACAGCAGCTAACCGATAACTTGATTAGGCTGAAGCCAGTCCGTAATAAACAAAGCAGGAAATGTTTTACCCATGCTGCATCAGTCTGTAAGAGTCTCTGGCGCTGAGGATACCTGGTCCCAATGGGGCACTTCTGGGGTCTCGATCCAGCTCTGCACACCTCACCAGTAATTAGGGGCCGGTCCACGAGTGTCTGCAACTCACCCAAAACAAGGGTTCCCCAACACTCTGCAGGCCCAGGCTCTGCACGCTTTGCACTCTTTCCTCTACAGGTAGAGTACAGTAGAGATGGTAAATTCTTTATGTTTCATGTAGCTGGCTTTGTGAGTTATTGTAAAGCCCCTGAACATGGTATCATGACCAATATTGCTGAAAATATAGAGTAGGGTTGTGGGAACATTTGAAAAGGAGAAAGTATTACTCTAGCATGTGTAGTTTTTGCATAAAATAATGTCAACGTCGAAGTTTACCTTTTCTTTAATGCACCTACAACTCTTTTCTACATCTCCAGAAATGTGGTGACATCGTAGTTCAGGGGCTTTGCAACTAATTCCTAAAAAACTGAAAATTCAGCAACATCTCCAACTCTAATGTAAAGCTCCAAATGTAATTTCTGAGATGATTGGGAACAAAGGAATGTAGGCAGACTGAACCTTCATACTCTAACCAGATATCTACCAACCCCCCCCATCACCCAAGATTGTTAACAATGTACACTAAATGCACAGGTGCATTCCTACGTTTCAGAGGGAAATTACATTTACATTTAAACATGAAGTACTTTACCAGTATCATACTGACATATACAATGGTATAAGATTCTAGTGATATATACAATGGTATAAGATCCCTTGGTGATTATGAGTGTAATTTGACATCAAGCATGCACAGACTACTTGTAAAAGCAGGATACTAATTACAAAAGTATAGAGAATTATAGAGAATTCTGGATAGTCTCACTTACGAAATATATATTGGTGGAAGTAGTAAGGAAAAATTCACATGGCAAGTTTGGAACACAGTCTTTACACCAACAGGCTGCATGAGACGCTCCCCAGTCGATCACCAGAAGGTTACCCACTAGGATAAAGCAGGGAACACACGACTCGATATTGGAGCCGTTAGGTGTCAGATTTCGGAGGAGCTGGAGACACAGGACACCCCCATGCAAAGCGACAGACATCAACCGTGGTTTATGGTCATGTCCGATATCCCTGTGTGAGAGGGATTGATTGGTCTGGCTCAGAAAACAGGGATGGCCACATATGATATGGGCCAGATAGGTGGCCGTGAGTGCACATGGCGCTTGAAGCGGCCATCGATCTGGCCCATCTCTTCACGTCTGTACCCAGCTTAACATGCAAGATGTGAATATCTGACAATCCCCTTCCAAGCACCCACACACTGTTTACAACCGCTGCCCTAAGACAGACCATGTGAATTTAACCTTATGCCGGCCATACACAACTCGATTCCACGTTGATTATTGTGCGATCGATCGCAACAGGGGGACACAATCCATGCGCACCACCTTGGGGAGTCCATCCCTGGCTGATACTTTGCATGGGGACCTCGATCGTTCGGGAATCAAGCGAAAGATCGAGCCTTGTATGGCCAGCTTTAGATTTTTAAAACCTATGCAATGCACTAGCTGCCCTGGAGTTGATACCTGCTTTATGTTCACAGAATTTTTGTTCTTAATAGAGATATTATTTTAATATCCTGTCTGCAGTTCCTCCTCCTTTAAACATTAAAGTGTTATAAAATTAATTGTTAAGCAAAGAATCTAAATTTTAAGCACGTCTTCTGAAAACACAAGTTTTTTTGTCATCGTGTTATATTTAATTAACAGTATGAAGGCTAGCAATAAAGCACTAAATTTAACACCGGCATAAAAGTACACATGATTTTTTATATTACAATCGTATGGTCCATCTGTTCATTTATTTTACTTATTTATCTAGTGCTATTTTAAATTGTGAAGTTGCTCTTGGGAAATGAATGACAAAACTTTAAGATGCTTTAAAATGAAGGTAGACAGCCTACCCTTCACCAACAGAGGGTCATTACTGCATCAACAACTTCCAATATAGAGTTAAGCTGACCATAGACGTTTAGTTTCTTCACGATTCTCCGGCAGATCTATTGTGCGTGGTGACGTCATTACGCATGGCCGGTCGTACAGAGAATCGGCCGCACACCCTTTGTTTGCGGGAACTTACTTTGGATATGTCCGTAAATTCTTAGATCGATTTCACAGCTGATTCATGTCTGACTTTAGCTTTTAAGAATTAGATGTGTGGGCGATTTCGCAGCAGATCGATTCCCGCGAGCGCACACAGTGAAATCGGCCTCAATTTTAACCGTCTATGGCCAGCTTTAGTCGGCAGACATATGAGGATCATGCATAAGGATCATCTGGATCCCATATATGCATTGCTAGTAATTGTTGCTGTTATTGAGCATTGAGCTTTCCAGAGGAATGTACCTTAAAGTAGACAATAGCAGTACTTGGTGGTTGGCCATTTATTGATACAACATGTTGGTTTGGTAAATCATGTCACAGGAAAGCTGCAAATTTTTCATGCTTATTTGGTATGAATGAGGCTTAAGAGACCACCTATCTACATACCTACCAATAGTATATTGCCATGTGGCTTTATCTGTCTATACATGACACCCCCCCCTTGGTTAAAGCAGGGAACACGCGGCTCAATATAGGAGCCATTAAAGGTTCCCTCATTGCGCTGCTGCCTGACATCGAAGGAGCTGGGGGCACAGCACTCCTGTGTCCCATGGTCCCCATTACAATGGTCCCCATTACAAGCAATAGACATCAACCCTGGTTTACAGTCATGTCTGATATCCCTGTTTTCGAGCGGGATTGGCCCAGATAGATGGCCATATGCATTCCCAGCTTAAGACTCCAAGTGGTCCTGCCAGTTCTTATTGTACCAATGTAGTCCTTGTCAATGAAACAATCCGGAGATGACTTTGAACAGAAGAGGTGAGATGTGCTGAGATAATACACAGTGCTTGAGCTAACTTAATTGACTCAATGTATTATTAATTGTGTTATATTACCTTTTATATATATATATATATATATAATGCTTCATAAGTCCTATTGAAAAATCCTAATTCTTCTCAGGTAGATGTTCAAGTTGAACATCCCAGCACTATATTTGTTGGTTTTATTGTCATTCCAAATATATATAACATATAGAGGTCCCCATATGTATTTGGGGTCTTTGGGGTTTGGATAGCTTTCTCAGTAGTGTGACATACATTTTGCCTTTACAATTGTGCAAAACAATAGGGATCTGACATTTTTTCCAGGTAAAGATGGGAGATAACAAGCCTGGGCTGATATATTGGACGCTGAACATATTTCCAGGGGATTTTTCCACATCAGGAGTTTTGTGTTTTTCTTCCATGTTTGGCACCACTGTCACGGCAGACATTTAGAAAAGTTTAGGGAGTGCTAGAAATCCAAGGTCACAAGGAAGTTGTGCACATCTTTGAGCAGCCGCCATTTACTCACTTCACAGACAACCTACACTGAACAAAACAGAAAATATCAGAATCGCATTAGTAAACGTTAATATAGTTCTGATTAAAATTACATTCATAAGTACAAGTGATTACCACAGAGCTATCCATGGAACTCAGGAACATTTGTCTTGTATAATATCTAATCTTCAGTTGGTTAAATTAAGCAGAAACCCCACAGATCCAGACTCAACAAAGAAGGTTCACTTTGCTATAATTAACTTGAGGTCAGTGACTGAAGTGCTAGCAGTGATGAGTATTGAATAAAATATACAAAAACACTTGTAATGAGATTTCTCTTGCCATTTTCTACCCTTTTCATTGTTAAAAGACAAGCTCAGAATCCATCTAAAATAAATTGTAGCAACCTGATCAAACTTTGTAATTGCAGCTTTTGAAATTGGTCTGTAACAATCAATGGCTGTATAGCTAATTTATATATATTACAATTTATCAGTTCATGTAAAGTACTTGTTTGAGAAAAACCCATTGTTCATACCATTACCCAAGTAAAACTGCAGAGGTACACTGGTCACCAATAATCCATGTTATATAGTGTCAAGTTGTCATGACACTGTCGGTGTGAGAGTTTGTTAAACCAAGCCAATCCCATTTTATTTATACAATCCAAAGACAAGGAGAGAAAATGGGATGGATTACTGCTTTGCAAGAGGTTATTAAGGTGGACATCTATGTTAGACAAGGGCGTTTAAATTTTTTTATTATTTATTGAAAAACTTGTTTTCCAAATTAACATTTAATACATGACAAAGGATTTATTTAGCACTTTATGGCTAGCTGAAAAGACAGCATTGTAATCCTACCTCTGGCAACATTCTTCCAGTCTTCTGGCTAAAACTTTGACTGAGGACAGTAAAGGCGGTCATAGGCATGCTGATTCCTGGCCATAGTTGCAGGCGATCGACCGGCGTGCGGGCTCCCATGGAATGCATGGTGGTCAGTGGTCCGCAACTACAGAGGTGCCCACCTTAAGGTTTCAACCTAAAAAGCACGGCGATCCTGTTGTAGGCAGTTAACTTAGAGGGGGAGTCTCCAAGTTTTGGCTACAATCTGACGGGAATCTCCTGTGTTGGTGGAGCACACAGGATTCCCATCGCTGTCAACGCTGTGAGGAGTCTGCTACAAGCCAGCCATGGATCGAGGCCTTTATGGCCGGCTTTAGGGTCCCACAGAAAAAAGGTAGTGATGGCTGAAATGTCTGTCAGGGGGTTGGTTCGTGGCGAATGGGTGCTCACTGTCCTCTAGCCAGGTGGAAACATTTGCTCTCCAGATCACCTCCCATACATTGTAAGCAATAATCTTGACCCCCTTCTCCAGAACAAAATTGTAATTTATATATTCATAAAAAAAATACATAAAACCTAAAATTAAACAGTGGGTCCCCTCCAAAGCATACTAGACCCATGCCATACGTCATTGAAGGAGGAACCCTTCATTAAGATATGGTTTTCTCTTTCCCCACAACATGGTTAATGCATGGTAGGGACTCAGGTGGGGCATCATTGAGTATCCAGGGTTGCCCTTTAACAAGAGCACTCCAGATCCTGCTCCTCACTCCCAATGACCTCTTCCCCATTCACAAGTGGATTTGAAATAGATATCCTTAAAATAAGACACAAGACCATGAAAAAGTGTTTTATTAAAAGCTATTCCCTTCAACATAGTTACGTGAAAAGTGCCTATCCAACATTGTAAGTCCATCACTTTCCTCAAGGGGTTAACTGCGGATTTTACGCCTGTTGGACTTTTATTGTATCTAAAACATGTATACATATCAGGACATTGATTATATTGTGTATGCATCTAATAATATATGACCATTTACCATTCATGTACTGCATCTATTAAATCTGTTGATTTTATGTACTACATGTTACTACATGATTGATTTCTAATTGAGGCCTTCAAAGTCCCCATGCACTTGTTTATTCAGGGGGGAATTTTGGGTGATGTGCTTATGCCATCATCAGCCTCTGTGTTTTGTTTTTGGGATGTTGGCCGCTGTACATTGGAGAGTTTAGTACATTGTCTATAATGACATTTTTAAGCTAGGCAGATTTGTATGCGCTAAGCAGTTCCCACAGTGACTGAGCATGTGCGATGTCCTCACTGAAGTTCTGGTTACAAACACTGGGAACATCGTGCATGTGCAGTGACTGTGGAAACCATTGGGTAGATATCAATCAATGGTCCATCACTAGTCTCTTGAAGGAAACATATAGAGATTAATATGTGAAATGAAGGGAAAGGTTTACTGTACTGCAAAATACTCATACGCAAGATATATATTCATTGATCCCATGAAAAGGAATGTAGTAACGTAATAAACCACCATGCATTCCCTTTAATAATATTGTTCACAGTATTTTCAGAAAGTTGCTGTTGTATGAGAAGCTGACACACATGTACAAGAAATATACATATTCATCCAAGCAGACTGCCTCCTCTCAAGAACCATCTGTCGCAGCCTTCAACCTAATAACTGACGATCATTTTTTTTCTTGTTCGTTTTTTAATAGCGGGACATTAATCTACATAGCTTAGACTAAACAGCAAATGTGTTAGTACAATACAAAATATACAGCACGGTTGTATGGATAGAAATATCTGTATCTAACAAAATAAGATACGTTTAGTTTGATGAAGTTGTACAAGTGCTCTTAGGTCAAATCTAAGCTAAATAAAATAGGAAGCCTAATAATAACAGTGGCAACCTTTTGTTACATGTTTTAGTTTAGGTTTTAATTACTAAACAGTGTAGATGGTGGAGATGTGTTCATTTTTTAGGAATGATTTGTATGATTTCCTACCCAAAAATATTCTCTGCAGAGAAAAGCCCATAGCAAGCAACAGGCTCTATACTAGGCTAACTTTAACCTAAAGGGAATTATGAACAACTTGTTTTCTTGTGTCTCATAGGGCACAGTGTTAATATTGCTTTTAAAGAACGAAGACTTTTGTATCGCTTTTTTTGTTTGAGAAATGGCGTCCAGCCATGCCCAGTCGTCTGCCATGGCAGTGCTATGGAAGTACCTAGTGCAACAAATTTGGCATTAACTGAAGAATTGCAAAATATAATGGCTTCATGATTGGGCATTGATCTTGAGAGAGAAGTTTGGTCACTAGAAATGGACAATGGGAAGAGAAAATAGTCAGTAGCTGATGGCTAGACCTACAATTCCACACAATGGATGACACCTTTCACATATATAGGGGATACATTTGATTTTCATGAATGCAGATACAGCAAACCTGGCTGAGAGATTGTCATTCCAATGCAAGTATGTGAGAATAAAAAATGCATTCTAAAGCTGGCCATAGACTCCTCGATCCATGGCTGGCTTGGAGCATGGTGACGTCACCATGCTGTGAGGAGTCGGCTACAGAACTGACGGCGATTCCTGTTGTAGGCAGTGCTCCTCCAAATTAACTGCCTACAACAGGATTGGCCACAACAAATACCAGCAAGATGGATCGCCATGCTATCTGACCTGCAGGCTTTTTGGGTCGAACCTTCAAGGTGGACACCCCTGTAGTTGTGGGCGACCGACCACCATGCATTCGGTGTGAGCACACACACCGGTCAATCCGCTGCAACTACTGCCGGGAATGGCCGGGGCTATGGCCGGCTTAAGTTTGAGGCAAGGATCACATGAAGGTGGTTGCCAGTCATAAGCAGTACTCAACCACTCGCACTTTTTGCTGCAACTGCAGTAGGCCCAAACATCTGAATTAAGTCTGGTGGACTATTTCCAACAACGAAAGAATGACAACAGACAAACTTTAAACACTTAAAGATGAAAAATGATTGAGGGGATGGAATTTTTATTTGTTTTTTGTTGTTCTCTAAAAAACTACTATATACATGTTGTTCCCTATTTTTTAATTTCGTATTCACTGTATTTGTTTCTGTGGCTAACATTCAGCTTTAATTCTATCACTGTTCTGTCATTATTCAATTACACACCATGTCTTATTTTACCTAATGTATAACATTTAGGCACTGCTATACCTAAATCACAATATTAATTTCTGGGACTGCTGGAATTTGTCAGTCACACAATAATCTGTAAACACACACAGCCGTTCACAGTCATCATAAGATTAGACTCGCTCTGGCACTTCATTTTATATATTAAAAAAAGATCTCTAAATATAGACCTGTACTTACACTCAAGCACACTTAGCCTTCTTGTTTTAATATTTATCCTTATGTCTTGTTTATGATCCAAGGTATAACATTCTGTTAAATGAGCCTTAAAAGCAATAACACACTCCCCAGTCTATATAAGAGTTGTGAATATGAACCTGTACTTTTGCGGTTTAATCAAGGCATTCCCATCCCTATAAAGTCTAGGAATAAAAGAAGAAGGTTCCCCTCTGGTGGGACTTTAATTGGAATGCCCCGATATCAATTAGACATAAACAATGCCGTAAACAAAGTAGATTTTATTGAGATATAGTTTCCTTCCTTATCTAGGGTATATAGGTGTGTCTAAAAACCCCAGCTGTGGGTTTAGACTATCCTATAAGTTCATACATATATGTCATAAGAAACTGATGAATCAAATAAAACAATTGAAAAGAGGGTCTGTTATATAAAACCCGATACATCAAAAAATACAAAAATTGCTAGCATATACCAAGCACCTCCGTGCTTAGGATGCAGATGGCTATATAGGATCAATATCAATACACTATCTGGTACTTGCGCGACATGTTTCGCCTACTGGCTTCTTCAGGCTATGTACCAATCGAATTGATTTTGTAAGTTCCAGGTGTTTGAGGATTGTTGGAGGTGATTGGTTTCGGATGTTTTTTGGGGGGTATTATTGGAGATAACTAGACAGAACAAGTCCGGACGTGCTGAGTCAGATCCGGGACGAGGTCCCCCCAGGTGGAGATCCCCTATTATACCGGAGTCCGCCAAGACAGCGAAGAGTTAAAATCCGGTGAGGACACTGGGCATCGTTGTTAATCTACATCAAAAAAGGAAATAAGTATACCGGTTTATCTGCATACCTTTTGTGACCCAGGTAAGGGGTGACCTAAAGTATTTATTTTACATATTAATCCAGTATACTAATGTCCCCGAGGGGGCATGTGCAGTGCTCCCCATAAGTGCCAATGCTGGTTATACAGTTTGTATGCGGTGAGAGCATATTAGGTTGTCTGTATATTATGATTATAAGCTTATTATTGTGATGTTATTAATACTACGGGTCACCCTGGTGAAAAGAGAATAGGAAATAAAAGGAAAAATAACTGACTTCTGTGAGTATTATAAGATTGTCTCCCTCAAGGGGGAGATGTTGAATTTTTTCACCTATCCCACAGAACGGGTACTCCCCGGACAGAATAGCCCAGGTCCAAATCTCAGGGTGAAATCTGTAATCCCAAAAGGTTTTTTGAATCCATTTAATTTTTCTACTATATAGGTTTGTGCATACACTAAGAAAACGTAGTGTGAGAGGCTATTCTCTGGTCAACATCACTCAATCTCTGGCATGTAAGCTCGCAAATATTGAGTGTGTCTTGAGCTAGGCTCAGTTGTTACTAATTCGCTGAAATAGTAATTAACAAGTCCAGGGGTAATTAGGACATGGTGATAGAAATATAAATGGGTCTTTTTAAGAAATTCCATGTAGCCTGTTAATAGTGCTATGATAGACACCCTAGTTATGTAATGTGATAATACAGTTGTTATGTATCACTATATGTGTAACCGTGTTAAGATAATAATGATAACAATGGTTACTAATGTTATGATACCTGTCACTTATTGTCCGTGTGTAGGGATACGCAAGACTGTCACGGGGTGCACTGCTTAGTGAATGTATTTCCTATCTTATTATGCACAAGTGTAAATAATATATTGGCCAATATATGGCACAGGCTTAATATGAACCAGTGCAGGAAGGAAAATCTATTTTCTTTACGGCATTGTTTATGTCTAATTGATATCGGGGCATTCCAATTAAAGTCCCACCAGAGGGGAACCTTCTTCTTTTATTCCTAAATGACTTGCAACTTTTAGTATAGAATACTTTTAGCATAAAGTCTTTAGAGCCTAGGTGCCCAACCTGGGGCATGCGGCCCTTAGGGCGTGGTTCGGCGGCCCCCCTTGGTCCTCCACATGCGGCCCCGAAAACTATTAATGCATAGGGCGTAGGAACACACCTGTGTAGTGGTCACACGCTGACCCGGCTTTCCAAATCAACTTGGCGGTCCTACATCAGTAAAATTATCAGTGTTGATTGGGGAAAAGAGGTCTTCATATGACCACTGCACCAAGGGCAGAAGGGGAGGGGGTGCTGTCAGCTTTTGACTGCCTGTCGGGAGCTGGTCCACCACCTGCTGAGATATGTGGAGGGGGGGGGGGTCTGGATCGATGTTCTATGCAGCCCTTTAGTGATGTTTAGGGCTGCACTTGTGGCCCTCCATATCGACTCAGTTGCCCACCACTGCTTTAGAGGATGAAAACTGTTACATTACAACACTGTTATCTGTCTGGTTTTACTTATGTTGTTGGGTTCAGGAATCAACTGATGACAAGAGATGGCTTACCATGAACAGGCTTTAATCCGAGACCCAGAAGGGTCTCACTGATAAACAATACAACTTGGCAAGCACAACAAGGCAATAAAGAACACAGTAGAAAGGACACCCAGTTAGTTCTAGGGTACCTCTACTGCCCGGGCTGGGCTACAAAGATGAGACCTGGCTAGAAAATAGGGCCAGCACCAACCAGTACTTGCTTGTCCAACAGGAAGATATGGCTAGAGAGGGATTCAGCAGGTATGCCCAGCGATGAGCAGGAAGGTTCCACGTGTTGGTGTGTCAACCCACTAGAACCCTGGCACCAGTCAGTGAAGGAGGAGCTAAGGACTCCTTGTAACTGGGGCTTAGATATCTTCCTCTGTTCTAGTGCATTCAAGCATATTCATATTCATGTATGGGTAAAATGCACGGCTAAGTCAATCACCTTGGGGTTCACCGTAGAATGTGTGAAAAGAGACACAATTTTGTAATATAAGGATGTTTCTCTACTCATCCAATCAGCTTCCTCACGTAGACCTGGAATGGAAAAACTGTAAGAACTGTTATTTTAGCCTGGAGTTCGTTGTGTGCTCCTCAGCTTCAATGGAAGTGTTCCTGGCCTGTTGATGTGATCATCCTCATCCAGCAAGAGACTGCCTCAAGCACGATATGAGGCCATACCATTTTACAATTACACTTTTACTACTATAGTTAGTAAAGTTTCTTTCCTAGAGAACACTACCTGTCCTATGGATTACAGACCTTCCACTTGTAGGTGTCCCACTGAAACTGATGGCCCCAACATAGCATATAGTTCGTGCAGAATAAGTGACAGTCAAGTCACATATTTCTTCGTGTGATGTTGTTTTTGTGATTCCCTGTTGAATTATAATAAATAATAAACTGACTGTTCTGTTCATTGTTTACTCTGAATTGTCTTCATTTGCTATCCAAATTCTATCATGTAGTGGGTATTAGAATAAAACACCAGTTGATCCATGGCTTACTGTTCCTGCTTTGTAGCGACTTTATTATTAACTCAGCCATATGCCACATTCTGAGTCATATTTACCTGTAGCATAGTGCCCCCTAATCTCCCTATAGGTCACCCCAAGTGAAGCTTGGGGAAAAGTTGTTTTACACTTTACACTCACCCCAAGCTGTACTTACCTGTCCCTGGCGAGGCTGAGGTGATGCCTTACATCAGTAAACTTGCAAATGACTCTGGGTTTCGCCTCTTCTGTGCCATTGATGACACAGGGGCGAGAGGGGCTATGCTATTGACCTGCATGTTATCAAACCAATTAAATTAGCAGCATGTTGTTAGAGTGTAGGAGGAAACCCACATAACTGTGGGGAGAACATGCAAGCTCCCCTAAACCACCATGCCCCTCAAACATTTTGGTAGACAGGACAAGTAGTGTGGATATTTATCCTTCCTCTTTGTACCACCAAAAAAGAATTCAATTAGGAAATATATCATACTAAGTATCCATTACTTTAGCCCCCCCATACATGTCTGTAATTCTTAGATTGGTCTAATACTTTAGACGGGACAAGTGTCCCCATCTAAAGTATGGGTATGTCTCCTCAGCTCCTCAGGACTTCTCTCGCTAAGCTGTGAGGGGGGGAGGTTGCTAGCAGCTCCTCCCTCTCCCTTTGTGCTAGGCTGGCAGCGGGCTGTTCTCACAGCTGGCATCCCTAGATGATGTCTGCCGGGTCTCCCTAGCTGTCAGTGACTAGTGTTGAGCTGGAATATTCGAATTTCGAATATATTCGGCGAATATCGGCTATTCGATAATTCGCAAATTTCACGTATATGGTGGCGGATATTCGCAATTTTTAATATTCTCATTTATAGTAGAGTGTTGTACCGTGTTAGCCATCGATAAATAGAGAGAGTTTGGAGTTCAAGTGATACCGTTTATTGGCTAACTGAAGTCATTAGAGAAGCAAGCTTTTGGGATATCGCAGATCCCTTCTTCAGGAATATTCTCATAGGGATGCTTATGGGCATGGAATGCAAATCTAGATTCGCATGTGACCATTCATTTTAAAGGTAATTACGATGTGATTATAATTTCGAAGATCACGCACATTCACCCGCAACTGCACGCGATTGTGAATATTCGCGAATATAGAATCAAATATTTGTAGAATTATTCGCGAAATATCACGAATTCAATATATTGCCTATGCCGCTCATCACTATCAGTGACCTGACGGCCTGAGCAGCTAGAGGGACCCGACATACAGCGCTGGCACACAAAGGGTGCCTGGGCCAATTGTGACCTGATATTTTGGCCAATTGACTGCGTGTGATTACATCATGACGCATGGTCGATCAGCCAAAACATCGGGTCACAATCTTAACATGTATGGGGGGCTTTAATTTGAGTTACATTATTATTTCATGCAGAGCCTACAACAAGAACAAAGCACCATAACAGATAGAAAATCTAAAACAGAGAAGAAGATTCTGGGAGTGTGACCTCTTACACATTTTGTTTCCCAACAGCTCTGTTCTGAGAAAGCCAATCAGGGCAATGGCTGCTGAGCTAGCTAATGAAATACATAAACAATAGAATTTAATATTTGGAATAATTCCACTTCATTAAAATGCAGCACATTAACAGATAAACAAAAGAAGAAAAAGAAGATCGCAATCTTTGTTCCAGCTATAGTTCTTATCAAGAAAAGTTGAAAGGCATTGTGTTGTGAAATACATTTCAGCATGAATTACTAAAGTTTGAAGATTATTTGACTTTGTCTTCTCTTTGTGAAAGAGAGGGGAAAAAATAATTATTTGTTCATGGGCCTGACAGACGTTGGATGCGGTAAAAATGTTTATGACAGAAATCCATTCCCGAGGAGATGCAAGGTTTCTGTGATGTGATTTAGATCTGGTTCACACATGGCAGAATGCTCTCAATCTTTTTAACCTATGTGATGAAAATGATAATTGCCGTGGAACGTGGAATATGTGTTTGTACCTATTGCCAGTCACGGGCAGGTTGAGTCTGATGGTCGTCAAGCGCTGACAAATATGCATGAGCTGCCGGAGATACTGACTTGTTTTAATGATGAGGACAAACATGAAAGGTTCAGATAAACTCAACTTGTATCAAAAGGAAGTCTAGACACTGATATATTCAGGAAGAAGGGAAAATACAGTTCAGTTTTGGGCAGCAGTTTACAAAGATTGCAGACAAGGACAACCATAATAAAAAGACATTGAGGAGCTTACTTATAGAGAGAGGTCAACTTAATTCAATATATTCTCCCTTGAGAAGAACTGAATAAAGTATAGCTAAACCCAAAAGTAAAAAAAAAAATCTGCTGTGTTTTTTTTTCCTGAACAATAATGCACTTTCTGTGTTAGGGCTTGTTTCCATTATACGTCGGGACCCCTACACTAAGCGTATACGTTTAGCAGGGGTCCCGACGTATCTCACAGACTTTGCCTGCCGGCGGATGGTCTGTTTACACATCCGCCGGTGTAAAGGCTGAACGTACTTGACTACGTTCAGCCCTACACCGGAGGATTGGCTCAGCGCAATGAAGACAGACCCTCTGCCGAGCAGGTAAGTCTATCTGTTACGTTGTGACCTCCCGCTAAGCGTGTACGCGGAGGGGTCCCAATGAAATGGAAACAAAGCCTCAGAACTACACTGAATCTTTGAGGTGAGTTATGGTTGACATGGCTGGTTTTGATTTGGGTTACAAATAACATTTGGTGAAGGTTTATTTTAATAATCCCCACTGACCATGCTATTCAGTGGAGTGGTGTTCCGGCATTTTATCTGCCTTGTTGGGGATCCCTGCTGGCATCCATTTGCTAATGGAATTCTTTAGTTGGACTGCACATTCTTGTTGCATTATTAAGTTAAACATTTGCATATTGTAATATATACCCATACTGATTGTTTTGTTTATTTAAACTTTGTGATTTATTCTGATTATGGTGACCACCTACTACCTCATTGGCATGTCCACTGGGACCATTTCCCTCCTGATGAGGCCCATGAATGAGGGGCGAAACACGTTGAGGGAAGTCAATTGAGGGGCTACTATTATGGTCCCCTCTCCAGTGCCAGCTTCAATGCGAGGTCACAAACATCACAAATGTTTACCTTTGTTTTGATCTACTAGCCACAGCGGGGCGGGAAACCGCTGCCGCTGCCTCCTTAACACTGAGGTCAGTGGCGCCGCCCCCCTCCTCTTCTGTGTCACAAATGATGCTGAAGAGGCAGAGCCAGAAGAGATTGGTGAGTTGTCCACCTTGAAAATCGTCGTGAGCTCGCCAAGGATAAGTGAGTATGCCAAGGAGAGGTACTTTCTAAACAAATTAAACCCTGAATAGCCACCCCAGTAAATTAAGCTTGAGCTTGATTACATTTTGTGTTTCTTTTGATACAGTGGGATGTAGGTGTTTGCCTTATAATTTTTTACTTTTTCATTGGCACTCACCGGCCAATTATTTGTTTTACAAATAACATTATTTATGAATCAAGTTAAAGGACACTACTCTTCTAAAAAAAATATTATTTATACTCATTAAAGATGTTTTTTAGCTTCAAATATGAAAGCAAATGTGGACATCTCTCTAATGACAAGTGACTGGTAAGGTCAGATAAATTGCATTATGGTTCTAGATCAGTGGTCAGCCACCCACCTTGCTGTAGCTCCTATGCAAGCCACCTCCTTCCAAACCAGAGCATACACAATTGAAAGAAGGGGGGCCAGTTAAGATCTGCGGATTTTGCTCTTGCTCCCATCCCTCGGCCCTTTTTGCTGAAAGAGGTAGACCCCTGTTCTAGATAATTTAAGAAAGCATGTGACAACCTTGTTTAACGCAGAGATAATGGGATAAGTAAACCTGGTGCAAGTCGCTTACTTGTACATTCATTGCAAGCGATGAGTAGACATTATTTAGACAAATTAGTAGACAATATTTCTAAAATGATCTCCAGTCATTAGTACCTTTATTAAGAAAAAGTGCAGATATTCGCAATATTTTCAAGATCAACACTATCACATGAAAACTGTAAATGTATAACCTTCATTGCGCAATTGTGCATGCACATATTGTGATCGCAATGCACGGTAGTTCCAGATACTGATGTAAAAAGATCTCAAATATTGAAATATTGAAATATCAATATTGATATAACACTATATATGTATTAGTATTTTAGCAATAGTAGAGTGTTGTACCGTGTTAGCCATCGATAAATACAGCAAGTTTG
>CM070036.1:136444841-136456857 GCA_036250615.1 Ptychadena robeensis | reverse complement strand
ACCCTCCCAGACATGGAAGTGTCATCTGTGAGGTGATTGTGGGTAGTGCAACCCTGACATTTTCTAACCCCTGAGACTACCTGCAGTCCAAATGTCAACCTTTCATAGTCACATTCCAGCTGTCACATAGTGATGAGTGCCATAGGCAATATTCGAATTTGCGATATTTCTACTAATATTCAATTCTATATTTGCGAATATTCACAATCGCACAAAACTAGATTCGCAATTATACTCACAATTACCTTTAAAATAAATTGTCACATGTGCTATTTATTTTCGCATTGCGAATATATATTCGCAATCCATGCCCATAAGCATCCCAATGACGAATATCGTGAATATTCAAAATTGCCAATATCCGCCGCCATATTTGCGAATTCTCGAATAGCCAATATTTGCAAATATATTCGCAATTTGAATTTTCAAGCTCAACACTACTGTCACACAGTGCTTTTGTCTTGTCAGATTTTACCCTTACATATGCTTACTCTGACTTTCATCCCCCAGGTCTCCAACATCCTTAGAAGTCCAATCTTTTTTTTTTATAATAAATTTACATTCCCAATTTCACAAACCTAACTGCAACCTTCCATAGGTATTCCACTTATGTGCACCCCTGTCAATAAGCCAACAAACCACCTGGGTACTCATAGTTCCTCTGCAGAATAAAATAAGGGTTAATAATCATATTCACTACATTTACGGTTTTGAAAGTTGTAATACATCAAATTTTTGTAGTAAAGATATATTTTTAAAAACAAATAGTTTATTTGTAATATTGCTCTTCATTGGGTATATGTGGGATTCATTGGGTTTCAGTGGGATTCATGGCATTATTTCTTGAGTTGGATATCTGATGACATAAAGTAGCACAGAAAAGATAAATGCCAATCTTTACAAATTCTTAGACACAACATCCTCAGGCAAAAGCCAGAAATGCTGGTTTGTCTATCATGGTTGTGTTTATTGAAACATGTGCTACTAAATGTATCTCGGAAATCTAGTTTGTCTTCATCTCAGTTTTCTGCAGATTTATTTGACCTAAGGCTTTGGTCACATGAAGTTCCAGCCTTGAGTCTTCTGATTACTTCTGATGTGGTCCTTCTTAGAGTATTCTCATCACTGTCTCTATAACTAACTATGATCAACAAGCATTCAGAATACATTTGTGCTGGACCAACCCTCCTCTGTTATTCACACACAGGAAACCAATGGTATTACAATGTTTTCATACTACACAACCTTTCTTTGATGATCATGTAGCAAGTTTAGAGATCAAGTGATACCGTTTATTGGCTAACTGAAATCATTAGAGAAGCAAGCTTTCGGGATATCGCAGATCCCTTCTTCAGGCTAATACAATTCTGGTCTTTGAAACTTACATTTATACACAAAATAACTTGGTCATAAATATTTGAACAAAAGAAACAGTTTTGCCTCGACACACATGACTGATGGAGGTGAGAGTGAAGGGTTAGTTAATGGAGATAGTGATCACAGTTAGGAAGAGTTATTGGGGGTAATAGAGATAAGAGGTTCAGCCATGATATTCATGATCATGTAGCAAATGTGAAGCAGTGTTCTTGTTGATCCAGTATGCTAGTATATTTTTATCAAATTTCATGAAAAAATATTAATGTATATTTGATCAATGCTGCCCTTTGGGCATTCTTCAGAAGTTTAGCTATAATAGCATTATAAATATTGTGTCATTTAGTGCAGTTTTTGTTTTGTTTTTGTAAAAGAACCCATTACTGTTCCCAGTAGAAGAAAAAGCAATGGCAGCTTAGTACTTCAACTCTCATCCACCAAATGCCTCCATATGTATCATTAAGGTCTGCATTCACTGTATGAATTATTGGTGGTGCCTTTGTTTTGGAGTATAATTAGTTCCGGACACTTGCATGCAATAAAAAGCCCTCCTATATCAAAGCAAATTTCCTCATAAGAAATAATCAAGACTTTGTTCCACAACCTAAAAACATTAACAGTTTCTGTTTCCAATGTCTTTAATAAGTACACAGCTAAACATACGCAGAACGAAGGGATATCAACACTTTAAAAAGACTTCGAGACCTCACTCTTGTATCAAGGTCAATTGAATTTGAATTCTTACTTGTTTATCAAAATACTCTCAAACAAGTTACTCTGAATCTAAGGTTTTACTGTACGTCCCAGCTGTTCCCTTCTTGCTGCACATGTGAAATGAAAAACTTAGCTCAGGCCCAATCACACAGTTGAACATCCGCCTTTTTCGTCCCAAAGGCTCTACTGATCGCCAACAAAAATAAGTAAGAAATGAGTTATGTTGCATAAAATAAATATCAAAATGTTATGTTAACATTTATGTCACATGACTGTTTGCTCTAATATAAAATATATTTCTTTTTGTGATTACCCAACACCAAAACTCCAGTCTCATACGCACTTTGAATATATCTGCAAGACGATTTAAGTCCCCAAATCTATCCAGACATTGAAAGGAAAAGAACCTCACGGTTGTGCAGTAACTCACACATCCATAAAACCTTTCAGGTCTGAAATTGTGATGTTCACTCTTTTTTTCCAGACACTTTGTGACCAAATGCCATGGCAAGACACAACTTGTTCATTTCCAGGTCATGTAAGAGGATTATAGTAGACCACAGGTCACAGCCAAATTTGTTGTTCAGGTCTCCAACGCCTATCTGTTAAACTTACTGTCCCCGAATAAGGGAAAGTTAAGCAGCCCATACACGGGTCAGATTTTCAATCAATCAACTTAAAACAATCAATTTTTCAAGTCGGTATAAAATTGTATGTTGATTGTATCATGGGCCATATGTAGTACAAGATTTTTGATCGATTTTTTTTTCAATCCACAAAACAATCGATCCAAAATAGTCCGATTAAAATTTCAATCAGAAGTGAGGTAGAATAGGTAGAAAAAAATCGATCAAAAATTGGTTGACCACACTTGGTTCTCAAAATACGGAACCAATTTTCAATCGACCGATCAAAATTTACCATCCAGTCCGATCAAAAAACGACTGAATTTTCACTAAATTTTGATCGGATTAAGTCGATTTAACCAGGTGGGCAAAACTCAATTCTCAATCAATCGACTAAAAAATGTATCGTTTTAAGTCGATTGATTGAAAATTTCCTGTAATTTGTCGCTGCTCTTCCATGTTTCAAATATTGGAAGTGATGTTGCTGATGTCATTTCCGGTATTTGGAACATGGAAGAGCAGCGACAAGTTACAGGAGTATAATTAGTTCTAGACACTTGCTTGTAATAAAAAGCCCTCCTATATTAAAGCAATTTCCTCATAAGTAGAGATGGTCCAATTTTTTTAAAAAAATTCAACAATTTCGACGGTTTCGACTTAATTACAAAGCCCCTGAGCATGGTATCATCACCAAACTTGCTGGAGATGTAGAGAAGGGTTGGTGGTATACTGCAAAAAAGAAAGTATGTCTCTAACACAAATATTTTTGCACACAAAAATTTGCTCCACGTAATGAATCACTGATACATTGCCTCCATGTTATTCATGGACTTCATCAGGCTGCATCTGATCTGAATTTGGCCGACTTAAATATGAGCCCTTTGTATATCCTTGTAAAGAGGTACACTTATTTCAACATTTTTTTGTACACCCCTTCAGGCCCAAATGATTGAACTAACAACAAAAACAGTGTACATTGATTGATTTGGTTCTTGCCTTCACATACTGTTAGTGATGGCCGAACTACGGCCGTGTCCATCTGTGAACTGGCGGAGCGGACTTTTAAAAAAGTCCGCCACCTGCCCGTTCGCGGACAGATTCAAATTCCCCGCCTCTAGGCATAGTTCCTGGGTGTGCTAACCGGATGTGACGTCACTGACGTCACATCCGGTTTTGCGAGCCGGTTTTTCACTGAAAGACCGGGTTCTCTGCCCGGTCTTCAGTGAAAACAATCTTCCTGTGGCGGGATCTCGCTGCTTATGATCCCACCGGAGGAAGAATAGAAGGCTCCTTCTCGCGGGCGAACAGGGCGGGTCGAACACCCGTACTGTCCGCTGGCGAGAAGGAGGGCGAACATGCTTGTTCACGGTCGAACTGTCCGCTTTGTGGGCAGTTCGGCCATCACTACATACTGTACATGTCAGATCTTTAACAGAAAATAATCAACAATTAGAGGAATACTTGAAGTGTATATTCCACTCAATGATATCTCACTTAGAAATCGGATCTAAACTCACCTAGTGAGCACCACATCTACAGAGCTTGTGATTCGCAAAACTCAATGAACATCACATTAAGCCATTTTACTTGGAGTTAATGTTAGTTGGGTTCTGGGTTGGTTAGCATGATTCCAGCAAAGCATGTAGAACTGTTCATGAGGTTCATCAGAAAATCAACATAAAATGACACAAGCCAAGTCACATAATTAAATTTTCTTTTTTAATTTTTCTCTTATTAATTTATTATGGGATGTTGGTCAATTACTTTGCTGATAGAGACTTTATCATTATATTTTTTAATTTAGGTAAAAACACATTTTACCTACGACTAATGAATAGCTAGCACAGAGTAGAAGTCTTAGTTGACAGAAAAGGCCAGTAAGCAGAGAATGTATAGATCCACTTTAATATCCTCAGCACTTTCACATATATATTGTTATTCAGATGTTGATATTTAGGAATTTTCATTTTAAAAAGTCTGGTTTTCCTTTTCTCGAGGCAGAAATCATGCACTGCCTGTCAAATTCATTTCCGTGTAACCATTTGCATATGGTGCGATGTCTGCAAAATAGAAAGCCCACATCACAATTCATCATAGTTTCAATTAATCCAACTTTTTCAGGGTCTAGGAGTTCAAAGATTCTGCCGGCGCTCACTTGCTTATCACAAGATTAAATGTACATCTTTTCATTGTGTGATAAAACTCCACATTTTAATTAAGGATGTCACCTTGGTGTCAACGGAGCATTGTTCATCAAAACAGAATTGTGGCTTTTGGAATAGGAGGTTAAATATAGTAAATTAAGATTTGACGATTTTTACAAAAATCATTACTATTAAAGAGAGTCCTGTATAAGCCAATTAAATCAGATTTTGCTAAAAGAATACTAATTGTTAAGCATGGTACACTGAATTTAATATTTAAAGCAGAAGTCTGCTATTCTGATTTTGCTACCATGAGTTAGTGACCTGGATTGGGGTACACAATAAGGCTAGCCATACACAGGTCAACTGATTGATTCAAACATGTTGTGCGATTTTACAGACTTGCGCCAGTCTAAAGCCCCCCATAGACAGGCCGATTCCTGGCCATAGTTGTGGGTGGGCGACTGCCTTGCGCTCTCCCGCCGAACACATAAAGGTCGGTCGCCTGCAACTACAGGGGAGCCCACCTTGAGGATCCAACCAAAAAGCCGGCATGTCATATCGCACACAGATCCGTCCTGCTGGTTCTTTTTGTGGCCGATCCTGCTGCAGGCAGTTAACTCGGATAGGGGAGTCTCCTCCCCCTACAAGTTATTTGGCTACAATCTGATAGGAATCACGTGTGTTAATGGAGCACCCAGGATTCCCATCAGTTCTGTAGCCGACTCTTCACAGCCTGGTGACGTCTCCACGCTGTGAGGTCTCTGCTAAAAGCCGGCCATAGATCGAGACGTCTATGGCCCGCTTATCATCGCTCGATTTATGATCGTGCTATGGAGCGCATGTGTAGTACTATAATAAATAAATCAATAGAAAAACCCAGAACTACCATCAGTTATTTGTACCATTGAGCTAAAGTTACCAACATGTCCGATCACCTTTTGACAGCTTTTCTTTTCAAAGATGTTTGGGAAAGGATTTCCATAAGATCGACTTAAAAATCAATCGTTATGAAGTGGACCTACTACCTCCGCATCGGCCTTCTAGTATTGGCACCATTAGGGTAGATCGGAGGTCCCAAAAAAACTGACCTGGTAAAAAATGAAAACATCACGTGGTCACTGCTGACGTCTATCCTACCAAGTCCCCTTGCGCTCAACAGCCACATCTGAATCCAGTGACCCTTTAGGGGCAGAGCGTCACTTCATTCAGATCCAGAATGGTGGAGGGAGTGAGACAGGAAGAGTCTGGCTACTCCAGCTGCCTGGAGGACCAGGGGAGCAAGCGGAAAGTTAAGGTAAGTATTTTTTTTCCTTAGGAGTCGTTGTCCCTGGACAAGGACTGGATGTAGGTAAGTTATGTGTGTTTACTTTCACAAATTACATTTGCTTTAAGTTGATTGAACAGAAATCAAACCATGTATGGTCACCTTAAGGCTGCATGCAGATGCTCATTTGATTCGTTTTGTGTCTATTTTGGTGTCACTAGTCTCAATAATGTGAATTTACTCACCATTTTGTTTCACAATATTTGTATGTACTGTTGTTTACATTTTTTATTAAAACTTTGCAATGTAAAAAAAATAGATTTTCACAGCCCACCTGAAAAACATGGCAGCCCAGCTAACATATATATATATATATATGTTACCCCTGATAAGAATCATGTAACATGCAAGGGGCCCCAGGGGTGATGTACATGCCCCTTCCAGCATGTTACCAAACACACAGTGACCTATTGAGCCTCTTGCATCTGGCAGACTATCTCACCTCTGCAGCAGCTCCAGCAATGCATGAATGCATCTAGCAATGCAGAATTCACGTATCATGAGTACTAGGTCTACCAGTGCCTCGGAACCTCCCTCAATGAATTTTCAACTGACTACCCTGCAGATGCTGTTGCCCCTGAATAGTGAACCTGAGCTGTGTATGTTATATATTGATGTACAGCAGTAGTAACTGGGCCATGACGTATTTCAAAAAAGAATATTTACCCTGGCTTATTTCAAAACGTGAATGTAAACTGCTTCAAATTTTTTTAAATACCTAAACCTGAATTAGAGGTTAAAGTGCATGTAACCCCCCCCCCCCCCCCCACAAGTCGATCGGGTTGGACCCCAACAGGTCGATCAATAAGAATGATCACATGTCTCCATTAACGTTCCGCGATTCCAGAGCGCGCAACTACATTTTACAGACAGGTCCGATACTTGAGCGATCGATTTTTTGCACGATTCCGAGAGTTTTTGATCGATCACTAGATCAATCGCTGCATATGATTGTCATGGTCGATCACAGAGGAATCGCTTGAAACATCGAGACATCTATGGCCAGCTTTATCTGTAATCTGCCTATTTGGTCTACTGATCAATAGGTGATTAAGTATGCCTGGTTCAGTCAGCAGAGGGAACTCTCTCAATGCCCCAGTCTCAGTGATTTTCTGCTGAAGGAGCTTCATGTCTGACAGACTTCTGACATAAATTTCCGCTTTGTCAGGTATGGAACACGTTTCTAATCTCTAAACTGTGCTAATATCCGCCATACTGTGCTCTATATGTGTTATTAACATACTAAATGTATATTAAGCGTGTTTAAAGCTATACTCTTGTGTGTAATGTGTGAGACCCCACATGGCTAGGCAGCCATCTTAAATCACTTTCCAGTCACTAAGACAGTGTCATGTCAGCAGAAGTCCAGCATGTACTGCGTGTAATGTGGTTGTGTTACACTCTGTAATGTATTTATATTTAGCGAGTTACGTGATGTAATGTGGTGTGTTATACACTCTGTAGGTATGTATTTATATTAGCTGAGTACTGCCGTGTAATGTGGTTGTGTTACACTCCTGTCATGTATTTATATTTAGCGAGGGTACTGCGTGTAATGTGTTGTGTTTACACACTCTGTATGTATTTATAGTTAGCACGTACTGCGTGTAATGTGGTGTTTACACTCTGAAATGTATTTTATGTAGCGAGCTACTGTGTGTAATTGGTTGTGTTACCTCGTGTACTGTTTGTATTTATATTTTGAGGCGAGTACTGGTTGTATGTGGTTGTGTTACACTCTGTATGTATTTATATTTAGCGGTACTGCTGTGTAATGGTGGTTGTGCTTACACTCTGTAAGTGTTTTATATTTAGCGAGTCTGTCGTGTAAAATGTGGTTGTGTTTACACTCTGTAAAGGTTTTTATATTTCGCGAGTACTGCGTGTAATGTGTTGTGTTACACTCTGTAATGTTTTTTATTTACGAGTATGCGTGTAATGTGGTTGTGTCACTCTTAATGCTTTTTATATTAGCAAATAGGTGTCGACAAGAATGTAGAGATTCATGTGATCTTTTCCCCTGTGCCGCCTCGGTTGGTTCGTTATTTCTTATGGTGGATCCCACGATGCCCTATGAGAGAGATACATGGATATTTTCATTGTTGGTTTCATATGTTAATTTGTTGTTTACTATATTAGTTTGAGAAAGGTGAGAGCTATATTATACCCTGTTTCACACCTATGGATAAGCTGGCCCCATATTTTTGCCCAAACCTTTAAAATAAGAAGCCCACCCCCCGCATATAAGACACCCCACAAACCCTTACCTGTCCCTGCCCGAATTCTCCCATTCGGGTGGGTACAATGGGTAGCTGTGTTGCCTCCATGTGATTGCGTCAGGGTTGGGCTGCAGTTGCAGGGAAGGACAAGCAAGCTGCTGATCCCTGCCGCTAACAGAGTCCTGTTCCCCCACGGCCGTACCGTATAGAGCCCCCAAAACAAAGAGTCGTGAAGGGACAATGATTGGCACAGAGTGGATCAGAGGGGACAATGAATGACAGAGTGTATCAAAAGGAGGGTCAAGTTATTGGCACGGCGAGTGATCAGAAGGGGGGTCAATGATTGGCACCAGAGTGATCAGAAGGGGTCAATTGATTGGCAACCGAGTGATGCAGAAGGGGTTTCAATGATGGCACAGAATGATCAGAAGGGGACAATGATTGGCAAGAAGGATTTCAGAAGGGGACAATTGAATGGCACAGAGATTACATCCCCCTGAAAATAAGACTAGGGCATATTTGGCTTTTCAAAAAAAAATAAGACGTGCCTTATCAGGGGGGAAAACACTGATACATACATACATACAAGGTGTGTATGGTAAGATACCGTATTTTATTTCGAGTTATAACGCCACAAAATTTTTATTACCAAAAAACAGAAAGTAAGTCAAAGTTTGGGGTGCGCGTTATACACGAGGGATGGGTGTGTGGCCGTGTATGTTTGTGTTGTAAACGCCGAATTCTGCTCCCTTGCCGAGATCTGCCGCGGAACGACATGCCTCACGTCTCGCATATGTGTCATGTCATGGTGCATGCTACAGGGGGAGCGGAGGGCCGCGGGAGGCACAGCGATCATGGACACGGGGGGGGGGTCATGGGAGACAGCAAAACAAAATTTTATACCGATTTTTCATTGAAAATTAGGGGTGCGCGTTATACACAAGTGCGCGTTATACTCGAATAAATACGGTATATATAACTATACCTTCATGATTATTTGCTCCTTGTTCTGCCCATATAGGCTTACTTATAAATTGAAAACCGGAACCAGAAAAGCTTGTGTTATACCTAAATCCCAAACTGAATTCTAGATAGCATGTCAATGTAAACAGAGCTTAGACGAGTCTTTGTTTTGGTCCATAATCTATAGAATATACAGAATCTCAAAACATGCTACTTGAAATAACATCAAACAGCAGGGAAGCCCAATGCTTAGATGCTGCAAAGTATTGCAATCTGTTCAGGTTACATTAAAATGTATGTAAACCCGAAATCTATTTTTCAATGTTTTTGGCATCATGCCTAGTCTGTTTTCTGAAGAAAATCATGAACCAATTCTATTGCGGGGTTTCTTATTTTCTTGTTGAACTGCCTTACCAATGTCTGTGAAAGTTCTTATTTAGTTAGGTTATTGTATAGCTATATTTTTAAGCTAGCCATGTTTAGATTCCCTTTTTCTTTTTCTATGGCATATCCATATGTGTATGGGGGGGGGGGGCTTTATCCACATTCGAATAGACTTCTTTATTAATGTTACATGATGGTTTGGTTTAAGCAGCCCTATGGCCTAGTATGTATATCCACTCAATGCAGACACCTTAGGCCATGTCTCATCAGAGCTTTGTGATCTGTCGGGACCCCTATGTTAAGCGCAGTGCTTGATGGATCCTATCCACTGCGTTTCGTGATCCGTTGGGTCCCCTATGTTAAGCGCAGTGCTTTGCAGGGGGTTCCAACAGATCACATACATTGTACCTGCTCGGCAGATGCTCTGTTTAGATATCTGGTGATGCAGGGGTTAACGAACTGCAGTACATTAACCCCTGCATCGGCCGAACGGCTCAGCAGCGTGAGAACAGAGCATCTGCCGAGCAGGTACAATGTATGTGATCTGTTGGAACCCCCCGCAAAGCACTGCGCTTAACGTAGGGGTCCCAACGGATCACGAAACGGAGTGGAGACATGGCCTTAAACCTCTTTTCATGGAATCTCAAGGATGTTGATTGCAATAGGACAGAATGGGAAGTGCGCAGGTTCTAGGTACATAACCACATACATGCTTCCGTGCGAGCTGTTGTTTAATTGATTGGAAGAAATATTGACACAGCATTACATTTCAGGTGAATCAAAGGTGCATTGCCTATAATTGCCATGTTAATCAAAACATTAAGGCTTATCGAGTTGGGACCAACAGATGAGCTGTGGAGAGAAATGACGAGATGATGTCATCACGCTGCTCTCCATTGCTTACAGCATCGACGGGCACCCTTTGTGTGTCGGCCGTTATTTTGAATGGGGACGCCGGTCCCCATTGAAACTAATGGCAGCAGACGGAGATTTACGGGCATGTCCGTTCCCTGACCGACCAAACTTTGGGGTGACAGGGATCTGTAGCCCCATGTGGGCACCCACGACTGTCGCTCGTTGTGTGTTTTGTGAGCGTTATACAGTCTCTCTGTCACCAGTTAATAAGATCAATAAGTCAACAATTCTTTCACTATCTATTCCATCCTGTTCTTTGACAATCTACATCCTCTTTGTCACATGTCATGTCATGGTGACTGGATAAACATACTGAGACATGTTCCTGGAACTGGTGATGTGGTCCAGAATGTCAAATGTAACTTGCTACTGTCAGCCTGTACGTTTTGTTACAAGAAGGATCTACAGATACTAGACTTTGCAACAAAGTGACAACAAAATAATTAGTTTAAATTGTAAAACCATTAATGGAAGCACACAGATCTCACCTAACCTCCTGAGAGCTGCAGCAGGTAACCAAGTCATCTTCTAGGATTCTCCTCTCTCCCTCCACCCCCTACACATCCCCCGGTGTCATCGACAATGCTGGGGGTGTGTTGAAAAAAGCAGATGCCACCTCCAAAGGTCAATGACGCACCCTGACATAGACATAGGTTTCATATTTTGCCATATACTCATAACTACCCTCTTCAGTATGCAACTGTGGGAAAGGGACCTGAGTTCCCCATTAAGAGGGGTAAATTGGCTGCAGAAATGGGAAATGGAAGCTCAAGGCTCATTTCTAATCTACTCTGGTTCCACGCAGATTGGCTTATAAAGAATTGGCAGATAAAGTGCGCTTGATGATGTCATCACACGCGGCCAGTAGTGCCAAGAATCGGCCAGGCACCCTTTGTGTGCCGGCATTTACTTTGGATGGGAACACTGTTCCAAGTGTGACGGGCAGGTACCAAGTAGTAAACAAGGAATGAATCAGGAACCAGTTTAGTGCAACTTGTACTTTTTTGTAGTACTAGCACATCAATGTGTATCAGGAAAGCAGGTAGCAGAAAGATAAAATTACAGTTCTTTGGTTCTTGCAATGCAGCTGGGGCAAGCCTGTATACCAGAACAGTCCAGGACCCTCACCTCTGGCGCAACAGCAAACAGTCCTCAAGGGCATCCAAACAGGAACTCCTTTATTCCAACCAGCTCCAGTAGTGCCTTGCTCCTGTTCTCTCCCTTGGCCTTCCACTCCGGTTGGAGAAATCCACCCCACTTGGCCTTGGCACGGCCGTGACACAGTTCTAGAAACACAAGAGAGCAACCGTGCCAGTTGAGTATGTGCCAACATCCCAAATATACTCATAA
>CM070036.1:136425379-136437640 GCA_036250615.1 Ptychadena robeensis | reverse complement strand
TAATATGTCCATTATTACCAAACAATGAATAAATTAAGTAAAACAAACCCCAAAAACAGAAGATTAATCACTGATAAGTAGATAGGAGATCATGCCTAATCTTAACTAATGGAAAGCTAATGATTAATGAGAAACTATGAACATGTTATCAGATGGGACAGCTGTTAAGAGATCACTTAACATTTCTGTAATAAGCTTTGTGAATTACACATTTGCATTAATGTGAAGTTAACATCGCAGTAACGGGCTCGATTAGCCTCGTGAATACGGTCTACAGTATGAAACATCACATTCTAACAATTGATGATTTGTAAATGGGAACTAACAGCTGGAACAATTAAAACAGTCTCAACAAACTTGGTTAAAAGTGATAGGCAATATTATAAACGGAATTTATTCCTGAGGCTTTTAAAAGGAAATTACCATTAGTGCAGGCAATTTTGAAAAACTGATGTGAAGATTATGTGAAGAATCAGGTTGTAAAGTACTGGATGGAGAGTAAAGGTACCCATATGAAGGAGCTTTATGTCAGAACAATTGGTTTTCCATTTGACGTGCACATCCACTGCGTGATCAATGTGAAATATGCTCTCCATACAGAAATGTACATGCTTGTATTTGGGGGGAAAGTCCTCCTGTGGCAGTGGTGTTTAAGCTTCCTTTAACCAAGCTGCCCATCAAAACAGAAAGTTAGTGACTTTAGACAAATCATTTAACAGGAGTGCTTACAATAATCAGTTTGCATTCATTTAGTTAAAACTCAAATCCTAAAAGGAAATAAAATAACAACTTTGTTAGCTGAAATGTTCAATTGGTTAGGATGAATAAGGGATTTTAGTAACATATGTATATCTATATATCCATCTCTCTCTACAAGTTAAATAAGCTGCTTTTCAATGTTTCATCTGACGTTTGGCATTGATCTTGGTGATGTAAGTCATGCAGTTGCTTGGCCATGGAAACATATTTCATGATGCTCTTAATACCAAGCTGCTTGCCTATTGCAGATTCAGTCTTCTCAGCCTGGTGCAGGTCTACAATTTTGTTTCTGTTGTCCTTCGACAGCTCTTTGGTCTTGACCATAGTGGAGTTTGGAATGTGACCGTTTGAGGTTGTGGACAGGCGTCTTTTATACTGATAGACAAGTTTAAACGGGTACCATTAATATAGGGAACCAGTGGAGGACAGAGGAGCCTCTTGAAGAAGTTACAGGTCTGTGAGAGCCAGAAATCTTGCTCACTCGTAGGTGGCCAATTTTAAAGAGGAATTTACCAATTAATTCATTAGAAGGCCTCTCTCATCTTTATTGGTGGGATAACTTGCACAATTGGTGGCTGACTAGATACTTTTTTCCCCCACTGTATATATCAGGAGCTTCTATGACAACATCATAATGACCTAATGACTAATAATAATAAAAATGACATGGACTGTGTGGCCAGGTGCATGACATATTCACTCTCTTTTGTGGGCAGAGGTTCAGACATTCATGGTTTTGTGTTGAGTTATTTTGAGGGGACAGAATATGTACACTGTTCTACAAGCTGTACACTACTTTACGTTGGATTAAATTGTGATATCTTCAGTGTTGTCCCGTGAAAAGTTATTATAAACTATTTGCCACAATGTCAGGGGTGTACTCACTTTTGTGAATTACTGTATGTAAGCAAATGTGTAAAGTGGACATATACTCACCTGATGTACTACCTGTCCCTCTTAGTTAACTCAACATTATATGAACAGTCTGCAGACCAGTAGTGAGGTAATCCTGGTTGTTCTGTATCACTTTTTCACACAATGACATGCTGCCATGGTGGAGCCCAGATTTGGGAAGAGAGATGTCACTGTTAATGGCCACTCCCTTACCAAGTTTTTATAGTTGAAAACAATGATCTGTTGATCATTTGCTGCACTGCAGGGAGACTAAGGGTACATTCACACTGGCGGTTTTCAACCGCCAGGTAAACGACCCATAAACGTGACCGACTTGCAGACGCCATATTAGGCGTCCGCCGGTCGGATTTCAGGCTGCCGTGCCATAGGACCTCCATGGGGTCCTTAATTAGTTGCCCTGTAATCGCCTGCCCTGTTTTGCAGACAATCACAGGGAGTCGTTTCTCCCGCGGCTGCGGGTAGCGCGCTGTCGGTTCTCGAGCTGAAAGCTGCTCGAGAACCGACAGTCTAAACTTAGCCTTGATCTAACCATAAACGGGGCGATTAGTTTGTGATTTGATTGTCGATTAAATTTCCTTTTGATCGTCAGTCAAACATTGATCAATTGTGTGATTGATTCATACCTGTTTCCTTTCATTAGGGCTGTGCATCCTCCATAATACCTAGAAAGCCTGTCCGATAATTGGATGATCAATGAAAATTTACCAACATAACCAATCACTTGATTGATTTTCTGTTTCAGGTTTTTCCTGTCCTCTTTCTCCCTTGTCTCATCTCTTCCAAGTTTGTGGCTATTAATGGCCCATTCAGACCCGTCCGTTCCTTTGCATTGCGTTAATGTGCAGTATGTCCTGTGTTAACATGCGGCTTATTTATTTAAAATGCAGACACACATGAAGAAACAAAAAAATCAGACCTAGAGCATTTTAATACGGTACACTTTTCTTGATAGGTAATGCAACACAGTAATCAGTGTTTATGTTTAATGTATTTTAATTTAAAGCTTCTGACCCTTCACTTCAGACCGACATCTTCCAATACATTGGATTTAATTGAGGTTTGTTTAAAACAATGGCTATGGATTCACTTTTGTTTTCTTTCATGTTTAGATTTGGGTAGATATTTCACACAACCATACGTGTTTATTGATCAGCAACTACGTGATGCAAGTTTGCTTAAGAGTAGATTAAATGAATTGTTTAGCTTTCATTCTACAGAAATATAGGTTAATTAAAAAAAAGCGATTGACAGCTAACAACAATACAGTGCGCAAAAAAATTATTTACCTCTAATGTGGTGAAGCCAACAACGATATTATTTAATAATCTGTCTTTAAAGGATGAGGCTTCAAAGGAGAATCCTGCTGATTTGCCCATACAGAGAATAGCCTCTGGTCTTGTGTGTTCACACCAAGGGTACAATTCATATTATCTGCATACAAACGGGAGTAAGGAGTCAGTGTTTTATCATTTTGCTTTAAAAAGAACAAGAAACCTTTTTTATTACCTTTCCCCTTTAAGGATATTGTGTAGTGACCAATCCTAGATTAGCATCTACAATTTTAATATAATTACTTTCTCTCACTTGTATTTTCAGTTTAATTGATTAATCATAAATAGAGAATAAGGATGTACAAGTGGACTTTACTACAAATACAACCAGTATGTCTTACAGTAGGTCTTTTACAATAAAAAAGTTTACTTTAAAGATGGATTACATTCTTTTTTGCTTCAGATTAGAAAAGCTGACCATCAAAGGTTAGATTTGCAGCCAAGCCGTAAGCGTGCATGGTGGTCAATCTGCCGCGAAATCACCTGCAAATCTAATGTTAAGAAGCTAAATTTGTGCAGGAAATCGATCTAACAATTTACGGACATGTCTTTAAATTTTAGAACTATTGCAAAACTTTGGATAGGGGGTCCCCATCCAAAGTAAGTGCTGGCACACAAAGGGTGTGCTGCCAATTCTCTGCACAACTGACTATGTGTGATGATGTCATCTGCAGGAGAATCGAAAATAAAACTTTGGCTATGTTCCCACTTGGGCAATCAGCCGCAAGGCAGACACGATTTCTCATGACGCGACCATGTGATTTTTACACGAAACTTTTTTTTAAAAATTGTCCCCATTAAAAAAATGATCACTCCCTTGAGCACACCCACAGAGAATGAATGGATGTGATTCTGTATTGCATCCACACGCGATAAAAAAAATTGCATCCCATCATGTCTGTGGGAACGATCAGGGCCGAAAAATAGCGCCTGCCCGCGATCTAAACGCGGAGAACCATGATTCTGATTGCGGTTCCAATCGTGTCCACGCCAGATCAAGGCCTTTAGTTGAAGTCAACTAAACTTCATTCAACTAAATAAAAGCTAAAACGTCTATGCCCTGCTTTAGGAATAGTCTGTACTATGCACTACCCCCCCCCCCCCCATATATGGTTTCTTCAGTCTAGCTTAGTAGTGTTTTTGGCTACCTTTAAGGGGGGGGGGGCCTCTGGCTACCTAAAAGGGGATACTCTGTCTACCTATATGGGGGGCTTTGTGGCTAAAAATCAGTGGAGGCTCTCTACCATTAAGAGAGGGGCTCTATGGCTACCTATAAGGGGGACTTTGTGACTAATATACTAAAAACACAACATACAAACATGCATACAACGTGGTAGTCGTTGTCACAGTAAATTGTAAGGAATTTAACTTTTTCAATATATAATATTGTTATTAAGCATGATATCAACCATTTGCCGATTCCGACTTAATTACAAAGCCCCTGAACATGGGTGTATACTACAAAAAAGAAAGTATGTCTCTAACACAAATAGTTTTTGCACAAATGAAGTTCAAAGTAAGTAAAAATATCGAAAATCGGAATTTCGACTTTATTTTTTAACTTAATTTATGCAAAAACTACATGTGCTAGAGCAATAAACTTTTTTTTAAATGTTCCTACAACCCTTCTCTATATCTCCAGCAATTTTGGTGATGATACAATTTTCAGGAGCTTTGCAATCAGCTCACAAAGTTAGCAAGTCGAAAAATTCGACCATCTCTACGTTTTATAGATTTTAAGTTTAACAAAGTTTAATTTTAGAGAAAGAAGTTGTCAATTTTGACTAACCCCATCCAAAGTATCAAGCAGTAGGATCGATCATCGATTTTGGGAACGCATGTTAAGATTGAACGCTCTAACCCCACCACACATTTTACATTTATTGCAAAAAAACAGTAAATAGAAGCTGCAATCTGAACCCCTGAAACCAAAGAACACAAAATGTTCTAGAATAGAGTTATCATTGTACTCTGTTACTGTATTCATTGCATATTTGACAATATTTAAAGAGCATTAAACTCATCTAAACAGTAAATCTTTTCCAAATCAACCCAGGATGAAATACAATATTTATTTTTCATCGGGATGAGGCTATATCAACATTGTTAAGGAAATGAAAATGTATCTAGTACAAACACTATATAACAATTATTTAAACATACTGTTAACTTTGGGATTTATTCCCCGCCATGTTAAATTTATTCAGTATAAATATTAAAATCAGTTTTATTCTGAATAAATGACCCTTGAGTTCCAGCGGTGTGATCCTAAATAAATTAGGCAAACATTAGGATTAGGCTAATTTGTATAGCTAGAGAGAAACATCGAAGAATAAGAAGTAAGTCGGATGGAAATACATGTATCAGATTATCCTCAAATGAAATGTTTTTCTCATTTGTGTTTGTCTTCAGGCTTTCCGCATCCATAAAAATGAGATCAGATCATACAAATGTATATCGGGACTTTGGGCTCTCAGGCTGCTTGGGGACCTTTAAATGTCGGGTCTATTGCTGCACCTCAACACTTTGAGTAGCTCTGATTTTGCCCCTGTTCAAAGCATGGCGTATTACATTTGTAAATGATGGCTATGCTGTACATCTGGTAAATCAACCCTCATGATGCAAATGCTGGCAGAATGATGATATTACTTTGCTAAAGAAGCATCTTCTCAGTCTTCCATCCCTCAGGCATACTTGGATTTCTATACTACCTTTGAATCCACAAGTCATACCTTTTCGAGGCTTTATTATTAGAACACATTATTATTATTATTATTTTCATCATCATTTATTTATATAGCGCCAACATATTTTGCAGTGCTGTACAATAAATTAAAATGTTAGAGAGTTTAGATGCAACACAAGATACACAGGAACAAGTTATGACACAGGAGGCATAGAGGACCCTGGCGATTGGACTTACAATCTAATTTGTTGGGGAACAGAGTATACAATAGGTGGGGGGCAATGGGACTGGCATGGTGGTGATGTTAGGAATGAGAAGATGGGTAGGAAAGACTGAAATGGTGGCTTTTTTTAAGTTCCAAAGGTAGGAGCAAGTCTAATGGTGAGAGAGAGTTCCAGAAAGTGGGAGCGGCCCTAGAGAAGTCTTGAAGCCGCGCATGTGATAAAGTGGGGATGACATTGTAAGTGTAAGTGGGACAGGAAGTGCGGAGTGATTTAAAAGCAAGGAAAATAACTTTACATTTAATTCTCTGAACAATTAGAAGCCAGTGTAGATATTTGCAGAGAGGAGCGGCACATGAGGAGTTGTTAGAAGAGTAAATTAGTCTAGCAGCAGTATTTGTGATGTATTGAAGAAGTGACAGAGAACTATGTTGCTGTAGTCCATAGTTTCTTTTGATTTTAGAAATAACATTTTATTACATAACTGCATTTCTACTGATGAAAAAATTATCATTAACCTTACAGGCTGTGTGATTGGCTCTGCTGACCGTTGGCACTGGATAAAGCCAGGCAACCCTGTAATTTAATGGAAAGTAAAAAGGTGTGAAACACTATCAACAGGAACTGAGAACAGTCCAAACACTGGGATTTATATTGTTTAATTATCCATAAGACAGCATTGCGTACAATAAAACTGATGCTAGCCATCTATAGAGAAAGGGAAATTAACTAATGAATATCACTACCACTAATGACCATTAGTGATGACCAGCATAGACAATATTCATATTCACAAAATATCACACATTTTTGCTTAATATTCCCAGTAAATTAGAGAATTTGTGATATCCAGTCATTATTACCTTCATTGTGCAAATCGGCACTTGTACATGTGCATATTGTGAACACAATGCACAGTCGTTCCGGGTACTGATGTAAAAATGTTGAATATTCACAATTACGAAGATATAGTACTATATTTGTGATCTTCGCAAATTCTCAAAGTGTCGATGTTCACAATAAACACTGTGATTAGTATATTCTTGATTAATACTACTGATCATACAAACATTACACCCATAAGCACAACTCCAGGTTACTTCTCAATGTGCCGGCCCATACAGTAGGATTCCTCCTTGCCACCACCTCTGCAATTTAAGGTGAATATTCATTAGGCTTGAGGGAAAGTATAAATACTTACCTTATTCCTTACTCCCTTCTGTTGCCGGGTTGTTGACAGGCCCTCATGATTCTCCTGTACTATATGGTCACATCAAATAGTTGTTTTCAGCTAGGCAGCAAAGTTAAGCAACCTGCAGGGTCTAGTCACGCAAAAAGTAGGTAGTCTGCAGAGTACAATTTATATTCACTACTGTAGGTACACTGAAAAGAATGGAAGGACTGTTTTGGCCTTATAAGAAACAAATCTTGCCTGTTGTGGGCACATCAAGTGGGTTACAATATCTACTTTGATCATTGCTCGCTCGTGGCTGTCGGCGGCAAAATCGTCCGCCGATCGAGGGTGCCCACATGGGGCGACAGATCCATTTCGCCCCACAGCTCAGCCAGCCAGAGAACGGACATGTACGATATTCTCTGGCTAATGCCAACTAGCTAAGGCCAACCTGTCATTGACAGTAACGGCTGGCACACAAAGGGTGCCTGCCAATGCTATCAGCTCTGGAAATCAGCGTGATGACGTCATCACGCTGCTTTCCAGAGCTGATCTTAGCAGCTCTGTCGGCTCCCACTCGGTGCGTGTGTGGGGGCCTTTAGAGAAAAGCAGTGTCAACAGTGCCTGCCAATACCATTCATCTTCCCCCTCTTCTTTATTGATATAAACTTTCTATATTGACAAGGCTGACCTTGAAGGTTTTCAGAGATATTTGATGTTCTCAAAAATGGGTTCCTTTTAGCTGGCTACTTAAGAAGTGATCAATGGAAATGTGTCCTGTGACTTTACTGGCCATGGTGAAAGGTCATATGAGTGGGCTGAAGGTCCCTGAGTTTATGCCTGGGAAGATGAGCTGTATGGTGGACTGTTGATTGTGGGCTCTGTAACTATCGTTGTCTAGATAAGCAGAGCTGGAGTTCCTCTGTTTTCACCATATGTCCCCCTAACATGCAGAGCAGTGACCCCATTACAAATACGCTATGTGTAGAGCAAGCAGAGACTGTCACACTGTTCTAAATCAGGAAATATATCTGTAACAAATATGTGTTTCCCACAGAGGCCTGTAATTAGTACAGAGCAGTAAGTCTGTCAATGACTGGACTACCCGCCAATAAGCCTTGTACATCGCTGACCTGCTTGGAAGCTGTTCACCATTGTTCTCTTTTCTGGTGGCAGCTATTCTTCAGCAAAGTAATGTCTACTGTCACTCTGGTGTCTATGTTGGAAAAGATGTACCAACTGTGCCAACTGTGTTGGCAGGGAGAGCAAGCTGTCTAGCTGTCTAAATCGAGTAGCCATTACAGAATGCTAAGGATACTCATTTACAAACTTGTACATTTCAAGGAAAGCAACTACAACAAAAATTATTTTATAGAACTTAGGAGAGCCACCCACAGGCTGCATAAAGCAGTGAATACCTGCCAGTGGGCAACGTGTTGCATGGACCATCCTTAAAAGACCCTAACAAATTTAAGCTTCACATCCTGTATATAAAGTGCTGCCACAAGTTTTCATAACCCTGCAAAACGTAATTAATAAATAGCCTAATGTAATTTAGACCATCATCCGCCCCTGGTATAACAGGGTAAGAGGAGTAGAGAAAGCAGCATTGCTTGGCATCAAACATCTAACTTAAATAATTCAGCATTTGTCATAAAGGGCCACACACAGGCCAGGTTTACTATAAAAAGTTATTTTCTGGCTCCTAGTAATCCATTAGTACCATAGCATAAAATCTGTCCAGATGTTGCCCCTGAGGGCAGGAGATGGACATTCCTCCTTTAAAGCATATCTAAATCCAAAACTTAAATATGCAGCCATATAGTAAACCTGCCAACCCTCCCGTTCTGGCTGAGAAAGTCATGTTTTTTATGTGGCTTTCCCAGCGAAATAACGATTTAATTAAAAAATGTTATTTCGCCGGTTCCGTTAATTTTTACTTATTTGGGGACAGTAAGGTTGACAGGTACGATCATACGTGTCAAGTTTGGAAATGAAAAAACGGGGGAAGTACAGGAAATGACGTCAGTGATGTCACTTCCGGTATATGGATCTTGGTCCTTCCGCGTTCCACGTACCAGAAGTGACGTCACTTCCGGCGGCCTTTTGGCTGATCTAGCAGGGAGAGGGCGTTGCTCTCCCTGCTAATGTCCCTCCCCGCTTGTGCTGATAATGTGTGGGGTGGGACATTAGCAGGGAAAGTAACACCCTCTCCCTGCTAGATCAGCACAATTTCAAGAATCAGGATTTGGCCGGGAAAGCCACATAAAACGTGACTTTCCCAGCCAAAACTGGAAGGGTATGATCTAGATGTGTTTCAGTTCTAATGATAATGGCCAACAAACTCAAATACAAAGATGTCCATGATCTTTTGATATTATGGCACCCTAAACCCAATTTTGTGTGAGCTGGTGCAACCATTTGTACAATAATATGTTCTCTACAATTCCATTTCTTTCTGGCACAGCACAGAGCCTACAGTGGGCAAAAAAGGAGATTAAAAGCAGAGGGATGCCCTGGTGCCTAGAGGAAATGAAGATGGCCTGGAAGGTCAGTCTTTATGTAGTTGTCAAAGCTTAATTTTCAGTCCAGACTAGAATGTGCCTTTAAAGTTCATCACACCCTTTCTTTGGCAGTCTTATGAGCAAATAAAGGAAATAAAATAGAATCTTCCTGGAAGAGTTCTTTCAGATAAAATAAGCAATAATCTAGAATTTAATTGGAATAATACCTTTTATTCTCCTAGCCAGGTTGTTGTTTCGGCAGCTCTGCGCAGCCACACACAGCGTAATGAAATGGCAAAGAGCTAAAAGGTAAAAAGAAGCAGCATGATAACACTTGCCACCACGAATGCTAAAATGACCCTGCTGGGCAATAAAAATAATGTAATCCAAAATGTAACCAGCGGAAAGAAGTGATTAAAAGAAAGCTTTGGGAAAGGCAAAAAAATAAGAAAATGTTTTCATCACGAGTGGGGGAAAGGAAACAGTGCCAGATAATTTAAAGGCTGATTGAATGTGGTTTTCTAAAGACAGACATCGGGGAAAAGAAATGGAAAAGGATTGAAGAGAAATGTAGTGGCTATAAAAATATGTATAGCAATTCTAATCACATGAGGCTTTTATTCGGCCCTGAGATTCTAGAATTGAAGATTACAAAAATCCTGTAGAAACAAAACCCCTTTTTGAGGCTCTTTTGATTAGCTTGTTTAAAGCCAGTGGTCAAATTTAACAGTAGAAGGCCAGGGTAGCTGTGGCCTAGAGGACAACATTCATCCATGGTCTAGTCAGGTACACACAGATCCTTAGGCATTTAAGGGTGCAAGTCAAAAAGAATCTAAAGTAATAACATTATACTTATAAGTCTTGGAGCCACCACTGCATTGGCTTCACAGTGAAATAGAGGGGGCCAAAATCAGGCCATACCTAGCCACGACCACCTACCTATACAGCTCACAAACAGCTAACACAGGGCTGGAGGGCTGATCTGCCCATGGGCAGATCTCTCCTCTGCAGTGTGTTATAAGAGGACAGGCTGATACATATTGGTCGGCTGTCTGTGTGAAAAGCTGGCAGCATTCAAGCTCTCACACAGGCAGAGATGCTGACTGGCAGCCCTTTCATCTAGCTCTTCCCTTCATTGTTTATATCAGCTCCTCTGATGTAATCAATACAGTGCACTTAGGAGATCTGGCTGTGACCGGATCTCCAATCTGACAGCTCCTCGGCCTCTCCGGCTTATCTTCTTGCAGAAGTGGCTGCGGGTGGTCGTGTCTCCGGAATATAAGACGCAGGCGTTTCCCCCATCTTATAATCTGAAAAAAGATGGTATATAAACTGTTTAATGATATTGAACACTGAAGTCATTAACATGTATATGGAGCTAAAAGGTTATAAATAGAAAGTGGGATACCAGAGTACTACAACAGAAAGATAAGGAAAATACGCAAATTACATCCAGATAATCAATGTCTTGCCAGATTCTAAATTCAGGTGCCCAGCATTGAAATGTCAGCAGACTACCCAATCTGTGTGTGTTTAGAAATACACAGAGGGAAGGGGGAAATGGAGATTTTGAGTTTACCATTCAGTTTCCAGTAATAGAATAGCAGTTACTCTTTCGCCTGCAATTATGAATTTCATTAAACAGATCATGCTCTGACAGTGGCCTCACACCTCCAGAACACACCTCATACCTCCAGTCATTCACTCTGCACTCCTTTTCTGCATATACTGTCTGCAGTCATTCCCTCCATGCTCCTATTGTCATTAGTGATGACCAAACATCGGTCTTGTACGTTCGTGAGTCTAATTGTCATGTGCTGCTAGGAAATTTGGAATATCCACACCTTTTTTATTCTGGAATTCTTCTATGGGAGAAATGAAATTGAGCAAGTTAGGTTTCCTAGATTTAAGTCATGTGGTCCATCATTGGAGTGCTATGGGACCTGGGTATGGCAAATAACTGCATGTAATTATGTTTTAACCCCTTTTCTGGCAGTGCTAAAATAGCATATGGTAGCTCTTATCATAAAGATGCAATGCACCTTATCTCAGCATCAAACTTAATGGGGCACACAAGCGAACATTGACATTTTTTAAAAAAGAAATGTTTACAATTGAGGAAGTTTTTCCTTTTGTCAGATCTAACGAGGAACCTTTTTTTTATATGGAAATACAAACATAAGATTTGATAAAATTCACATCTGTGGCATCAATTTTTTTAACCTCCCTAGCGGTTGAGACGAGCCCAAAAAAAGCTGTGGCGCTTCTCTATGCTGCTGCAGCTGTTCCAGGACCGTCCCTTCGGTGCCACTGGTGAAACAGAAGGGGTGTCGCCGAACCATAGACCTCCATTGTAATGGAGGGGCGTCGGTTTCCTAGCCCACAACACTGGCATTATTGATGATGCTGGCGATGTGGGTGGGGGAAGGATGGGAAATTCAAGAAAAGTACAGCATACAGGTAGGGGCTAGGGAGGTTAATGAAATGTAAAAAAATAATTGGGAAGGCCAAATATAGTTTCACCACTGGCCAGATTTGGCCTTAGAACCAGAGTTTTACACCCCTGTCTTACATGATTGCATAGGATGGAACAATTTCAAAGTTTCTATAACTCAATTAGAGATGCTCCGATCAGCATTTTTGGGGCCGATCACCGATTACCGATCACCAA
>CM070036.1:136360847-136399943 GCA_036250615.1 Ptychadena robeensis | reverse complement strand
TATGTGGTGCTGGGTACTCTAAGGACTTCAATCTTGCAAAAGAAACAAGGCCAGCCAGGTGTCGGTATGGAGGCGTCGTCGCTTTTTTTTAGCACATTCCCAGCATCATCGGTGAAGGGTGGAAGAAGGGAGGCCACAGAATGGATTTTTTGTTTTTTTTGTTTTTTTTAAGCGAGCCACGGGCAAAACGCCCAGAGGGTTTAACAAACAAATATGAAAACAATCAGACCACCATGGAGGTGACATTTAAGGACCTACCTAAACTATCCAGTTTCATTTAATCTGGCAGGACCTTGCACTACAATGCCATTTGCAGTTTTAATTAAGATCATACAGGCAGATGAGACACAGTGTGTGAGATTTATGCTGTGTAACAGCATATTATATACAAGGAAGCACCTGCTTTATCATAGGGCAGAACCTTTTTTAAAGTTAAGACGAGAACAATGGAATGTCGATAAAGAGTGACCAATAAACCGATCATAGTGTTATATTTGTTGAATAACAGACTGACTTCAAAATCCAGTGCAAAGTTTTGTGGCCAGTTTCTATGCAAACTGCTCCTACTTTTTATTAAGTAGCATAACAATGAACAGGCAGAGAACCTACCACAGAGCAATGATGTCATCTCCAGAACGCGCCCTCTAGAACATTGATGTATTTTATTGCCCTTGTTTATGTATTCATTGGAGGAACATTTCAATTATGTGCACCTGCTGTGCTGCTAAATGTGCCCCGTTGTATTTGGATAAATATTATTGCTACATTTCATCTAAATTGTAAAGTAAATTATACACACTTCAGGAGAAATGTGGAATTCGGAAGGAAAATCTTGAGGGGAGCAATAAAACAAATGTAGTTGGAAGCCATAAATCCAGAAAGTGCATTCAGTGAGCACAGCAGACTGCGGCGTTATTTGGCAATAAGGCCGCAGATCTATTACCCATAAATTAGGGAAATTCAGACTGGCTGGAATTTGATTTTTTCGGTGTTGTTAATTCACAGCAGACTAGATATGAATGTCATATGTTTAATTCAGATGTGTGTTTTATGTCCCTGCAGGAAAATATTAGCTCCACCACCCAGGATCAGAGAGGCCTACACTCAATGTTCATACTTTTGTGACATTTAGTATAGAAGGTTGTTCAGCTGATGCTTAGATCTGAAATAATAATTTGAGAGTTGGGTGTAGTTGGTGGCCCAGGAAATGCAGCTGCTCAGATATTGTCCTATTACCCCTACTGTGTATTCCATGGAGTATACTAAGAAATGTAGTCTATACATCAACATTTGGTTGCAATATTATCTTCATTTGAGGCCAAAATTATTAACCACTCTTGTGTAATTAGACAACACTCTTGATCTCTTTATAAAAATGACATCAACAAGTTTTGTTTTTTATAGTGTATCTGTTTGCAAAATATTTTCCACAAAGCTTAATTAGGATATTTTATTGATACACAGAGTTTAAACAAGAAAGGTTAAAAATGAGACATCCAAAATTAACCTCCCTAGAACTATGCCCATTCTGTTTAGAATTTCCGCCCTCCCTTGCACACGTCGCCAGCATCAGTGATGATGGCAGCAAAGTCGGCTGGAGACTAATGCCCCTCCATCAACAAGGGAGTTTATGGCGCACCCCCCTCTTCAGCATCACCGATGACACTGAAGGGGAGGTGCCGCATCTTTCCAGGGATATATGGTGTTTTCACGATCCCCTCTTCTGAAGCGGTTGGTATGACCCCTAACAGTGGACAAGCTAGTCAATAGACTATTTTCCTCTCCAGAGTTCTCAAATTTTGCGCTTATGTTGACATTCTGATGAAGAATATGCAGAAATCTGCTCGTAGCCCAGCCTTAGGTCATCACTGGGTCTTTTACCAAGACAATGACCCAAAGCATACATCAAAATGAATCCAATAGTTCCTCAAGGATAGCAAAACCAATATCCTGGAGGGGTATAGAGCCCAAACCTCAATCCTATTGAGAATCTGTGGCAAGTGCTTAACATGAATGCTGGAAAATCATGCAATTTGGAGCTAGAACTATTTGCAATGGGAGAATGGGTATACATTCAGTTCAAATTCAAGTTTTGGCTCTTGAACTTTTGGCTTGACTTGACTGAAAAATAATGTTTTTACAACAAATTGCTACATTAAGGTGATGTTACCAAGTTCAGGGACTTTGAAATAAACTCAAACATTCAGCAAAATACCTGCCCCTTTCTTCCAATGGTTTTACCCTCTGGCCTATCCAGCATGGGTATATGACCCACTGAGAAGAACGGCAGGAAGTGGTAGGTGGAGCACTTCAAACACTTGAAATTGTGAAACTACCAGTGCCAGGGATGTAATAAAGCGATGGCATATGAAGACAGGCCATGGGAGGGTTCTTTGTACTGAACAAGTTCTCTTTACAAGTGTTTCAGATATGACATGGTGACTTCATTGTTAAAGCATCTCATACATGTATATATATATATATATAAGCCCACCATCCTCTCTTTCTCTATCCCTTTCAAATGAAATAATTCTCCAACTTCTAAGATTCCGGATAAAATAATAAGTCTGATAATGCGGCTCGGTGTACTCTTGGCCAGTGTCTGTGAAATAACCTTTCAGCACGAGTTGGAAATGAGACATTAGCTAGTAAGTACCAGGGATGACCCCATCCAGAAAGGTTCAGCGGAAAGCATTGTAATCCCGCTGAAGGTATTCCACACAACTGCCCGGGATTCTGGTAAGCCTGGTAGGTAACGAGGTAATTAGACATTCTCGGCAGCCCAAGCCAGGACATTAAGCAGATGCTATAAATAAAGTCCCATTCAGCTCTTCCTGTATCATGCATATCAGTCACTTGTGACAAATTCTGCAACATCTGATCTTGGCACGGCTCGCCAATGCCACGGTGCCCTAGCAACTATTTGTTAAGCATTAAGATGTGCCCCACTTCTGTAGGGTCATGTTTGTTTTGCAAACTGAATATGTGCTTGTTGCTGCCAATTCCTAGCAGCACAGATTCTGCTGTGGTCGGCATAATGCTGGGCACTTTTCCATCTGTGTCACTTGGACATAATGAGGAGGCACTGAAATCCGCTGTACTGAGAGCATTTCCTAACAGCGGACAGAAGAATGGAAACTGGTGTTAGCACTGGAAAACAAAAAATGTGTTTAATAACCTCCCATCATCATAGAAGAGTGCATGCATTATTCTGTAGCAGCTGAAGGTTCAGTAGATAATAAAATGAATAAAATATATATGCAAAAAAAGTTACAGAAAGGCCCCAAAGTTGAATAATTAGTTAGCTAAACCTCACAGTGTTAGCTAAGCTAACTGAGGGTAAGTACCCCTGCAAAGTGTAAGGTGAGCGTTCTGTACTTTAGTAACTCACTTTCCTTGTGCTCACTTTAACTAGACACTAGATCAGTGGTGGGCAACTGAGTTGATATGGAGAGCCACAAGTGTGGCCCTCTGCATCACTAAAGGGCCGCAGATAACTTTTTCAATCTATAGTGACTTATATAAGCAATTCTAATGTGGAAATGACAGCAGGCATAACTAGAAGACATTAAGAACAAAACGTATTTTAAATTATACTTCAAGCATTGGGTAACACTGTAGTATGGTGATGCAAATTTTGATTCAGAGGTTATGTGATGCAATATGAGTTACTATACCCTATGCATGAACAGTAAGGTTTCGGGGGCCGGACTGAGGAGGGCCACTGAAGAACTCCCCAAGGGCCGCATGCGGTCCACGGGCCACAGGTTGGGCACCTAGGCACTAGATGATAACTTTTCAATTCCAAATCTAAAAGAAAAAAAAGTTCTACATACAATGGTCTCTATTTCCTGCTGCAAAAAAATGACAGGAAGTGGCAGGGTTTCCATAATTAAGCAATATCCCTTCTAATATATATATCAGGAGTATCCATTGGAACATTTTCACAAATACCTCCGATTTACAATGACAACACATTTTCTGCATTAATGACATATGACCAGAACAAATAGAGCACCCTCCCACAGACCGTAATAAAAATCTGAGTTAACAGATTGAAGTGACACATATATAGAATATTTGGTTTTTGAATACACTTTAACCTCCCTAGCGCACTGCTGAAGTCCAGAGTTCTATACCAAAAGTGCACCACAGACTTCAATGGTACATTTTTCTTTATTTTGTTGGCCTGTTACTTTCCAAAATATGTCCGTACAAGGGTCTAATAGACATCCTGAAAATAATTGTGTGAAACACTCAATTATGTAAAAAAAAATTTTTGTAAATAAAATTAATGAGAAAACACAAAAATCAGGGCACAAAGCTATGCTGCTATGTACTAAATCTCGCCCAATTAAAGTCTCTGGTGCCCCAGATGTGCCCATTTGCAGGTAACCTGGAGTGATGGATGTGATAAAATCACACCAGGGAATAGAGGGTTACTGCATCTGGGGCACCAGAGACTTTTTATTTGGGTAAGATTTAGTACATAGAAGCACATTGAAATCAGTTTTCTACATAGAAAACTGATTCTATGCAGTGTACATTCAAATTTCCCGCCTCCTCCCCGATGTGACGTCATCACGTCACTCGGAGGGTAGGCGGGGGGAGAGGAGGATATGGTGCCAGCCTGCCTGTGACACCGGGGACACCGGGACAGCGCAGAACTGTGAGTATGCGTTGCTGGTGCCCCAATGTGTACTGGACGGCAGCATCTCGTCCAGTGCTATAGTAGCAGTAGCAGCGCTGGACGAGCTGCTGCCGTCCTGACCGCTAGGGGGGTTAAGCACTTATGTAACTAATTCACATTTTTGCAAATTATGCAGCTGTTTAATTTCAGAGTCTTCCAATGTTTTATAGCATCCGCAAACTTTATAATACTGCGTGACTTGGATTGTACCATCCTTGCCTTCACACTTGTGTGCATTGTGTTTTTAAAATGAGTGTTGCGCTCAACACATACCACAGCTCAAGCGTCTCTCTAGTGTGGGAAGTATAACACACAGGGAATTGGCCTAACAAGGTGTTTTTGTATACCGCTAAGCACCAACACAGGCATTGCCGGTAAACATTGCAATCAGATAGCTGAATTTTGCTTAATAACTGGGAATGCTTACCAGACAGACTTGGGACACATGACCTGTCAGTCACACGACCAGCTCTCCTCCACTCAGAGCTTTCTCTGCTGTGTTTTGGAGAGAGCTATTTACGGTACCAAGGGTTACACAACCCGACCCACATTCATTGAATGGGCTGTAAAATGTGGATCATGATGAAGACTATGTGCTGCTCAAAGTTAAATTATCTGCACACATATTAGAAAATGCTAATTCTTAATTGATTATTCTAGTCTTAGTATATGAGGCTGTCACTTAAAACTGAAATGTGTGCATGGACAAATATATTTCCAAAAGGGTGGTCATTAAAGCAGACCTCCCACCACAAATTTATAATTTCATGAATGGCACTGGAAGTGCCCATAATAGGCAAGAATGCATAAAAAAACAAAAATTTACCTGTAAGGAGTAATTTAAGAAGATCCCTCGCAGACCCTCCTCTCTGACCTCTTGTGCCGCTGCTCCCCCAGAATTCCCCGCAGAGATAGACAGGTAAATCTCTAATCTCGCCTTTGCATTAAACTGAATGAGACATTCAGAGAGAAAACCATTATAAGCGCCTTCAGTGGCCACTATATTGCACCCGGAGTTGACCCCTGGTAAATAAAGATGGAATCTCTCATATGATTCCAGGGGACAGCAGGTAAGTATATTCTTTAGGATTGTGGAGTGCTACGCCACCATCATACCAGCTCAGAGCTAAGTTAGACTTTAATTTTACATATATATGTTTAAGATTTTAAGTATACATACATAACATGAAAGGTGGGAATTACATTGTACTCGGAGACATTAGGATACATCTGTGCCTTCCTATGACTATGCATTATTTCTCTTTACAAATGTTTTTAAGCCAGTAGGAGTAATAAAATCAAATTCTTGTGTTGTAAACTAACAATGATAAACATTCCATAGGAACATGAAGTCATAGTGCAAGGAGAGTGAACAGGAATTTATGGGCGGATGTGTGGCAAGCCAGTTATACATGTGACTGGGTCAGGTCCATAGAGTGAAATACATTAAAATATATCCAACTGGCTGGCAAATGGCTTTATGGTCTAACTGATGCCTATACAGTGAGGAGTGACCTGAAGGATAATGGAGCAAACCCGATCAGCCTCCTCCTTAAATTCTGACAGCCATGTCACATAGCATTTGAAGGTGCAGCAGTGGAAGACGCAATCAGCAATGCCCTTTAGGAAAAAAATGTCAGACTTCCACTTCTTGAGCAAAATTGGACGTATCTTACACAGACCCCATGCTGAGCTGTCCCTGTTCACAGCCCTTCCAGCTATGAAGTATATGGAGATAATGAATACAAATTGCTTGTAGGTTCATAGAAGCATCAGCGCAGCCTTTAAAGCTCATGAGCAAAGACAAAGGGATGTTATCTACAGACACTCGCCTTGCTGCGGGTGAACTTCGCAGACATTACCATATACAAGTAGAAGTACAAATACAACTGGAAATGTGAGGGAAATTACAAATCTTTACAAAAAAAAATCTTGAGAAAAAAAAATACATAGAGGAGCATTTAAAAAAAATAAAAGATCTTTAGTAAAAAAACAATTAAATTAATAAGTGTTAAATAAATAGTTATATGTATATATTATATTACAGATAATAGTAATAGATAATATGCTGAAAATGTTTAGGTTTATCGAAATAGAAGCCTGACACAAAAAATAAGCCCTAGTTACAGTTCAAATGTCAATTTAAATAGTGTCCAGGCAGCTATACATCTAAAAAAAACTCAATTAGCAATAGAACGCAGCTGGACAAACAGACCCTTCACCGAGGAAGGCAATGTAATGGTTCTCAAAAGACTCAATGAGACTAATGCTAGCCATACACAGCCCGATAAATAGCCCGATCAACCAAGCCCGATCGAAGTTTTTCGTTAATCGGGCATAAATCGGGTTTTGCCCACATGGTCCGACAGAGCTTTCCCGATCAAAATTTAGCAGAAAATCGGCCATCACATGATCGGACATGTTGGAAAATTTTAATCGGTCCGGTTACATCGTTCTACTTTTCTTGTAGCGCCCGACTAAATGAACACCGATCATCCCCGATATTACTATTACTTCCTATCGAATGAAAAATTGGACGACAAAAATGCAGATAAACTCCGACTATGATGTACGATCAAAACTGTTACATCGTTCAAAAATCATTTTTCTATGTGGGGATTTTTGTTAGATCATCCGAGAAAACGCCGATTTTTTTTTTTTATCGGCAAACTTCGATCGGGCTTGGTTGATCGGGCTATTTATCGGGCTGTGTATGGCTAGCATAAGCTGGAACGCCAAAGAGCTGACCACAATTTAGGGTTTGGAGAGTTATAATGGTTTTCCACATTGGGATCACAAGACTGCATATAAATAAATGGTCTCCCTTGAAAATAGGCCCTTCCACATCTTTTGGAGAAGTAATATAAGACCCTGTATTATTTTTGGGGGAAACACTATAATATATTATATGGCAGCATAACAAAAATTCTGCCATGAAGTGACATAGCACATAATTGTTATTATTTTTGTATTTACACACATTGTAAATGCCCAGGCTGGGATTTAAACCTAGGCCTCCAGTGCTGCATGGCCAAACTGCTAACCACCGGAGCCACCGTGCTGTCCATAATGCCACACATCAGGGTCTCATGATATGCACAGGGTCTCATGGAATGGTCCCATGGAGCTACAGTCAAGCCTTACATCTCCAGAGCAATGCCAAGCACTATACAAATTGATGTAAAGCATATAAAATGGTTCATGGTGAATTTTATTTTCATAAATCTGGATGGCCTCCTTGGAATATGAGAAATGTTTGAAAGATTTACTGGAACTAGTCCACACCTGAGCTGCTTTCCTTTGCTATAATAAGTTCTCCTGAACAGCCGGTATATTTTGCTTTGTTGGAATAAGGGCGGCCCTACTCATCAGATGTCAAACATGAATGAATGCCTATTGACTGAGCGCTCACTCCAGGATTTCCTCCACTCCATCCACACTTCAGCACATCTCATTACAGCTTATTTGCCAGCAGACATAAGTGTCCTGTGCCGTTATAGTTTCCTTTTTTCCCATTTTCCCTAAACATTTCTCACACTTCAGCAACACACAAACCATTGTCTGAGGAGCAGAGAGGAAGTAGGACTTCCATGATTTTGATTCTTTCGTTTTATCTCACCATCTTTACAACAAACAACGGCCAAACACCTAAACCAACTGACAGGAAAGTAACTGTCATCTAAGAATAGATTTTCTTGGGTAACTTTTTATATTATTTAGTTTTTTCACCATTTCATTACGGTCTCCTGATCCTGATGACTTTGTGTTCTTTTTATTTATCTAGTACCAGTAGTTCAGAGGAGACCTGAACATTTGGGTCTTGTGCTCCTCCCATGTTTTACAAACATTAGGAATCCAATTGACTGCTGAAGGCATCAATTTCTATTACTATTACCAGGGAATTAAGTGGAAGAAGCAAATGTCTATAATGAGTGAAGGTTAGAGCCAGTTCCTTTGGAGTGTGAGATGTGTTACAAATGTTGCTTGGATGCAAAAACAACATTTTTGGTAGATGGATCCTTTATAACCAAGATCTCACGTTTAAGAACAAATCTAGGCAATATGCAGCATTGATACAAAGTCCATGTAAACCAGGAAAATTAATCCTTGTGGCACAACTCTTTCTCCAATAACAAAGATATAGTCCAGCATTTTCCTTCTGTATCACATGGTGTCAAATATAGTGTTTGGTCACATGACTTGTAGCAGCACTAAACATTTAGGTGAGGACTTCTACAGTGCTTTTTTATTCTTTAATATGTATGGGCTGGAATCTAACACCAGTTAAGCTAGGCATACACGGCCTGATTTCTGAATAGTTTCAAGCACAATCACTCATTGTGCACGCTCGCGGTGATTGATCACGAATCGATTTCAGCCAGACTTTCTTTGAGCGGGATCGAACCAACATGTTGGTAAATCCCTGTTTGATTGCCATTACAATCGGTCTCCATCCAAAGTATGGAACGGGATTGCTTGTGCAGTACACTGGTATCGACCTGTGTATGGCCATCCTTAAAAGGATGCCTTGTATATCTGAGACAAAGATAGATATACATATCTGTGAGTCAGAAATACAACATGAATGTAAGGATTATTGGAGATTCAGGAAGGCTGTTTCATGTTTTACCATTTTAATATGAACTTTCAGTATTGTAGTTTTAAGACCCCTGCCTATATTAACCGAAGAGACCTTTTTTTCTTATCTGAAGCATATGTAAACGCTACATGAATGAATGAATAAATATATAACATTTTGTTGCTCGTCTTCACTGAAGGGGCAGCTTTATGGTTAGTAGATAATTTTGACCAGGTCTTAGGGCACTGTTAGCCCAAAGCTCAGATAGAACTAATATGCAAATAGTGACTTTGGTTCCCTAGCTGAACCTGCTTGTGTGTGTGGAAGCTGCACTTCCCAATAGCAGAGAAGAGGTGAGCTCATGCACCAAGGTCCAGACCTTACCCCAGATGGCCTTTGTCATGATATAGTGGAGGCCTCTGTGTACTGTACTGTGTCATTGGTGTAGTTGTATAGTATGTTGTCTATCTGGGACATAGTGTTATAGCAGACCAATGCTTCAAATATAGACAAATGTATTTTCTTTCCCAGAGGACATTTCTGCTAATCTTATTGAGCAAAGATATCAGCAGAATATAAAAAAATAGCTGAAGCCAACACTAAATTATATTCTTTTCAATCCTTCGCTATGGTGGCTACATTTGTCTTTTGTTGGCTTTCTTTAATATCAGTTGGTGATCCTGCCACCAATTACATACTTCCAGTCCTAGAGTGACAACTCTTCACCACATTGTATCTGTGGAGCATCTAGGGCAGGAAGTTTATTACAGAACACCACCCTTTCTCTATCTCCATACTATTGATGTGGTGCGCTTTGCAGATCACAGAAATGACCTGGATAACCATGTTATAGGTTGTAGCGCAGCGCATGCAACAGATTACAGATAATTACAAGCTCACTGGATTGCTGGAGACCGTTTTCTTGATGCCCTTATGGCAGCATACTGTGGGTGTTGGCTCTGTCCCTTGAACCCCATGGGACCATATCTATAAATTTTGTTTCATTCTCACCTCTGAAATCAGATGTCTAAATCTGTCCATAAAGGCTGCGAAGTGCGGCTGGTCGCTCCTTGTTCCTTTGTGTGCCGGCCATTACTTTGGATAGGGATGCTTGTCCCCATCCAAAGTAATGCTTTCCGCCATAGAAAAAAAATGTCCGTTCTTTGCCCGATTGATGTTTGGAGCGACCGGGACCAGTGGGCAGCTTTGATCCGCAGCCGAATTTTGCTTTGAACGTGCATGTCTGTCAAACGTTCTAAGGCCAGCCTAAGAGCCCTTATCTGGATAGTTTTGTCCACCCAGGTTAAGCCTCTCCTGTGGCGAACCTCATCTGTAGATATTAGGTTTAAATATAACAAATTTCTTCCAACCTTGTGCACATGTTCAGTGTATTCGTGTTTCCTGGCAGCCATCTTCCTCAATGCTGAGTCTCAGGAATGCATGCTCAGTCTATGGGGCAGAGATGTGATTTTGTTTTTTACAGCTTCTGTTTACTAGACCAGACCTCAACCTGATTGAAATGCTGTGGCAGGACACTTACACAAGCTTTGTATAAATGAATACCTGCAAAGATTACTCAACTCAAACAATGTCATAAAGAGGAATTGGACAGAATTATTTCTTAATGATGTGAAAGGCTAATAAAATCATACAGAACATTATACATTATAACTAAAGTTTCCTTAATCCAGTGGTTCCCAAACTGGGGTCGCAAAGGTATTCCAGGAGGGCACGGGCCCTCATTCTTAACCTGTGTTTGAATAGGGAGTTCCTAAATAGAAAAGGGGGGTCCTGCAAGGAAAGTTTGGGAACCACTGCCTTAATCTAATAAATCATAGGGTGTGCTTATTTTTTCACAAATGGTTTGTTTCTGGTTAAATGAATAGCGAGAGTGGGGCATCTGTTGCGTATTGTACCCGGAGGGAAGATTTTAAAGTTATTTTAGAACCTTTTAGGTGAATAAAATGATGAGTTACTTATCCCGGGCATCGAGCTGAATGGTATATTTTGTGCTAATACAGAAAATGTAAATATACCAGGAAATAGGTGAAATATCCGTGTAAAATTCCAACCTTACCTGCAGAGAATCAGCTTTTCACCCCGAAGGTGGAAATTCAGAGAATAACACACAGAATCCATTTTATAGACGAGATTTATACAAAGTGCGCAAACATTTCAGAATTAGACATTTAGCAAATTAACTTGACTTTGAGGAGGCTGCCCAATCACGGCGCAGAAAAATGCTTAAATAGCTATTTAATTGTTCAATGTAAATTGTTATTGAAAGAAAGGCAAAAAGCTGCCGAAACAAGTGAGCAGCCGCCCCTCTTTCCTGCCCCTTTTCAAGGTTGTTCAGTTGTGCTATTGTTCCCCTCCTTTACCTCCATTCATCTGTGCCAATCTCCGGTAAATAGCAGTGACACCGCTTCTCATCCTCCCAAGCTGCTCCTTCCTTGCCTGGAAGTCTGTTACCGAAAACATTTCAATGTGAACTGCACAGCCACACATCACAAAATATGAATTGTATTCAGCGCTGACAAAGACTTTTCATTCCATTCAAATCTTTTCTCAATTTGTCTCCAGCATGTTTGCATCAATGTTGTGTAGACTGACGGTATGCACGAGCTGAGCTCCAGGCAGATGTGAATCCAGCTCTGTACCCTGTTTCCCCTATGATAGGCCATCCCCATCAAATAAGCCACCCCCGCAAATAAGACACCCACTGATACCTGTGCCTCCGTGTGATTCCGTCAGGGTTGGCTGCAGTGCAGGAAGGACAAGCAAGCTGCTGATCCCTGCCATAACGAAGTCTGTTACCCCGCCATACTGGTAGAACCCAAAAAAAGTGAGTCAGTGAAGGGTGTGGCAGCTGCACTTCCCAATAGCAGAGAAGAGGTGAGACCTTACCCCAGATGGCCTTTGTCATGATATAGTTGATTGGCACAGAGTGATCAGAATAAGACATCCTCCTGAAAATAAGACCTAGGACATATTTTGGCATTTCAAAAAATATAGGACAGTGTCTTACCATTGGGTAAACAGGATATTTATAGACACTACACCAAACTCCAAGCAAATATCCGAATCTAACTTTGTATAGGGGAGTGCGATAGGAGGAGAGAGCAAAGTGGCTGGTGGATGCTAGGCAGAGCTCCATGTCCTTAATCAATCTTGCTGATTGATTGGTTCAGAGATGGCAATCCAGGTAAAGCAGTATTGATGCACCCATCAACCAGTGTGTGACCATCTTTATCACACATAGCATCTACCCATTGCTCTTTAGAGTTCGAGATAAGGCTTGATCATAGAGATGGATAAAACGCTTAAATGAACAGACTGTATGTGCAATGCCAAGCCAGCATTCTTCTTCATGGTAAGGCCAAAACTCCACAAAGCAACTGTAGTGGTAAAATATTTTGCGGTTCTTAGCAGCGGCAATCGTGCGGCCGCATTAATGGAAACAAGCCCTTTCCGTGAGCTGCACTCGGGGAGGCTTACCTGCTGTCCTCCATGGTCAGCGTCCTGCACTTGTCACCCATAGACCCACATAAGTGATGACATGGGTGAGATGCCTTGCCATATGATTGTGTTTTAATACAGGAATAGGCCCTGTAGGTCCTCATCAGAGAGGTTTAATCATTTAAAGCTGGAGCTTCTTGGTCCTAAATCTCAATGTACTTTATTACGCAATGACATTCCTCATCTAGTTAGACTTGTACTCTTGCTGTGTGCAGAAGCTTAAACATTGCAATGAGCATGTCATACCAAGACAAGAAGTCATCTTTTAGACACAGAGACAAGAAATGTATTTTATTCTAATGATTTATTTACAAGTATAAGGCGGAATTAGCTCTTTTTCCATATAGTAGTGTAAAAAAAGAGCCTTTGTCATCCCATATTACTGTGCTTACATTAGTAATCATCTCAACACTGTAGTACATTTATAACAAAAACATCTTTAAAAGACAAGATACATGTGCTTGACAGTTTCACAAACTTTTTTTTGTTGTATAAAAACAAACTAGTGATAAAGTGTGCCAGTAGACTAAAAAACAAAAAAGAATATTAGGTTTATTTAATAGCATGTGGCAGAGTGGGGGTGTGCAACCAATGAGAAACACCTGTAGTCAAAGTCCACTTTTTAAAGCTATAAGCAGACGTCTGATTGGTCGTACAGAACACCCCTCTGTGCAAAGTGCTATTAATTCAGTCTCTTTTTTTTTGTTCACCACATCCTTTTTTTTTTTAAGTAGTTTCTCCCCGATTCTTTTAAAGTGATATGTTCAGCTTAGTCTTCATGGTCGGAAGAGAATCGATAGGCACTTTATTAAGTGGTGATAAAACATCTAAACAGTAATGTAGCAGATTGCTTGTGAATGATCACAGAAAACTTGATCCCCTAATGACACCCGCACAAAAGGTGATCATGCTTGGTTAAGGCTTCTGAAAATAATGGGAACGCTTGGAGGACAATTGATGGAACACAACTCTACAATGAAAGATTTTGCCAACAAACAGATCTCTCTGACATGGGTACTACAAAGGAAGATGCTCAGTTTCTGTGAAACATTTACCATTGGTGGTCCATGTGCTCATAGGTGGGGCAAACTAGGTCTAGTTTGTGGGGGGAACCAGTCCACAGGAATATATGGAGCTTGTAGCCGCAGCTGTCTGCGTGGATAGTATGGCCTCCAGTTTCCATAATAAAGAGTGTAGATCAGGGGTGTCAACCTCAAAGCGGGACAATTTTTAAAACATTGACAAAGTCTCAGGCCAACTTTATTTTATTTTGAAATTGCAAATCCCACTACAAGTGATAGTTTAAAACATATTGACTAAGCACACACGGACTAAAAATAAACTGCACAGTGTGTGTGCCATTGCTCAGAACCATCCTGGTTCCCCTCTCCCCAGATCTGCCTTCCCTGCAGCCACCCTACCAGCTGCACTGGGAGTAGAGAACTATGAATCCCAGCATGCTCCAGGCAGTGGGCCCTCACTGTGCAGTTACTGGAAGGCATTACTGAGCTCTCAGGACTCGTAGTTCTCAACTCCCAGAGTGGGAGGACGGAGGAGCGTTCAGTGCAGCTGGCAGGGAGGCAGATCTGCATAGGCCAGGAATATTTACCCAGCAGGCCAAAGTTGGTCCCCAGGCCAGAGTTTGACACCTGTGGCATAGAATGAGAGAAAACAGAAGCATTTCACCAATATAAGATTAATAAAGCTGAACTCCAGGTTGATAGAACATAACTCAATGAATGCAGCCATGTATAGTTATTGACGAATTACATCATTCCATGTAAGTAATACAATCTGACTAGATCAGCAGCTAGAGCTTGGACTAGGAGAGAGAGAGAGGCCATGACACGTCTGTTATACTGTAGTGTTAATGTGTCATGCTGATCCTGACTCCACTGTTCACTAAGGTGGGATTCTAGAACCTGGACAGAAATACAGATTTTTCAACATGTTATCAGTTGATTTAGGTTTGGCCAGAGTTCAGCTTCATGTCTACTTGCTATGGTTGTACTTGGGTGCCTAAGGCATAATGTATGACCGGCAAAGTATGGAAATCGCTGACTTGCGACTCCTGAGACTCATCTACAAATGTTCTTATATAAGTCAGTGAGAGTCAGTAATCTGGTAATTAGTATGATTGCAGAATGGACAAAAAGATGGAAAACATCAACAGAAGCAGCAAATAGTGCAGGAAAATCATTGCACAGGTAAAAGATATGTAACTGCTGGAGGACAGAAGAGGGTTGGCGAGTCAGTAGTAGGTTATAGGAAAAAGGAGGCCATAAAGCAATGAGATGATGGAATCGGGGTAGGGGTTATGTATGGTGATGATGTGCAAAATATAAAAAGCTTATTTCAGCCTAAAATATGACATTTACACTGAATACACAGCTCTATGATATGCTTTGAGATGTGATAAAAGGACAAGGACCACCAATGGTAATTACCACACACGCAGGATTAGTAATGGCAGTGTCTTCACATTATATTTCATATTTTCTTATTTGACTTAAACTTGGGAAAGTTTGGTCATCACAACTAGAGCCTCTCCAGAAAGTATTTTCCATTTGTATGGCAAGAACAGCATGTAACAGATTCCTCCAGACTCACAGTCTATGGGATATGTGGCAGCACAAAGCAAATGATCTCCGGATCTTACCGAAACATCACAGCGCTTCAAAAATGTCAACCCCCGATTCCCATTTTCTATACACAGGATTGGCCAGGAACCATCTGCAGTTTATTTTACCATTAGGATATTACTCAGGCTTGGGATGAAGATCAGTGAAGATGGACAGGCAGTAGGGTAGGTGAGCTTTGTTGGCTCCATACACTGGAGACATCACAGTGATAATAAACTGTCCCAATATAATCACAATGGTCATACTGGGAACCTCCAAACCATTACTGTGCAGAGTTCATTCAGTGGTTTCCACTCACAGTGACATTACAACAACTCATAACATGTCCACAGATTAGTTAGCAAAAATGTTCTTCTCTCCAATGATGCTTAAGAAACATAAAAGAAAAAAACTGACTTTGGGTCTGAATCTCTATTTTTGGTTTATTACTGATATCCCTATTGTGTTTAAATGTGCAACGGACAACCCTAACCAATGACGGCTCAGCATCATGGGTGACCCCCTGTTCTTGGGTTCTCTAATGCTGGGCATACACGGATTGATTGCCGTGCAACAGAGGAGCCGTCAAGCTCAGCGAGATGATGTCATCATGCTGCGTCCTAGCTTCCTTGAGATCGATGCCACCCAATACTTTGGATGTGGACCCTCAGTCCTCACCCAAAGTAATAGAAGTCGAGCAGGGTTTACCAACATGTTGGTTCTCTGTTCAACCAAGTGATTGATGCTGCTCAAAGGCTATGTCCCCACTTAGACGATTAATCGCCTCCGCTCGCAATTTTCATTTGGGGGCGATTGACCAGGCGATTTTTACCTGCGATAAAAAAAAGCAAAAACATTCCCATTATAAAACAAAATCACCTCCATAGAGAATAATTGGACGAAATTTTTGATCGCCTCCATTCATGTCTATAGGTGCAATCAGAGGAAAATAATTCCGGTGATCAGAACGCGGCCCCAATTGCAACCGCACGATCTTATCAATGGGGACAAGCCCATTCAAAATAGTGTAGGCGATTGACGGCGAATCCGCAGCTGATTGAAAATTGTAAGCGATTGATCGCCTAAGTTGGAACATAGCCAAAGAAAGGCTGAGCGGCTTGAATTTATTTTTTAAGGATTTGAGCACAATGGAGCGCAGTGAACGCGTTGTGGATTGTGCTCCATTCGAGCCACGTATGCTCAGCTTTAGACTTGTGTAGTCATTCAGTGAACTAGTAGTAGCTTAGCGTGCAAGACGCAGAAAAATCTTGTGGTTTACCTCACAAACTATCTGCCTTTACTGTTTGTAGAAGAAAAAAACCTATTTCTAAACGTTCTTAGAAATCGGAAGTCGATTAAATACATTCTAGCAATAAAACGGCTTACATAAAATCCAGGCGTGTCCACCTTACCACTTACAGGAAATTCATGAATAGGACAAACTTCTTTATACAAACATCTTTGAGATGAAAGGCAACTGTAACAAAAGTGATTATGTCTCACATTTTTTCTTTTTTTTCTTTTTAGGTAAATACCAGATTACAACATAAACAGAAGCAGTGCTATAACTGCTGAAAACAAAGTAAGTGGTGTAAATGCTTAAATGACCAATTTCGGACTGAACGATAACAAGAAAATAATACTTTAGTCAACTGATCCACATAAGTATAAAAAGAAAAATAAAAGTAACCATTGAGTAGACGCCTCAATTCATTCCGTTCCCACATAACATCGTCAGTAAAAAAACAAAAATAAACCCAAAAAATTAAAACAAAAAGAAAAGCATGGCAGTCATCTCTTGACTCTTCATGAATCTCGGCTGAAAGATATGTTCTTCGGGGAGAGAGGGGATAAAACGTCACCAGTGATTGTCTCATCATAAAACATCCTTCCATGTAGATAACACTTCAGACCAAGAAGACAAGGGCAAGGAGACAAGTAGAGGTCCATTGTTGCTTTGCCCGTATTGCAAAAGGCACTGAAAAGAAGCGAGATGTGTACCACAGTACCGTTCCATATAAAAAATAATACAAAGTCTTTCATGAAAATAATTATTGCCTTTAATTTCTTTTTATGTTCAGTGTTCCTCAGGAGTAGAAGGGTCTTCCCTGTTCTTGTGGTAATCTGTTCAGCCGTGCTACCTGAGACGGAGATGGTGGGACGTCTTGGCGAAAAGGACCTTTAGATTGGGTGTAATTTGAGTCGTAATTGTCAGACCCGTCAGACACCTTTTTTTTAAGCTGCTGTTCTTTCCGCCTCTGTTCCTGTCTGAGAAGTTCTTGGGTTTCCATCATGACCCTGGCGTTGAATCCATGTCCTCCCATGTAGCCATTCCTTGAGCCCTGATAGCTGGAATATCGAGGATTCTCCTTGGCGCTTTGGAAACCCTCTCCGGGGGAATAGGCTTGTTCCCATGAGTCTTGAGACACAGAACTAGGATTTTTGCGGCTTTGCCTACATGTGGACAAAACAAAGGGCTGTTAGATTTAATAAGAATGGATGTCATGAAAATCCTAGCAATCAACATCTCTTATTTAATACGTTAAGTCCGCTAAATATTCCATTTAACGTGTTTTGGTGTTCCTGTTTGATGAGTGTAAAACTCTGGTCATCAGGAAATGAATACAGATTTATGTCTGGAAATATCAGCCCTTCAGAATAATTCAATTTGGTGTTGTAAAGAATAGGAGCAGCAGACAACTGAGCAGAGTTGTTGCCGCCACAAAAGATCTCAGCCCAGAGAAGGACCTTGGGACGTCATACACTGCTGGCACATCAACTTTCTGTACTTTAGGAGTCTATATAGAGATTTGTGTTTGCTCAGCAAATTCCTTTTTTTTTAGATTCCAATACATTTTAAGGCCTCCATACATGTCTTGATTTTTCATCCAATCAACTTAATTCAATCAAGTTTTTGGTTGATTGATCGAAAATCTATGGCAGCCCACATGGTTAGATCAACCTAAGACAATTCAAAATTGGAAAAAAAAATATTGAAAAATGATTGGACGTGCTGGAAAACTTTAATTGGTTGTATTGAAATTCATTACGATCCCAAAAAAGTTGATCAAATATCTGTTACTACAGTTGGCAAACATACAATCAATCACAGATTTCCCTGACCACCAAATTTTTTTCTTTTTTAATTTGATTGAACAGAAAATCTAGATGTGTATGGGGGGCTTAACATTTTCTTTATTTCAACATAAGTTGAACTGTCTGTGCAGACAAAACTCTAGGATTGGACTATTAGCTCCCCAGTATAAAATGCAAACAACTCCTATGCAGAACAAACACTTTAACATGTGAACTATTATTTATAATTGCGATCTTCAAATCTGAACTCTGTAAATGCTCTGTAATGCCTTGACACTCAAATGAATGCACTAGGTCAGTGATGGCAAACCTTTTAGAGGCCGAGTGCCCAGAAAGTTCCGGCATGGCAATTTAACCTCAATTACACAACTCATATACACACATAAAACATGTAAACACCCACTCTACTTTCCTATAAGATAGAATAGGAGAGAGTATGGGGAGCTGTGTGCAATCAGAAGAGAGGGGAAGAGAACTCACAGCATTGAAAGCCAGTAGGCTGCAGTTCTTTACTCTGTGCTGACTCACAGCTCACGTGCCACATCTTGCACACATGCCTGTTGTTTGTTTGGGCATGTACTGCATGAAACATTTCCATTGATTTCAAATGGGCACAATAACTGCGCGTTATTGTAAACATGCCAATGAGTGAGCTGTAAACCAGAGAAAATCGTGCCTGTGCCCTACTGGGCATTCTAAATGGGTAAAGCTGGCGAGTGGAGTCTAGGCCATCCTAGTCCCTGAAGACAGTGACTTGTTTCTTAGCATTAGAAATCTAACAGAGTTAACCATAAGGAAATCTAATATTTGAGTCCTAAACATACAAGAGACTTTTCCCACCAGTGAGCCTCAGCATTAGCTAAAAACATTACAAAAACACACACAAGAACCAGAAAGAGATAGGAGTGTATAACGTAACAATAGAAGCTCTAAAATATTGACCCTCAGATTTGGAAAGTTTCCCTTACTCTCTGGTAACACTCGATAAGGAAATAGGTGGAAATCTAAGCCCGGAGAGACATAACACATTAGATAGGCGCTCTAATTCCTTTTCCACTTCAAAGATTTTTAACTTACAATTATAGCCATAGTGTATATTAAGTTTTTTTAAAAATTGTCACAACCAATATTACTGATACTGTATGGAAATTCTTTAGAAAAAACTAAAATGGGAATATAAGGATATGATAAAGGGGATGATCTTTGTGATGATAAATTTCTTTTTTACTCCACTCCTACATGAACATGTTTGAAGTTTTACCCTTTATAAGCAACTCCAACAGCAGTGCACAGAGGAAGCGATTTCACCGCTTTCATCTCTGCAGAAAGAAAAGTTGGACAAGTTCTAAGTATGGACTGTAAAGTCCTCCAGCGTCATGGCTGCTGGGACTTCTGATATCAAAGAAGCATCACTGACAAGTGCCTCACTGTTCCCAGCAAGCGTCATGTCTCCCCCCTCCTCCCTCTGATGGATTGCCTTGCTTTGACCCACTTCTAGGAGCCAGGAAGAGTCTCTTCCCCCGGCCTTTCCTCTGAGGAGTGGTATTCCTGACAGTCGTGTCTGGGCTCTTTCTGTCGGCTGTGCCAAGCTACATTAAGTTTCAATACTGTAGGAAGCCGGCTGTGTGAGGACTCCTGTAGATCTGAGGTCATTGAAGTTATTGCCTCAAGGTATAGAAAGCACAGCGTGTGCCAAGAACCTTTTAATTCTATGAAGGTCAGTCTTTGAAACAACCGCTGCTTTGGAATAGCCGGCAGTTAAATAAAAAAAACTCCAGGCTGCTGTACATAGTCGTACAGTTACACTAGAAAGCCGTACGAAGCTGGTGTGTGTACGATGAGCAGAGCTGTACTACTGGCCCAACGTCTACAATAACCTGATATGATGTCTCATCCAGAAGACTGGAGGCCAGTGGCAGCTGGGGGGTAAAGATGACAAAGTATATCAGAAGATATAATGTATCACCATGTACAGGTATATACTTGTAGACAATTCCACAAATATTCTACCTACAGTTCCCTACTAAATGACTAAAATTACTGCACATGACTCTTCACCAAGTCAACGTTTGTCTGTTTAAGTGTTCACTCCTAAAATAATAATTAGGCCTGAAGCCACACAGTGTGTGAAGCCAAACTATAGAACACTTTTTCTTTTGGATGGAGCAGGAAGGGAGTTACAACCTTAGTGACACTGACTCTGTCTGTCTTTTTTTTAGATGTTAGTTAAGCACTGGCGACTAAGTTTCTTTACCAAAAACAAAAGTAAAAATACCAGATCAAACGCCTACATGGATCCTTCATTGTCACAATGACCAGTTTTGTCAAGTTGGGCTTTATCTGACATAATTGTAGTTGCATAGACCACAAATGATCAGGACCTTCTACCGTCATGGATTAGAAGAACTTAGGGTGGACATGCACTGGTTGATGTTCATTCAATCAATGAACCCTCGAGTGCAGCGTATAGATGTCACCACGCTGAGCTAGAGCGTTCATGGGCTGAACAGAGAATCGATGGTCACCACAATGCGCAATCGATCCCGCTTGTTAATTTGGATGGGGACAGAGGTTAATGGCAATCAAACAGGTATTTACCAACATTTTGGTTCCTTGTTACATCTAGCTTTCTCGAAGAAAGGGCGACCGCAATTGATTCCCAAACAATTGATCACCGCAAGTGGGCACGGTGATCGATTGCTCAGCAATCGATTGAAAAAGCGACCAGTGTATGCTCACCTTAAGTTGAAGACTGACAGCCAAAATTTTATGTCCAATGAGTGTGAAATGGTAATGGTTATCTAATCCATTAGGCCTTTGTGATTGGAGGGAATACCTGCAGGAACTAATATCATCACTAAAGCATGTGCAACGATGGCAACAGACATGTCAGATCTTATAACCCAAAGAAGGGAGAAGCCTGAGGCTGCACTGTATTAATTGGTAACAAGGCCATCTCCTCAGCTTTACCCTTTAAAAAGATTGTGAGCCTCAGAACAGACATAAATATGTTGATGTTGAAAAAAAAAATGGCTATAAAAGTTATAGATAGTAATAACTACATAGATATATGTAGCTATAGATGAAACTTTTTGGGACAATGTGTCAGCTTCTAGCTCAGACACCAATGAAGTGAGAGGAAGTGATGTGAAATCCCCTCACAGACACATTGGAAGATTTCTAGTGATAACAGAAAAAAACGTTTCCAATTTAAACCCTCATCTGCTATTAAGTTTTGGATTTAGATTGATTTAGCTGTATGTAGTGAAGCCATTTAAAAACTGAATGAAAAAAAATGTTTTGACTGGCTGATATCCTACTCATGTATGAACTTTGGGATGATTATCAATTTTACAATAAAAACTTCTTTAACTTTTTATATATAGTTTATATTTGTGAGTTTGCTGTATACAACGTTGCGGCAGTACTGTTATAATATCTAATAGACAAATGGTTTTCATTTATTTCTGGCTAAAATGACATAAACCCCTCAAATAATGAAAAGCAGACACGTAAAATGAAAATTCTTATGGCGGATGAATACTGACCAAGGCGAAGTGAATAACATGGATATGACAGAGTGGAAGCGAAGTCATGAGACTTATTTCATTCTCATTCACATCTTTTAATTTAATTGGGGATCAAATGGTATTAGTGAATTTTCATTACAGCCAGAGCCCTTCGATCATCATATTGCTAATTGGAATCGGATCAGCTGGTCATCTAATCCAAGTATAATATCAATATATTTTCATTACTGTATATGAATTAAGGTAACAGCTAAATGCAGCGAGCGTTTAATGAGCAACATAATCTACTGCGGCTTCGAAAAGAATTTAACGGCTCAGCCTACAGCAGCTGCGGAGGTCTCATATACAACCTAATAGGCATATATTATAGTAATGAAAAGGAAAAACAACAGTGACCCCGCTGGCACAATGCCATAAATACCACATTCATTAATTACATAAAATAAACCTGCGGGCAATGCCAAGACATCCAGGAAAGTTTGATGCCACAAATTTTACACAGCAACGAATGAAGAACAAATGTTCAACATGGCCACCGCAGAGATGGACAGAATAGGGCCTAGACGAGGTACTGGCGTTGGTCTACCAAAATCTTGATTAGGGAGGACACCAAGTACAGAAAATGTGCACCAAACTGGCAATGAACCATCAGACACCAACTGCTCATCCCAAGTGCCATTCCCCTTGTTAAGAAACAAGCAGGTGAACATCTTTGACCAACTGCAATCTCTGTAGTATGTGACCCTATACCTTCAAAAAGAAAACCAATAAGAACAAATTTAAAATGACCAATACTTACCAGTGAGATGGCATGAGCCAGTGCGGGGGTCCGAAAATCTTTACTAAACGATTGAGAATGCCATAGATAGAATACTGAATACACATGGGACCAGTCACAGAGGCTGCAGGTGCCTGCAGGGAGACCAGCAGACACCTGGACAGGTAAGTGGGATCCTGACTCTAACGTGAGTATAAGCTGAGGAGAAACATGGCTTATACTCAAGTATATTCGGTCCCTTGTGATCCCAAGAGCTTGCAGAGCCACCCTTACACAGCTCATTTCCCAGGCAATCTTTGTGCGATCGTGTTTGATCGATTCTGGTTACGTGCACAAGGTGGGCAGCCATTTCCTAAACATTGATCGGCATGAATGTGCTCTTGTGGATTGTTCTAGACTCAAACAAAAACTCGCCCCGTGTATGGCCGACTTAAATCTCTTGATTCATTCTATAGACAAGAAGACCTCAGTCTAGAGTCTTAAGTTTAAATTGTGTTTTTTTTGTAAATTTGTATTGTTGTTTGTGAATGCAACATTTGAATGTATAGGTCTTCTTTAAATGTTAAGATACTTATTATAGTAAAGTCTATACATTAGATTATATAGACATTATTTGTGCCCAATCCTCAGTCAAAGTGTATTTATTCCCACTCTCTGCCTCATCTGAACCCATCCACAGACTGACACTGGGCAGGAAAGGGCTTTCACAGCTGTGTTAGTGGTACATTTATCTTTTCCATGAGTATTGATCACTCTGTGAAGTGTTGTATTTAAAAATATGAAGGTTACCTAAGGAAACACATCACGTCTTCATACTCAGGCACAGACTTCCATGACATCTGATACGGCGATGTATTTGCAGACATGCTTGGAGTCATGGAGGTGCGTCTCTGACATCCTCACCTGCAGCTGGAAATACCTGGCTTGCTGCGCTCACTAAATGCATCTATTTTGGTACAGATCGCATCTGGGAACCACTCAATAGCAACACAGCTGCCCGACGTAGACATCAGAGATGCCTCCCCACTGACTTAAAGGCCAACCTGTGTGTACGATGAGCCAAGGGCAACCCGACCCCCCACCACCCTGCACTGAACTAAACTGCACTTTCTGTCAGCATTCGGAAAGCTGAGGAAGGCCACTGGGTTGGCTCTCAACTAACTCTCATCATAATTTCTGCAATATATTATTGTTCTATAAATCCAGACACACTTCTGCTATAGAATTCTGTTTATTCCAAGCTCGAGCATTTAGTCTGTTTTCCCCTCTAATACTCCTGTGCTGCAGAGAATCCTAGTATGTGTATTCCAGCTAATTCTGCAGTAAATGTTTGACAGAGCGCCTTCCTTGCATAAGTTGCACTTCTGCTGCTTGCTTTATGTCTCCAGAAACAGCTGTTACAGTATCTCCTTCAGCAAACAGCCACCTCTAACAATCAAGTGTTTACAGAACATATCATGGGTCAGCACAATGCTGGGATTTACGCTTCTCCCCCCTTCTTCACCTCCTCTGGATGGCGGCTCAGAAAACTTTACCATAATTGTACAACTTTTAGGATCAAAGGCTTGCCGGCGGTGACGAATCGCAATGAAATGCCGGCTTAAAACTGAAATGTATTCTGTTATAAAAGTATGTGCGGACTTCCGCAGGAATCTAATTGGAAAAAAAAGTTATTAGTTTGAAATGAAAAGCGGTTAATTCGCCCTCATGATGCAGACACATGCATTTTCCCAGCTACACTCCGGTATTTGTAGTCACACTCGTCTTTGTGACCTCTAAAACATTTGGCTTTCAAAAGAAAAAGCTTTGTGTTTAATAAAAATTTCTCGGATCGCTGATTTTAAATGCTCCAAGTGACTATCCATGCTTCTCTTTTCACGTGACGCTCAGTCACTCGCTCCTGGATAGTCAGAGCGGCTCTCGCTTATCTTTCTTCCTAAGCTTTCCAGTCTCATGTGTACAAAACAAGAACATATGTGGCCGTCCTTTATAACAGATGACGGGATACTGACTGGACACAAACTTTTATCTCAGAGCTGCCTTTAGAGAAGACTGAAGGCCCCCATACACGTCTAGATTGTCTGTTCAATCAATTTAAAAAGATCAATTGATTGTAATCTATGCCAACTGTATCTATGCGGAATTGAATGAAGGTTCAATTTCCACCATAAAGGGGGGATTTCCACATTCGTCGGGACCCCCTCCGCTAAGCCTATTGCTTGGCGGGAGGTCCCAATGGAGCACATTCACTTACCTGCTCGGCAGATGTGGAACCCCCCTAAATGTCTGATGGAGGAGCATGCTGGGAGAATTGGGTCATCTTCGGGTAGGACGAAGGATTTGTCTCCACTTCCCCCTCTAACCATGGTCTACACAAACACCTACATCAGGGATGTCCAACCCGAGTTCCTGATGACCACACACACGTTGGATTGAGGTCTAAAAACAGTAACATGTTCTTACTGTTTGCAAACCAATCTTTACTTTGCAAAGGGAGAGGAGAGGATGTTCTACATGATCATCTGCCTGAATCCTACATGAACCCTCTATAGGAAGCCTCTACTTCTTACTTGGACTGCTGAAACTTGGTAAAAGCTAAAAAGGCAATAGCCAACATAGTGGGAAAAACATCAGGTCCACATACATCCAGATTGTACGGGTGGCAGATCTGGTGACCTCTACTGACATTCATCCCAATGACTATACTGTTAAAAGCTGTGTAAGTGTATTCTATACATAATCTTCTAAAAGCGGTTCTGAACCATAAAAAATAAACCTATATACACATTACTTACCTTTATGTAGTGAACCTTTAAGAAAGACAGCCTTGCCAGATAATAGCCAACATCCCAAACTAGTAGATCCCTCTCTCTTGTATGTATGAATCTTTATGTAGTCTTTGTCCACGCAAACCAATCCCTAAACATGAAAAACCATACTAACCTTTCTCTTCTTTCTTTCTCTGCTACCATACTTACAGCGTCCAGTAATCTAGACCCCAAGATGGCGGAGCGAGACTCTTCTAAACCAGGGTACTGACAGCTCGATATTTGAGCCGTCCGATGTACCCTGCAGCAGCGTGATGACGTCATCACGCTGCTGTCAGATATCGGAGGAGCCGGGGAGAGACAGTTCTGCTCTCCCCCACTCAGCCGAGCTTTGCCTAGAGACATCCGACATTGACCGTATCAATCAATCCCGCTCGAAAACAGCGATGGGGGCATATTATATGGATCAGATAGATGGCTGTGAATGCGCAAGGCGCTCGAAACGGCCATCGATTTGACCCATATCTCCATGTCTTGCTTAAAGCAAGGGACGCTCTGCCCCTCCAGTGACTCCATAGTGGGCTGCCCTGCCAAAGGAGACTTGGAAGGTTAGACGTCACTGTTGATGTCAACCATTCCAGGTCACCTTGTGCCGGGAGACATAGTGGCCCAACCCCTCTGGAGGAGCAGAGAGTCACCGAATTTAGAGGGCATTCATGTTTTGTAATTAAACCCCAGTCTCCACTCCTGGTGCCGATAACCGAAAGTAGAACAGGAGGTAATAGGACCGTTTTAAGTCTCATAGGCTTGCTTATTGAATGAAGACTAAATTTAATAAACACATATAGGGTTCAACAAATAATATAATATATCACAAATATGGGTTTTATCATTTTTTTTTATATCCAGCCAAGTACACACACAGCCAACAAATCCCGACTAATTAAAAGCAGATCTATTCTTGAATTGCTTTGCTAGATTTTGAAATGGTTTCCTGGATGTTTTAAACTCCTTTACCTCAGCAATTACACAGTGAAGGCCGGGAGACCAAAATATGCAGTGAAGGATTTCACATCATTGCAAAGCGTTAAGCAGTAAAGAAATCGCCCACATTTCACTACGGCTCAGAGTAGCGATCAACTTCAGAACATAAACAAGTGTCCATTCTGGTAAATTTTTAGGAGGATCAAATTTAAATCCGGTCTCCCATCCTTAAAAAGCGTTTGTTGCCTTACAGTTTAAATACACAATTTTTGGCTAGAAGAAAATGCTATGTATTTTTTTCGCTCCACAGGAAGCAGTAGAGTAGAATTGTCCTGCATCTACCGTAGAGAATGACCCTTGCTCTCTGGTTGGAACCAGTAGTCTCTTAGCAGTGGTCCCTGATACCTACAGGTTGTGGTTGGAGCTCTTATACCATTGAATTTCATGCTTGATGCTAATTTAGATATAGGACTGACTCCGCAGGAAACCTTTTCTATGGTTCTACTCAGATTGTGGCCACTCTTCTGACAACTCAAAATGTAACCAGTTTTTGTTGTAAAGCTCAGAATCCATTCAGATTATTGAAAATGAAAGCGGTGTGTATGATGTTGGCGCTAATTAAACACAAAATAATATTAACCCCTCCCCCCAGCGGTATTTCTAAATGTGGTGTGTGGGGACATTTCTAATGCAAACAGTGCTAACCCTAAGCCACACTCATGGTAGGTGACCCCATGGCATCCTCTTCTGCAGTGGTTCCCAAACGGGGGGTGCAAAGGTATGCCAGGGGGGCGCGGGCCCTCATTCTTAACCTGTGTTTGAATAGGGAGGGGGGGGCTTGCAAATAGTAAAGGGGGGCCCTGCAAGGTAAGTTTGGGAACCACTGCTCTATGGGCACTGTCGGGGATGTCTATTGCCTGTCTCGTAATAAAGGAGTGGGCAGTGACACATGGGTGGGCTGCCAGCACCTATGCCTGTATTAAAGCAAGTCAGGAGGGGGGCAAAGAGGGCACAAAATATATATTACTCTGTATTCTGTTCAAATTTTGGTACCACTTTCAGCACTTAGTTCCTGATGGAATCAGACCGCCAGGAAGGTCAATAATAACAATAAAAGCCAAAAAACACGATTATGAGAATGTTTTTGAAAAATTACCAATGCAGTTATATCATAAAAGACAGTAACAATGACTGCGTACTGAACCATCATAAAGAAATACAGCGGACATAAACCACACTTTAAAAATACAGGGCCGTTGCAGTGTGTAAAGTACCAAGGAATGGCTTGTGGCTGTCACGGCTTCTGTGAAATTGATATTAATGGGAAGTGTGAGCTTCCTTCGTCTGATATTTCAGCCCTGCTAATGGATATTCCACAAAATGTAAATGATCCAAGTCTGCATTCAACCTGAACAGAGACAAAAGGGGCCAATTGTACAGCACAGATTTATGGGTACGGGCTCGCGGTATGGAGCCAAGGAGTTTATAGTGACACCACGACACTGTGTGAGCGCTATCCATTATCCTAGCATGAGTGATGGGGAGTGACGGGGGCCATGTTACCTGGGTAATGAACTGTACTGGCGCTGGGCTTGCTGGAAGCTGTCCCGCTCCTCCTGTCGTTGCCTCTGCATCTGAACTTCCACAGATACTGAATGGCGTCCGGTCTGATTATATGTTGTTGCGTTTGGCTACGGAGAAACAAGCAGGGCGAAAAAGTGATTTTCGAGCAACATACAAGGACGCGGGCAAGGTTGTTAGTCGGTACATCATGTGGATACAAGGCTGGACATTGTCACCGCTGAGGACATTTCCACATTACGCTTGACAAGAAACGTCAAACAGTTTGACAAGTAAAAGATGTCTGCATTGGCAAGGCGCACGTCTTACTGCTGTTATTTAGATTGGCTCACCAGAGTAGGCTGGATTGTAAACATCTCATTCTCCTTGGAGTGGAACTTTCAGAGTGCTTACAGTAATTACAGCCGCATGAAACCTCCACTTCAAGTAGCCGGATTACACCCAGCACAACACGCATCTGGTTTCAGCCAATGGACCCAGAACATGGGAGCTACAATTCTATTGTGTGTGGACAACGAGGGTCCGGAGCCACACAAACTAGAAATAGAACAACATACAATGACTAAAAGGAACACTTTAGATAAGGACATAAATACATAACTAATATACATACATAACAAATACAACATTGGTAAGGAGAATATAAACTATAACACTTGCATAACCTATTTACTGTTATCCTTCAGTAAACTGACCCTGCCAAGGAACCTCATTTTACCCCTAGTATTCTGGAAAAACTGAACGACTCGAGTATAAGCCTAGGGTGGGAAATGCAGCAGCTAAGGCACAGAAACAAGGTGCAAATGTGCTTTTGTTTCAGGTTTCATTATTTCAAGTAGCCAAACTGTGAGTGAACTATAAAGCCCCTGAACATGCATACATTAAGTTACATTTACCAAGTTTCAACTTGATGTTCAAAATTTACATGTGAGCAATCAGTTTTGTTTTAAAAGTTCCAACAACCATTCTCTACATCTCCAGCAATGTTGGTGATATCATGTTTATGTGCTTTGCAATTAACTCCGCCTGTGAAATTAATAGAGTTTCATCTCCTCTCGAGTATAAACCTAATTGTTTAATTCAGCTTATACTCAAGTATATAATGATAACTCAATGCAGTGAAGTTCAATGATCTACATTTCAATACATTCTCTTATGCTGCCATCAGCTATACTATACCCAAATCCTGTTATCAGCCTCCAAGCATCTCAGATATGCAGCAAACTATTTCCGTTGCACCCGCAAGTGTTTTTGGTATGTTCTGTGTTCCCCTCTTCTTATGAAACACTCAATTTAATAAAAGTTCCTTCAGGTTACTTGGGAAACTAATTTTACTATAAAACAGGAAAATATAGATCTTTTTGAAGTCTGGCATGATTTGTCAACATTAAGAACAAAAACATCCGATTGCAATTGTAATAAAAAGAACAAAGGATACTCCTACACCTGAGAAAACATGGCGTATCATGGGGTCTAGTTACACAAATGGAAGCCATCAAATCAACATGCCCAGTGCCCTCCAAAGTCCCGTTCTGGTAGTAATTTGAGGGCGGTGAACCTGATAAAGTAACACACACAATGATGTATCCCAGTTGTAGTGTAAAAACTGACACATTACTTCAAAGAACATTTCTAGGAATCCCTCTGCGGCGACTTTCATGTGTCCACCCAACCAGGTCTGGCCAATAAGGAGAGCTTACTTCCATGGCTGAGCTCAGGGATTACTTACACGGCTGATTAGGGGGATTGTTGGGGGATTTTTAGGGATTGGTGTTACAGAGACACAGGAATAAATTACCAGCCAGACTCTTCAAAATCAACTGCAGAACATTAGGAAGCAGTGCAGCTATTCTGTTCATATTCTATTCCATCAATGTAATGTATACTATGTATGGTTCTTCAGGTGGTAGTTTCTCAAGGCCGTGTCCTTATATGCTGAAGTATGTTATATTACATTGAGTGACGTACACATGGAGTGACTACACTGGGATTTTACATTCAAATCACTCCCAGTTATTGTTAAAACGTTTCAGAAAAGCTATCTTGATCTTTATCTTTTAGATTGTAAGCTTGATGGGTCAGGGTCCTCTTCTCTTTTGCCATAGTTTGAAGCTTGTTTGATTTTTAACCCCTATTTGACCTCCCTGACTGTCCCATTTTCCCTTCCTAAAGTGGTACAAGAAACACCCGCTAGCTGTGGCCCCACTACTCATATTCCTGGCATTACCAATCGTATGTGAGTTCCCAGGAACACCTATACCTGTATTTTATTACAGGTAAATGGCGAGGGCCCCCCAACCTTCCCAGCATCATCCCTGATGAGGAGCCGAGGAAGCTGCTGCAAGATAGCACGTGCTCCCCTGGAGAAGGCAAGCATTGCTTATTTTGCCCCAAGATTAACGATATCAGTAATTAAAGTCTACCCAGAGCCACACCCAGGAATGCTTGCCTTCTCCAGGGGAGCCCGTGCTGTCCTGCAGTGGCGGCTTTCTCGGCTCTTTGTCAGTGATCCCGCTAGTGTTGGCGTTTTATAATTAAAAGTTAATCATATGTATCTAGAAAGTAAGGTATTCTAACAAACTAACCACATCTGTATTACACCCAACACCCTAGTATACATCAGAGCTAGGTACATGGGTGCCAATGATGACCCAAAGTAGAGGAATACAGCAGTTTTAGGGTTAGGTTTGATCCCCCTCATTAAAATGAAGAGGCAGGCAGAGACCAAGGTAGGTATTACAAATAGAGTCAACAGCTATCTATGTTCGAGAATGGGAACCATAAATTAGAATGGGATTTAGGGGCATCAAGGGTGTGATGTGAACAGTTGCAATGTGTTGGCCCCATAGCTGCCATCTAATTTAACGAACTGCCCTACTACATCCCTGACCGTGTTGAGGATAGCGGATACTGGACAGAACCACTGAAAAGACCATTATTATTTTCTCTTGCCATAAATCTTTATTTTTTATTTTTAACAAAACATAACTGCAGTTTGTCCTAAAAATGAATCTTCTGTGTGTCAGCAACATCTGACATTCAGGATTGTAATTGCTAACATGGCTTCAAACTACCTAGCAGCTTCGAAATCTTTTCAAGGCCTTTCAAAGTCCTTTTTTTTTCTAGCGTGCTGTGTAATAGGCATTGAAAGTTTCTGCATAAACACAGATTATACAAAAAAAAAAATCGCAGAAAAACGTACAATGTCAGCAGAGCATTTACAAAGCGGTGCCGGGTCTAATTGGAAATATATAATTATATGATAGATTCAATACGGGGAATTGAATTCAAACCATTGTGCATCAAAATTACAAGCCTGTAGCTCAATAGCTCAAGTGATGTCCTTGAATAAGTTTCCATCCTGCATTTGGAGGTTACCAAGGGGAACAGGCAACCTTTTATTTTTCTTATTAAAAGCAGGCAGCAATGGGTAGCAGATGTATTAATTCAGACAGAATGTGAGAGTTTTGTACTACCCCCTGCGCAGTACACAGACACACACTGAAGGGCATTACCACTCGGCTAATGTACTGCAGGAGGACAAATATACAACTGCACGAGCAAAGGACGGCTGTAAACTCTAATCTAAGATCTGTCGCCTGAAAGTGAACAGAAATCATTCAAATCTCAAAATGTTAATGTTTCTGGAAACTAAACTGCAGATGCCATATACTATTTTATTCATTTTTGTATAGGAAACTACCTCAATGCACCTTAATGCAGCGTTTCAGGGGAGTTGCTTGGGCAAAGTGCCTTTAATCCAACACAGTGAAAAAGCTTCCAGAACACAAGGATACACTTGCTAATACTACAATTTGACAAATTATTATTATTATCATTAATTTTTATAGCGCCAGCATATTACGCAGCGCTGTACAATACATTAGAGTGGAGATACAACACACAATAACACACAGGTACAGGTATGACATAGTAGTAGAGGACCCTGTCCTGTCGGGCTTACAATCTAATAGAATCAAAGAGCGTGGCAGGTATTAGACCACCATGTATTGCAATAACTGTAGAGTTGTCCTTTCTAGGCTAGAGCAGACCTTAGACCCCAGGTGCCCAACCTGCGACCCTTTTGGCCGTCTTCAGCGGCCTCCCTTGGTCCTACACTTGCGGCCCCCGAAACTGTTAATATATAGGGCATAGGAACTCACCTGTCCACCAATCCCCCTGGACGAGTGCCTATGCTTCCACTATCCACCCAACGATTGTATAACATTGCTATAAACATTGTTATAACATTATTGCGGCACATAACCCCAGAATAGGGGCGCATTACATTTGAATTGAAGGTTATATGCCCCATAGATATCATCAAAGGTCATGTGCTCTATATATATATCATTAAAGGTTAAAGGCTTTGATGATATCTAATGAGGCACATAACCTTTGATGATATATAGGACACACAATGTGCATAACCATACTACAGTGCTCCCTAATGCTTGAAGTATCATTTCAAACAAGTTTTGATACCTAAAAATAATGTCTTCTAGCTATGCCTGCTGTCATTTAATTCATTATAAAAATGCTTATACAAGTCAGTGTAGATTGAAAATGTGCGGCCCTTTGGTCATGCCAAGGGCCACACTTGTGGCCCTCCATACCAACTCAGTAGCCCACCACTGCCTTAGACCATGACAACTTGGAACAGATATTGTAATCAAACTGACTGGCAAACTGATTAAGTCTTTTGAAAGGTTAAAACATTTTGCATATGTAATTGCCAGCCATATAGTGTGCTGGGATTATACACATTCTACTTATTGTGCCAATAATACGGGAAGGCAGAATCGGAGGTAGTAGGTCTGCTTTAATACAACACAGGTATGATGGACTTCTGGTCATGTGCTCCCTCTGATCTCTATCGTAGCGTTGTAGAACACATTTTTGTTCAATAATTTGCAAGACTTCAGTTGTTGTGAGGACTATGTACCTTAAGGGTCCATTCACACTAGTAGCAGGGCCGTGGCTTACTGGCCACTAAATGGGGGCGACTGCGGCAGGCCCATCACAGGCCCCCACTGCAGGTGCTCCTCCGTCAGTCCGCTCTCGTCTCGTTGATCAGAGGCCTCTCTTGCCACACTAGTAGCATTGCATGGTTTTCTGGCAGCCAGTAAATAAATATATATTTCGTTTATATATAACTACAATGTTCAGCTTTATACCTCTTGTACAAGTGTATAGAGGTGCTTTTGCTGTGGTAAAAACAAATGTGTTGCTGTAAGGCACAGAAATGTAAAATGTACAAACGTTTTTTTGAAGGAAATGTGTACCATGCTGCATGTGGTAACAATAGTGTGAAAGGGCCTTCACTAATGCTGGGCATACACACACCGAGTAGGTCAGACCGACCTACTCCGAGATGCTAATGTGATGACGTCATCAAGTTAGCACCCCGTTGCATTCTGGGGCCCCTTCAGTCGGCTGGGCACCCTTTGTGTGCCGGCCATAAGCTGCAATGAAGACCCCGTCTCCATTGCAGCTTATGGCATCGGCTTGCCTCGGCTTGCATCGGCCAGAGATTATCGGACGAGCTGTGGGGCGACAGGGATCTGTCGCCCCATGTGGGCACATGCCGATTAGCGGCCGATTTTTAACCTGACCTGTCAGATTAAAAATCGGCCGCTTATCGGCATGTGTATGCCTAGCATAAGAGAAACACTTGATAAGAGGAATCACTATGTATGGCCACTGATGAATGGTGATGCAAGTCTTTAATGTACCCAACACTTCAAATTTTGGGAGATAACAGAGTAAACTTATGTGACAGCTTCTTAGATAACTAAAATGATAACATCCATGAGCAAAACATCCTCATACAGAAAACAAGCCTCAACAATTATCAGGTGAATGCACTTTATCTGGTCTGGCGGACATTGATCACCCAGCATGTTATAACATGGAGTAAAAACCTTCGGCAATGGATAGAGGCAGAGACTATGTAACCTCACATTAGGGAACACAAGCGGTCTACAGGGGACTTCAAACTCCCAAACACAATAATGAGAAAACTGCCTCTTCTATGTGAACATAGTTGGTTAAATATCAGAATTCTATGAATGGAATCAGCACAAACATAAATTCACTTTTTCCTCCATTTTATTTTATCGGTAGCTGGTCCCATCAGTCGTACTGATGCACAAAGCGATATAAAAAAGCGAGATTAAACACCTTCAGAAGACAGACGAGGCGCAGTATATCTCCGCTGAGCGGGATATTAACACCTGTTCATGCCGTCACATCTGAGGTGCGGTCTACCTTTATATGCAAACTATATCATTACAACTGGATCCGGTTAGTGGCTTCACTCATCTGGCAGTAAAGCAGTTAAATATAACAAAGATAATATCTGTTTTAAACTTCCCTTTCAGCAGGCCTGCCATCTGCTCAGCACCAGTATTATTTGAAGTCTGAATGTTAAGTATGTAAATTATATTGCTCCAATTCTCCAGCATGGCCCAGGAAAGCAGACATCTGCTCAATAAGTAATAAGAGCTGGAAGCCGCATTGCCCTTTAAATACAGATGGGTGAGGCTGCTATCTAAGGACACAATGTGTTGTGGCTGCAGAGAAACAGATATGAAAAAGGTCAGACGGCGGCCATTGGAATTCTGTCATCCTTTCACTGATTGGTCTAAAGCTAGCCATACACGTGTCGGATTCCATGGCCGATTGATCACTGATCCGATCGATTCCGGCGATCTCAGCGGGAATCGGAGCTCCGATCCGATTCCTGGACGATTCCGTGTCCGATCACTTACTTCCCAAATGGCAACTCCCCCTGATGTGTGCAGAATCGGATCAGAAAGACCAACATGTTGGTTCTCTGTCGGATCCGATTCTGAGCCCCCGATCAATCGGACGCGAACGATCGGACAAGGTGGGCTGCACGCGATTCCTGCACGATCGTTTCGCGTGCACGCGCCCGGAATCGATCGTCCCGGAATCCGGTCGGAATCCGACCCGTGTATGGGGGCCTTTACAGTTTATAGGTGAAACATCATTCTGAGATTTCTGGTAGAACTATCTGTAAAAGCCAGTAACAACGAACCTCACATTTGATGCAGAACTGTGGCCAAAGAACGACCTGCGGTCACTAACACATCGCCACCCAATCCTTGTCCTGTTGTTCTTCATGGCATCAAGATGTCATGTGATCAAATGCTGAGCGCCATAAAGGAAGCTGGACCATTAAGACCTTTCACCAGTTCCACAATGGCACCATTTGGTACACTATAAGTTTATCTGTCTCTACCATGGTGGCAGTGGTTTGTGTTTTCCTCTTTCCAGGCCAAAACTTTTTATCCAACTGGTTATAACTATGATTTTACCTCAAAAAAAAAACGCGCCTGAACAAAGGACTCAAGAAATAGAGATGGACTTGAAATTTCGACTAGCCAGAAGGAAGACAGAGGGAAGCAGTGTTGGGAAAATGTTTTTCTAAAAAGGTATTGCCCTAGGACATATAGTTATTGAATACATTAAGCCTAGGTTGCAACTTAAAGAATTGGGACCCAGCTCTCTCCTGAAAGGTGATTCTATCATTTGAATAGTCTCTGCAGTGGGGAGTATAAATGACAGAGACACACGCAGGAAGTGGCTGTTAGATAAGGTGTGTCTTACAACAGGAAATTAAAAAATTGGCCTATTTTGGTGAACTTTTTTGAAATATTTGAGAAAATTGAAAATTGCATAAAAATAAGAGACTTCATGTTTTTGCTGAAGTTAAAGTTGCTTCCACTTGGCTAAAACTAAAAAATAACTATGTGATCCTATCACTGAAATCCTATCACTTGTGTTGTATACTAATCTTTTTCTTGACATAAACTAAAACAATTCTATACAAAAATAGTATACCATACCTATTTATTCTCTACAAATCATAGAATAACGGCCATGAAGGTTATGGTGAGAAGGGATTCAAAAAGCCCTCAACTTGAGCAGTGCATAGCACAGCAATCCTAGGACATGATGCCTTATTGGCTGATAACCGCTACACATTTCACACCGTCGCTGATCTGGCAACTGGTCTTCATTACGCAGATCTGCATTTTTACAAAGTTCAGCTTTTTCTCAGGACACTTCCCTATGAAAAATGGCATTTTTCACCCAAGTAAAAGAAAATCCAAACAGGGCGATATGCCCTAATAATTCACAAAGCAGAGATAAGATGGAGCTGCTACTGTGCAAGGCAAAGGCCAGGGAACTTGTCTGATGGATGGCTCTGGCTATTAGGAGGCACATTTAGTAAAACATACTTCATGTGTATTTTAAAAAGCACATACTTTATCACTGTTACAAAATGAATCATTTGTAAAAGATTTTTACAGGAAAGACCAGTGAAAGTCTAAATCTGAACTGAAGTGTCCTGCATTGTTTCAATAGCACCTAGGGCGTGTTTTCACTACAGCTCGCTTCCCCCCTGCACGTTTGCACGTGATTTTGCATGCGATCGGATGCAATTTTGCATGCGATCAGATACGTTTTTCTGATTGCCCCTAATCCTGCCCATAGAAAATTAATGGACGCAATTTATCATTAGGAGACACCCTAGTGAGTGTGCGCTTGAGTGGAAATTGACAATGAGTTTTAAAGGGTTGCTCTAATGGAAACAAGCCCTTAACCTCCTGGGTGTTTGGCCCGAGTTAACTCGATTTGAGTTTCATGCATCATAAAACTCAGCCCGAGTTATGTAGTGAGATACTCACCTGTCCGCCACATTTCCCTGGCGGTCGGGAGCATCGGCATGTATGCTGATGCTTCCGGGTCTGCCTCGGATCGCGCCACCGGTGATGCGAAGGGGGAGGGGGTAGGCGGCGCCATAGACCTCCATGTAACGTCTCCAGTGACTCCGGCAGGGCAGGCAATCATGGGGGAGCATGTCGTGCTCCGCCAGAATTGCCCAGAAAGTTCAAAGATGATTACATGTCTTTGCCACAAGGTCCCATTAGTTTCTTTGGGGTTGGGAGAAGAGGGTTTCCTCGATCCCCCAGCTCTGTCAGGGTCTAGTGATTCAATGTGTTCTTAATATCAATGAACATTATTATCAGTGATCAACGACCATATATAAATAGCTGCCCAATTAGGTAGATCACTGACCATTAGATTACGGGAAAACCGATACGAAGCAGTGAGCTGGCCTAAGGTACTGCAGGAAAACTTGGGATAAAGGAACAATGGACAGGTTTTAAGGATTCATTTTTAATTCCAAGTGTAGATGCACTGCACCTTTAATAACGCTAAATACGCTTGGCACCCTTCCAGAGTTACTATATTCCTTGCAAAATTATAAAATCATGCCTTGATTGAGCACTTATTGTAGCTTTTAATATGACCGACTCACAAATGAAACTAGCCGAAAAGACGGCAATAATTTCTGCAGCGCAGAGAGAAATCCCAAGGACATTCACACACCAACATTGCCAACGCATTTCGCACAGATGTGTGCTGTATGCTCACAGATTAACTGCTCCACAGTGTGCGTCGCCTGATAATGCCTAACACTTTGGCAATTCTTGCAATGACATTGTATGTTTATTAAACAGCAGTACACAAAACTATGGTCATGTATAATAGGATGCAATACTGTTATATCACTCAACTAAAATAGATGCAGATCAGAACAATAAATCAGAATGATGATTTAACTTATTAGTCTGTCAAATACAAGTAAAAGTGCGATCATTCCCCATTAGAATACAGTAAATTAGTGCTGCACACATTTTTAGGGTTTAACCTCCCTAATGGTCAGCCCCTACTGCGCCATATTTAACTGTGCAGCATGGGCGATGAATTTCCCAACCAACCTCCCCCTGTCCACATCGCTGGCGTCATTAATAACATGGGCGATGTGGGCTGTGAAACCAATGCCCCTCTTTTATAATGGAGGTCTATGGCACGCCTGTGCCATTGGAGTCATTGATGATGCCGAAGGGGTGGTCACAGAATCCTGAAATAGCGATCGCTGGATAGAGAATCACCGCAGCCTTCTAGGGGTCAATTCAGTTTTTACGGTCCCAGTTTGTTTCAACCGCTATGGGGGTTAAAGCATTATTTTAGGAAATGGCTCTATGTACCTTCAGATTGTCTTTGGTGCTCTGGAGTCCTAAACCCAGTATCCTCATATGAGAAATACCTTAAGCTCTAGATCTGGTCACCCCCTGTCCACCTACCAGACTTCATTTAATATTAACACCAGAGAAATTGGGAATGTGTTGGGACATCAGCAAGGACATTAGTGTTTTCTCCGCTTAACACAATCTAAAAAGTACCTGAATCAAGAGCTAGACTATGAGACCAAGTTCAACCATTGTTCAATCTTCTCCCTATACATACAACAGAAACAGCTGAACATGATTTAAAAATGTCATGATACTGGTCATAGTTTAAGTAAATTAAAAAGTATTATAAACCTTAAAATAATTTAAAAACATCAAGTTATGGGTTGGGGGTAATCAATATGGAAGACAATCAATGAAGAAGAGACAATTTTTATTGGGCCTTTGACATTGAAAACCTATATCGTATTCAATTTTGTAAATGAGGAACAGTCTGAGTGGATTTTTATAGACTAGAACTGTCTGATGGCCAAGTACAAAACCTCACTTAAGTGGATTGACATTTCATGTGAACAATAAGAATCGAAATGTATAATGCACAATGCAGTATTGTCATTTTCAAAGGGCAGAACTGTCTGTGTACGAGGAAAGGCTGGGTGTCTAGATCTAAAACAGCATTTCATGTTTCTAGTGCTGTATTGGAAAATTAAAAGGAAGCTTATTGGCCACGAGAAGAACTTTGAAAGACCAAACCTCATCGACTCAAAGCAGTGGAGTTGTCATGAATTTTAAAAGTTGAAAGTAATACTTTTCCCCCTACCAAACTTTAACCTCCCTAGCGATATGCCCGAACCCAGTTCGGGCAAACTGAAGCTGCAAC
>CM070036.1:136327128-136360747 GCA_036250615.1 Ptychadena robeensis | reverse complement strand
TGTATCACTTTTGGTACAGAAATCTGCACCTCAGTGAACCGCCAGGGAGGTTAACAAAGAGATGATGGTGTTTGAAGAAATGCAAGGATCTAACTCCCTCATCCCCAAAAAAACAATCAGCAGTTACCCTCTGTCCTCCTTATGTTACTTAACAACAAAGCAATTACTTGTGAGGGCGGTGAGCCATACTAAAGACAGCAGCAGGGAACCACACTACGGATAGGCATCGGTACCTAACCAGTACACAAAACTCAGACAAGAAAAATAAAAATAAACAAAAGTTTTAAATGGTGCGCTACTAAGCACACAAAATACTAACCTATCCTATTAAAAAACTGCAGCCTGCTTAGAAAGGCACAACCACTACTGCATACGCTACTGGCTGGGCTCTTCTCCAAAGAGGTTACTGACCACTGGAATGGACATCCTTCCCATTTCAGAATGGAGATTCTTCTGAGCATTCATTAATAAAAGCTTTGGCAGAATCTTTAGAGGAAGTTGTGAGCTTCCCAGCAGTATGCAGACCTGGAAACAGGTGAAACAAGTCTTCCTGGGTTTCATTTTAGGGGTAACTACATTTCACAGTAAGAAATGAGAAATATTCTTCCCAAGGCTCTCACTACTAATTATTTTCCTTAAATGGCTGATGTGATCCTACCAATACAGAAACATATATTATATCGAACCCTCCTGACCTTTGCTTCAAGTTGCACACTCCTGAGTTGTCATTCTCCCTTTACATTCACATTACCTGTATGGAGTAGGCCTGTGTTTGTCAACTTGCACAAAGTATGTGTGCACACGCATGGTCTTTGTTGCTGGGAACAATGTTATGTTATGGCTCCGAGCTATAAAAGAATGAGCGCAATACATTCCGGGTCTGTTCTATTAAGAAGAGAGGACAAGCAGACAGAAAAGCAATGTGTCCTCCCCCTCCCGGGAAATAGCGGCTACCACCATAGCGGATCATTAAAAGACAAAAAAGATTCCGTACAGATGCTAGATTTTGCCTGAAATTATCACAATAGATTGTCTGGGGTGACAATTAGCATCTCTAAACACCTTTAGCTAGCAAACCTGTGTTTATAGTCAGCTAATCTGCAAGCAGGAAAGCAACACATTAAGCTAGCTATACACGTATAGATTTTTGCACAATTGACCAGGATGTTCGATATTTTAATTGCATGTACTCGAAGGAACTATTGTTTTATATCGATCAGAAGTGCTTTGGTGTAGGAATGTAGCCAAAAACACTCCAGGTGTTTTTCCATCATAACACGAATGAACGTGTGCTTAATCCAACTCTATACATTAAAACAAAAGTAGCTTAATGCAAATTTTTCAGATTGAACAAAAAACAATAGAATTACATTATGCCAAGTTAGATGTTTAACGTATCAATCAAAATTTACCAACATGTTCTATCACTTTGCGATTGATTTTTTGTTCAATATCGATAACTTTTGATCTATCAAACAAGTTATTCGGTTTTCAATTTTCATTCGATCGAAAATATGGAACTGTGTATGCGCCACCTTAAGTTTCCAAGAACGAATGCCTTGTCCACCCATCTGCCCCATTATACTTATAAAATATAAGACACCAGAGGATGACTACAACAGAGGATCACACATAGGGCAACTGTATGCACATTTCTGTTTACGGCTTTTTACTTGTTCTTAATTATTAGCAGCATAAAGCTTCCTGTTGTTTGTAAAGTATCAATATACTTTATTGTAACCTTTACAAGAGACAAACATTTTTGCAATATAAAAAAAATACTGCTAGTAGCATCTCAATGACATTCCTGGATGCACAGCAAGCAGTCATTATCACTGGGATAGAGAAACTGGTAAGATATATATGAGGAAATAACCAGCAAATCAGGTGTAAAACTGCCTCGTCTGTCATTATATGGCCTTGCCTTTAGGCACAATACAACCATAATTACTGCTAAAGGCTCCAACAAAACTGCAAATGTCTATTTAAAGCAAAGCAAATGTTTTGTCTGGAGTGCTGAATCTAAACCCAAAGTTGTTTATTTCAGATAAACAAAGGAAAAAATGGGCCTATAATTAAGGAACAGCTGAGATAAATATATAACGTATGATAGCTAGAAGTAATACAGCTTTTGTTGTGAGCCATTTGACTTACTCACAAGTCTTGCACTCATGGATCCCGGACTTTATTATTTGCACTTAGTAAAATAAACACAATTTGCTATGGTAAGACATAGAGAAATATGATATTGCGTAAATAAGCGTCCAGATGGCAGAGTCAGATATGAAATTAAATTATCCATAATGGACACATGCTGTTAGGATAAGGAGTTGAAAGGTCATAAGAAGTTGGATCTCCATCGCGTTAAGGAGTAATGGTAATCTGAAGTGGTCAATAAGCTATCTCTGTGCAGCATTAGTTACTGGATGGTGTTAGGACACTTACCCAAGGTTGCTCAAAGCTATAAGTACGCCTGCGTTCGTCCACGTCGTCTTCATGCCGGGCCTGCTGGAATTCTTGCCGAAGACGCTGTATTCGGTCATGGTTGCTTGGCGTTGATCGATTACTGAAAAAGAAAAATCTCATTAGAACTTCTCTGCATTGTGCCCTGTGAAAAATTGTACACTACTTCAAAATGTCTACAGATACATATCAAGTATGAAAGGTGTCCGTAAATAAGATGATAATCATGACTGGACTGGTGATTGAGCACTTCTCATTAAAAATGGTGGATACAAAGGAACCTTGGTCTTCAGAGAAGTGAACCATAGCATTGGATACATTTCAGGTGAATGAAACCCAAACAATTCCAACCCTTGATGGGTCAGTCATAGATTGTCCGCAGAAGACTCCCAATCACCTTCTTGACTGAATGTACCCATGTCAGGGTAATCAGGTGATGAATTATCTAGAACACATATTGCCCAAATCTTTGAAACTTCAAACATCAACATCTAGTCTGAAGATAAAGGTAAAGCCAGAAAAGTATTCTTTGGGATAAGATGGGTCTAAAGTCATAAGTCTTTATTTAAAAAATGTATGTATTGTATTATCATCACAAACTATAAATGAGATGGAAACCAGTCTTCACCAGAACAAGCCCCCAAATGGAAGATTGCCGTTTAGGAAAGTCTCAAAATGTTTGCCTTCAGGAAAGACAGTGAGAGGGGACACGGACAGCACACAGAAATAAAATGGTTGTAGAAACACTAAAGTTAAAAGACAAAATGTAGTACTCATTAAAAACATAGATAAAGTCTTGTGAGGAAGATCTGCGTTTCTGGACAGCAGTATGTCTCCATTTAATGTTGTCCATCTCCCACTACCCTTTACACTTCAACATTGCCGAAAGCCAAGACATAAATTTTGGGTGCACTGATACTTTAAACCCAAACCATCGTTTGGCAGGGGAGCAAAAAAGCTAATTCACACATCATGGCAGACTTTAAACACGCATTAAAAGTTACGGGCTGAATGATGTGAAGTAATTATGAGTTTAGGTTATAGACATGGCTACTTTATGACCAATGAAGTGTTCTGCCAGGACGTCTAGTTTATTTACACCAATCAATGAGATATCGTCATCATCGTCTTTAATGACGAAGAGAATATTACCGATGTCACACATCACATCAATTATCACATCACTCTTCTGGTGGTTATTTGGAGATTTGACAGCGGTGATCGAGACATTCAAGGTTAGATTTTTCTGTTCTAATGGCTTTTATTTGGTCAACTTTTTTTCTAGCTAAAATGATCCTTTCAGCTGATCACAAATTTGATTTTTTTTACCTAAATCGATTGACCAAAAGTGATGGAAATGGAAAACTAACTAGAAAGCGCTGTGACCGATCAGGATAGAAAGTTTCAGTCAAAGTATCTGATAGGTTTTCTAGGTGTTTCGATTTGGATCTGATGGTTCTATGGAGCATGTGCACAGATCATTCCAAAGTATTCCTCTGTTTTGCGATCATACTGTGTGCTGGCATGATCCATTGACATTCAAATTTGTCGAATGAAGCAAAGATCAATAGAGCACAAAAATAATACGTGGATGGCTACCTATAAAAAACATTAATCTCGGTAATGGGGACACAGACAACAGTTTTATATCAGTCTTAAACTGTGAATTTACTTCACACGTTAGGTCTCGTCCACATTGCTCGAAGGCTAGGATTTTGACACTGGCAAGACTTGGCCTATTGTTTACAATGGCCAATGGCGTGCCTTTCTCCACAGGCAGGTCGTGGGCATGACAAGTGACGCAACCATTGAAAAGAAATGGAAACGACAAATAACGCATACAAAAGGCATGACCGCATCCTGGCCATAGGAGTAAAGAGGGAACGTTATCAACGTGGTAAAATAACGTGCCCATAACGTGTCCTAGTTACGGACAAATAGCACTTAGGGCGCCCATGTAACACAGCCATGACGGCAAGGGAAGACAAGGCTTTTTTATTATTACCTATTATTTATTTAATTCTCAGGGTCAACACAGAACCATATTAATATAATGTACATATAGAATATTAATATGCATATAATGAATGTTATTTTTTAACAAAAATTCTGAAACTATAAAAACTTCCAGCCTTTTATTTCTCATAACTTTCTGCTTCAAGTCTGCTAGCAGTTGGAGACTCTGCCCTCCCTGCTGCTTTAAAACAAGATCCATTTCCTATTAAAGAAATAGAACTTGCTTACAAACATCAATGAACAGGACAACAAAATAAACAACGCTAACGTCACATCCAGCAGACAATGTGACCTGCCGATGGCTTTTCCTTCTTTCATACACCAGGCAGCCATCACACACCATACTTTGAAGAAACTCAAGGACAGACATCAAAATCGTGTCAAATTGCCGAAACAGAAACAAGGTTCATCTTAACTATCTGAAAGGAAAAAAAAGTCCTACAGCAACCAAAAAGTCACCTTTCTTCTTCTGTTGTGAATTTCCGGATTGGAATAATTACTATGGGGGAACACAGACCAGATCAGACCTACCTAGATAAAATGACAAGTGTATAAAATATATTACCTAATATCTATGAATGTAATACTTCTCCTTTTATCTGAACTGTCTCCTCAGTACCTGCTTACAGTCATCAACATCAAAGTGTTCTTAGATGATTCGGTTGAATGGTGTTTAATATTACTGGGAGTGATAATACGGCACCCTTTACTCTTTTCATGAAGAGAGCGGTGCGAAGGTCACAGTGTCAGAGCTGCTCACTGCATCATACAGGACCATTTAACCTGGCCATACACCTTAAGATCTCTGTCAGATATCCTTTAGATCTACCAACAACTATGTAGTGCCGGGTTCTCTGCGATTGAACACAGGTAGACTTGATGGTTTACAAAGTCCCTCATTTCACATGGTTTTGATAAAACAAAAGGAGATCTAAAGGAAATCTGCCAGATAAATCTAAAAGGCATACGGGGGCCCTTAAGCTGGCCACACACGGGAAGATTCGTGTGCAATCGACCGGCAATCAATTACAGCGTGGTGACGTCACCACGCTGTAATTGTTTGCGGGTCAATCGTACAGTAATCAATGTGCACCACATGGGCACATCAATTACTGGACGACGGAGACCCGGTCCATGGCTGGCAGCGCTGTACCTGAGCTGCAGACACGCACAGGCACTGACCCAGCCAGCCCCCCCTCTCTCCTCCTCTGGCAGCTATCTGGATCCGTGTTGGCCGCGCCCCCTTAACACAGGCAGAGCCGTAGCCGTGAATACACAGCCTGTCACAGCCTGTGTTAGCTTCTCCGTTGTTTACACCGGCTCCAGCTGTCATCCATTGCATTGAATGGGGATAGCGCTGTCCCTATTCAATGCAATGGATTTCGACCAAGGTTTTCCAACATGTTGGAAACCTGTTGGTCGACGTTTTTCGAGCAGAATGCATTGTTCCTGCTCGAAAGGGACAGTGGATGGCTCAGATGAAGTGACAGATGTGAGGAGAATCGGGAGCCGTAATCGCGCACGCCACCCGATGTTCCTCTAATCTGTTACTCTATCGAGCCGTGTGTGGCTAGCTTAACAGAAGACCAAAGAGGTGCCAACTTGTAATATGACCGGGCAAGATAAAGAGATTTGATAGCGGGGTTGCAGGGTCATTACCTGATAATTTCCCTAATGTTCATTTACAACACATACATAGAATGGATTGCACCAAAGACAAAGAAAATAATAAATTATTGCCAAGGCTGAAATCAATTTTTTAAAACAAAGCAAAAAAAAAAGTGACATCATGTGACTTAAGTGAAATTTGGCTTCTATATACTAGCAGACTTTCATTGCATCTGGTCACTGCACTGGTCAGTCTGTAATTATATATATATGTATATATATAGTATTGCTTGGGTTATTCACTCAACTGGAAGCAGTCTATTATTTCCTATATAGAATATGCTTTTCCACAATCCTTTTCCTAAATCCAGATTCTTCTTCTGACATCTCTTACATGAAAACTTATCAAAGGACTTATATGGAGAAAATCAAGATCAAGCCTTGATTTCGATACTAAAAATAAAAAAAAAAACATATAAAACTAATTTATTCCATGACAAAACCATGGATCTCTCTAATAAGCCAGCTACTTAACGCTGCATAGTCTAAATATTGCATTATTGGGCTTAACCTGGATCTGCATAGCAGCCAAATTACAAAAATTGTTCAAATTAATTGAGAAATTGTAATTAAATTGTAATAAAATTTTAATGCGTGCTCGTTTGGTCTGCAGAATAAAATTCTAACTCTGTGATGTTGTTTTGGAACTGATGGCATACTTTGGATTTCTCCTGCTGTGACTATTTACCCCCATGGAAAGGGCAGGCATTCTTTCATTGTTTGAAGGTTATTTCATAAAAAAACCAAATATTGATGCCATACACAACATGCTAATTAGTGATGAACTGAACAAAATATAGATCAGGCAAGAGAATAATGTCATGCTATTGTTGGTGCTAAAGAACAAACTAAACAGTAATGTGATAACAACTGAAAATGACTGCATGTTAACACGGGGCTAAAAAGTTAAGGACACTGAGCGCCAATGTTTTTCTATACATGGAGCTTAAACACACTACATGTCTTGTAATTATTAATAACTTCATCTTTACGTAGCACCTATATATTATGAAGCCCTTTATGACTTTGTCTTATGGCTCCACCAAAGGAACTTTGGACCTACATAAGTCAAATATCCCTAATATAGTCCAAGGCAACTTTTTGGGGAAAGCCAACAAACATATTAGCGTATGTTTGGAGTCTTGTAGGAAACGCCACTACTGGTAGTGTATAGACATGTATTATTGTTCCTTGTATCCAGGTCCTGGCCTTTTAACTTGGGAAATAAGCAAAGCCCTGCCTCCTAGAATGTTGGCATTTGTTCTCCCACATCTCCTGAGGGGTAAGCTTTCTTCTATATTCGCTGTATAAGACGCACCTTAATTTTAAGGGAGGGGGGGTTGGGGATAGAAAAATATGATAATTCGAATTTGAGATTAGGTTTTTGGAGTTTTCTAATGATTTGTGATAGTACAGAAAGCACATGAGCTGTCCACAACATCCAGAGATCACTTATGTTTTAGGAGGAGGAATAAAAAACGAGCTGATGTAATAGTTCTGATATTCTCTATAAAGCGTCTCACCGAAGAACATAACGCAAACAATATGTCATGCTTTCCCCAAGTACAACCTAATTGAATCAGCTTAAAATATATTTTTTTACCTTCTCATGAACTGGAAATTGAACAGAGTGCAAACATATCCAGCCACAGCTGGCAATTAATTTAACTAAATAAAATATAACCCCCCCCAACCTCACATTAATTTAATCAGAGCGAGTGTAAGTGGTGTCGTTATCTGGAACTAAGATGTGAATACAAATATGATTATTGATATGATAATAATGGTAATAAGTCAGCATCTTAAATGTGTTTTATTATTTGTCTATGCAGGTTCTTTGAAGTAGAAGATTGCCATCATAATTTTTATTTTAATTACCATGAAAGCCAAAGCAAATTGTTTAATGTAAAAGCATAAAGATGGTTTATAACATCGCACAGAGAAGGGAGGGAGCTTAGTCATCGGGTTACAATATTTATCCTTATAAATTCAGATAATAACTAAGAAACTATCATCATAATGCTCTCAGAGTTTTTATTTGGCTTGTTACAGATGTTGGGCTCTGAGCCGCTCAGTCTTGTTCATGCAAAAGAAAACTAATGGGTTCATACACTTGTAAAATGTGAGGTGGTGGCTTTGTGGCCCAGTCATGGTACATCAGAGTGAGCGAGGAGACTGCAGAAATGCGGCCCAGTAAAAAGTCTGCACTGCTAGGTTGATCAACCAATTCAGGAACCTCCAAGGGTTCACCAAGAACTCTCATGGTTGTGACCCCATCATGCGCTCCATGACCGCTTCTTGAGAACAGGGAAGACTCCTAGCACAATCACCAAGTTTCAGATAAGTTAAACAGATATAACAAAATGGGTTTGATTGAATATTTAGTAGACAAAGTTAAAAAAAAGTTCATGGTGTGGGCTACATTATTTTTTAAAATTTAAATAGATCTGTTGATCTACCAGAAACCAAGAGCGCTTTTTGACCTTTAACCTCCCTAGCACACCGCCTGTACCGCACCATTTTTAACAGTATGGTACAGGCAATGGCAGCAGTGTGCGAGGTACACTGCCTGCCATTTCCTCCCTCCACCCTCCCCTCTCCACACAGACAGTGTCATTCATGACACTGGCAGTGAGGTCTGGAGAGCAGAGGCCCCTCCATTAAAATGGAGGTCTATGGCACTGCTCACCCTCGCCCCCTTCGTGACGCGATCAGTGAAGCCCCAGAGCTCTGTTCTTCACACAAACTCTGGACAAGATGGGCTCGTCACGAACACTAAGGAGGTTAAATCTCCAACACATATCCTCATCTTCTCTTCTAACTTTTTGGGAAGCAAAGTATCAATTCTTTTTATTATTAAAACAGGGGGAAAAGATTCAACTGGATCTGAATCACATGAGGTGGCTGGCCTCAGGTGGAAGACATCAAAGGGGACACAATAACGTAAAAAGTAAACCAATAACTTTATTGTACAAAGATTAAAGACTCTGGGTCCACACAAAACATGCCACTGAGAGCATGGTCATGATAGTTTAATGAAATGATGGACAACCTAAAATAAAATACCCATCACTACATATATTCAAAATCTATAGGTCAAAGACGTTGGGGAGGGGTCTACATAAACAGTACATTAGTCCCAGTAACCACACCTCTTCATCTTTGAAGGCCAAACCGCATTGAGGGAATTCAAGAAAGAGGGCCTATACATGTAGACCTCTCACCAATGTATGTGTGGACCCAGAGTCTTTTAATCTTTGTACAATAAAGTTGTTGTCTTACCTTTATGTTATGGTTTCCCCCATTGAAGTCTCTCGCCACATTATGTCATGTGATTCAGTTCCAGTTTAATCTCTTTGTCTCATTTTAATATTTTATTTGGGGATAGTGGCATTTACCTTCTAACATTTGTATTATATAACTGTACCCTCTCCCCAGTTTTGTAAGGTCTTTTTATTGTTTTTAATTTAAGAAATAATTTTAAAGGGATCAAACATGCCCTCCATATATTGCATGCATGGGTATTTAAACATACACACATACACATATGATTGTTTTACATTTTAAATCTGTTAGCATTAAGAAGTAAGAATTTGCCTATTTTACAACACTCCAAATGGAAATCACAGTGATCTAGAAAACACACAGCCATTGTGTCGGACAAAGCATAGAGGGACTGCAAATTTCCATTTTCCCCTTAATGTTCTCCAGCAAGAAGGTCCTGCATCCTCGGGTGTATTAAGGCTTCTGTCATCTTCCAGTCTCATTCCCTATCAAGCGTGTACACAATTCTAAATCTAGAAATTGATTTTTTCAAAGTAGCTTTATGTGAGGCTGACATTATGTGCATTCACAAACAAGTCTGCCTAACCCTAAAATTGCTGAATAGATAGGCTACCTTACTAACAATAATGGCTCAGTGGGAGCACGCTGGAGAGAAAAGTACCAATTTTTGTTTCTGTACGAGACATCCTTGTAGGGGGTGTGAGAGCACAACAATTTAGTGTGAATTTTCCCTGGCTAACTTAACAGAGATGAGACCGACTGCTTTACCCAGAGTGAAAGACAGAAAGAAATTCTCTAAAAATAAAAACAAAACCTGGCAGGTGCTTGCTGTGAGGGTAGAATATCTGTATTCGAGGAAGCATAGATGTGGGGGACAAAAAAGCAATTTAGGCACTTTAAAATGAGGTATAACAAGGTATGTAATTGCAAAGCTAGACACACTACATTTTACCCACTGTGCGCTTTTATTTAAGTGGATTCTGAGATTGCCTTCAATAAGGTATAATCTTCTATAATCATTTTTGGTTCTGAATGCAATTATAACCCAATGGGAAAGGCAACGCGGGAAACAATGACTAGTTCCAAAGGTCTGGCTCCCCTACAAATTTACATTTGGCCGCTGGGTTAAAGGCAGAGTTGTGTGCCAACCACTGTCCCAACACAGAAGATGCTAATTAGAGCAATGAATTGAAGCTAAACTTCAGCTGGCATTGTAAATTATGTGCTCGCTAGATGTAATATACATGGGATATACATGCACAGTTTACTAGAGTCTCTTTTTTTCTAGGAATACCAGTTGCTAAAATACATCAATCTGCAGTCCTGGCAACTGTATACAGAGAAGGGAAAGAAGATGAAGGAGAAAAACTGAGTAAATAGGGGAAGAAAACAGAGGGAAACATTAAGGTGCATCTCAAACATTTTTATTTATAGTGATGGAGAGAAAGGTAAAAGGTCTTTCTACTTAAATTGTCAGGTTTTACTGCTATCTGGGGTCCATTAGAAAGATCGCCCCTCACTTTCTCTTCTGAAGATAAGGGAGGGATGGAAAATCTTCCTTCAGTTTAGGCATTAAATATACTTAATTGATAAAATATATACTTTAATGGAAAGAGAAATGAAAAGAAAATGGAAACTTAAGTGTATATTAAAAAATTTGGGAAGTGTAAAAGGTGCAGGGAAGGGAAAGTCAGAGGAGAAAAAATCATAGAAGGAGAAGAAAGAATGAGTAAAAACAAACGAAAGGAAAAGTAAAATGAGAGAAAAACAGTAAGGGAAAAAATATAAAGCAAAGGCAAGGAATGAGAAAAATGAAAGGAAATAAAACACTAAAAATAAAGTATAAAAAGATAGAGGGAAATTAAAAAGAAACAGAAATAGAAAGAAACTGAAAGAGAAGAGGCAAATGAAGAAAAATACAAAGAAAATAGGGGAAACCCCCCAAAACAAACCAACTGTATAAGGGCTTGTTTCCACTTAAGCGGAAGCCCGCGGTTCACTACAGGGCGGACGAACTGCGCCCATGTAGTTGAATGGGCTAGTCCCCGGGCGCGGTGAGGGGGCGGTCAGGGGGCGTGATTCCGCGGCCGCCCAGCACTGACCGTGGCCATAGAGGTGAATGGCCGCCGCTAAAAACCGCATGAGATGCGCTTCTTAGCGGCGGCAATCGTGCCGCCGGCTTCCATGCAAGTGGAATCAAGCCCTTAGGGCCCCCATACACCTTTAGATCTCTCCGTCAGATTTCCTTTACATCTCCTTTTGTTTTACCAAAACCATGTAATATGAGAGACTTTCTAAACAATCAAGTCTACCTGTGTTCAAACGCAGAGGACCATATAATACATAGTTGTTGGTAGATCTGAAGGATATCTAACAGAGAGATCTTAAAGTGTATGGTCAGCTTGAGGAAGTTATACCATCTTACAGGCAATGTGAGTGTACGTACATGGGGATACGTGAGTAAACCTGAACCTTCTATATAGACCACCATACTAACAGTATTTTTTCTTGTATGCTTTTACACATTAGATACATATCTAAACCCAATTCTCCCTGAGGAAGCCCCTCTGTACGGGGTAAAACATGTTGGAGATCGACATTGGGATATCCGATGTAAAAAACTGTAAAAACCTGTCAGACTGAATCATGTTATGTGTAATGAAATGTGCTTTTAATGCGAAAAAAAATTTTAAGCATGTATTTATTAAAAATAATTTTTTATCAATAAATGACTTATAGCCATATTCATATATATGTGTCGCTAAAGCCCTAGTCAAAGACCCTATGTACTCATAGAGTTCTTTACCTCTTCTTGTTTTCTTTGGGGTGAGACACAAAAAAACATTTTAAAGGGTGACCGATCATTCCCCAACTTCTTTAAACATGAGGAAGTTAGTAGTTGACAATGGAACTAAGAGTTGCTTTTCAGGCTGGTGTGAAGAGACTCATTATAAGAGACCACACATGCCATTGGAAGCTGGTCACATGACACATATTTTGTCCTATTTTATCCTTTTTGGCTGGAAGGGAGAGTATATTCCGATATGTGCCATGCAATCCAATGTGAAGTTCAATAAAAAGGTTTTCACTTAAAATCATGAAAAATACAAAACACTTTCTGCGCTGTATAATCAGCAATGCCTTCCAAACCAAAGCTACAGCCAAAGAAAAGAAATTAACTTCAAATCCTTCCTACACTACATGAAGAATTATATACAATGGCAGAAGACAAAATAGAAAGACGGATTTATCCAGCCTTGACGCATAACCTGAAACTTTTTGGCAACAGAGGTGCACCAGCTCAGCGACTGAGCGTGAATTGGTCAGATTAATGGCGTACCTCAACCTCCCCGCATAAATCATTGAAAATGCGGCAGATAAATGAAAGTGGCGTGCTCGGGTTTTCACTGCGTGGCTCACAAAAAGAAATATTGGCAGCCGGGGAGTTTTATCAGAGTTCACAGGTAGTCTGAGAATGTCATTTACTCTGGAACAATGCCGCAATCGGAGTTGTGTGAGGAAAGGCCCATGGCAGAGGCTTTTGTAGGAAAATACTGATGTATTGCTGAATGCCAATGTCAAAACCTCACCAGGCTCTACATCATTTAGTAAATTATTAACATCCTCCACTAATGAAGAAGCTTCCTTCATTAAATATTGACGCGCTATGTTTTAGGATGTTTGCCAGCACTGACAGAAGGTGTATATGATAAATATAGCTTCCAGGTCTTTTTTTTCTCAATTCCCTTCTGGTTCCCTGGTGCTTACTTAAAGGAAAGATATCTTGATTGTTGCCTTTGTGAAAGAACATATTCCAGGATCACACTGTACAGCCCTCTCGGGGGAGCAGAGCAGGTCAAAGGATTGGCCCTGTGTTAATGGCAGCACATGGCCACACAAGGCCATGTTTCAATTACCTTTTTCAATTAGTACAAGGGATCAATGAATGTACTAAAAAGCCAGTAGGAAAATGTCTAGTGTAGACAAGGAACTGTTATGGGTTTACATGTGTAATGGCCTGTATCAGAAAACAGCCTGTGAGCTCCCGTCACTCAGAACAGCCTAAAATAGACTGAAAACTCGCTCATTAATAGTACAAACTGAGTAAAGCAAAGAGGTCGACCCTCCCTGAGATTTCAGACTTCTCTCTAGAAATGTCCATCCTTTTTTGGTTAGTAATACTATGATCTTTTTTCTGTGGGATGATGAAACATGGAATTATGGCTGTTTACATGTTACACAATTATTATAAGTTTTTTTGCTTACATTTTTTAAAAATGTAATGGTTTAGGGCCTATTCACACTATATGCGTTTTTTATGGTGTGCGTAAAATGCATACAAATTAAAACGCATGCATTTTTCACATTTGGGCTTGTACCTGCGTTTTGAACAGAGCTTCAAAAATGTGTGCAGCAGGCTGTTCTGAACAATGCTGCGTTTTTAAAAACGCAACACATGCAGTGTAAATAGTAACATCAGTTTTCTATGAGAGAGTATTTAGTTTAGAAACAAAGGCCTACCATGTATGCTGACCGACACAAAGTATGGGTGTGCCAAGATGTGCTATGATGGACAAGGTCAACCTGGTAGATTATTTAATATACTGTAATATAGGTTTCATTATAAACAGCATTATTCATGCATCTCATTTGGAAGGTTTAGTGAGACCTTTAGGAAGACAAATCTAGCTCCAAATTATTCTACAGTGAAATAAAAGTAAAAATAAATAAAACTTGGTGGATTCATTCATTTGGTCTTCCTAGTACTTTATTCCTGGTTGGCACTACGGATGGACATGAAACGTATGTGTGTACCTTCTGCAGAGCTAACATTCCAGCTGAGATCAAAAGTACTTGAATAGTTGAACATGTACCTAATATGAAAATAATAAACTTCGCATATCTGCTACACCTATGGTTGGCAAAGTCAATGAAATGGTCACAAATTAAGAAACCTTAACACATAACATACCCTGACAGGTCAAGATACTGGTTAGAGGAGAAGTGATATGCGTTTCCTTTCTCAGTTGAAGTAATAGACATGTTGGTGGAAGTGATGTTTTTTCAAAACATCACTTCACCTTAATTGAGATAATAAGTTACTTGCACTCACTGTGCATGTAGGTAATGACAAGGAACAGTCTTGTGGTTGTGGCATCTACCATAATGCTTACAAATCTCCTGACCCCCTACATTATTGGCTACATTTCTGCCTAACAACGTCTCGAAAATAATCTTGCAGTGTGGCTTCAAGGCTCCATTGTTCGTTGAAGAACATTAATCCTGCTTTGTGAGTGAAGGTACTGAAGATCCTCAACCTGGACCATTAAGGGGGCAAAGAGCGTAGGCTACCAAGGACACCATGAATACGGTAAGTAAAATTGCTTCTGTAATAGTTTATAAACCTTTATAATATTGGTGTGAAAGGGGAGCCACATTCCAAAAGTTTACTTTTTACTTTTACCAAAGGTTTAACTTCAATCGAATTCTGAAACTTTACACTTTCCCTGAACCTAAACTCAGCCTTCAATTCTCAACCTTACTCTTACCCTAAATCCCAAGGTTTACCTAAACCCCTAGAACTAGGTAACACTGTAAAATTGGATTCACGGTCTTCAGCTGAAAGTAGTGTCATGTCTCTAAACTTACTGAGAGCAGATTTACACTCAAACACTTCCATTTTCAGTGGATTACATGACAAAATACTAAAGCACTGGTCCCATGATCAGATAACAAAAGGATTCTGAACCAGTATTTTCGAGCTTCAATGTTTCAGACTTGAACGTAGCTGGCTGGACAGGTTAATGAAGTTGTTATCCGTCTACAGTTCGGCTTTCAGTGCTATTTTCTGGGTTTATGAACAAGGATATGAGAAATGAAAACTTGCTATTAAAACATTGTTGTGAACAGAAGTTTGCTATGATTTTCTGCAACAAAGCTTCCTTGGGGATCTTAGAAGAGGAACGCTCGAGGCTAGGAAAGCTTTGCTTTGAAGCAACTGGGTCAGCTCTTGAAGAGCCGGGAAAGGAGTTGCGCTGTTAATTCTGTAGTTGGATAGTGAAATGTCAAATCATGTCTTCAAGAGAGTGGAAGCAGTGGGAATCTCTGTAACATTGCAAATTTATTCAGAAACGCATCTCAATAATACATCCTTTCCTCTGCACAAAAGTTTGAGCATCTAAGGAGAACTTTGCAGAATGAACAGGAGGAAAGAACTGCATATTTAGTATGGCGGATAATGAAGTCCCATGCCACATAAATGTAACAGATGGAATTTCACTTGTGGAACAGAGACGAAAAGAAAACTTAATCTGACCCGTTCCCTGGACAATACAACGAGCTGAAACTGAGTAACACGCTTATCTGCTTTTTTTGGGAATAATTATGATTATACACTGCTGAATAGGGAAGAGTAACGGTTATATGCGGCTGGTGTTAGTTCTCTAAATGCTCAAAGTCATAACCTGGGACACGAGGAGACGTGAGAGGACTAATCTAATGGCAGCAAGCGATGGCACATAAACTGTCCTAGGAAGGTATCATTACTGGACAGAACTACATTCCCTGCCTGCATTACTGGAAGACCATATAAGAACCCAGCATTCGTCACACATCGCATATTTCAGATTTATTCAAGCAGACATAATGGGTAAAATGTTAAAAATGATATAGGATGCAGTATGACAATAGCATTGGCACAATAAAGTAGGGTTTTGATAAACTACCAAACCATGTGAAAAGATCCAGTCTAGCTTTTATTCCATAAAAAGCAGTTCTAGATTGTTGTGTGTTTGTGGAGAGAGCAATCAATGCTGCATTGGAATAAGGTTTGAACCTGTATCTGCTGTTGTGTATGTGGCATTGCTGTTGTCTATGTGGCATTGTATATATGTAAATGTATTATTATCACTTCAGTAATATAAGAGTTCCTTCACATTTGTATTATGTGTTGATCTTGCCAGTAGATCTGTTATCATTCACTCCGACCCAGCGAAAATACACAGTGGGCCAAATGTAAACATTTGGACAAAGTTGTGGTCCAATTTAATATATGTTATATATACACACATACACACAATATACATAGGGATGGAGGCCATACATGGGCTACAAATAAAGTGTACCATTCATACAGTATGTGTAGTGCATGTATGCCCCAATCCCTAAGTGTACAGATTGTGTACTCGGCTTTCCCCCAGATCAATCCTGGTAGCCCTCCCCCAGCCCCTGCATCAGCTGCAGTTACTATGGCTCTGTCTTTCAACTCTGGGAGGAGAGAACTATGGGTCCCAGCATACCTCACGCAGCGGCTAAAATACAGCGCTGAGCAGCTGGATTTCTAGTTCTCTACCCCCAGATTGGGAGGACAGAAGGGTGCACTAGTAGGGGGATCTAGCAGACCTCAGACCTAAAGTATTTGCTCGATAGTCCAAATTTGGCCCCTGGGCTAGAGTTTGACACTTATGTCCTTAGCCTTTAAAAGTCATACTTCAACTCGCCCTAATATTGCTTGACTTATGGCCCCAATGTCACACTTTTCTAAATTAGTAAACTGAATGAAAATATTTAATGAACAACTAACCCAAAATTTTTTTTCTAAAACAAGGCTGAATTTACAAATGTTTCCGAAAGTTTATTTTGCATTTGGCCTACTGGCACATGGGCAGAGAGAGAATTTGACATGCAAAGCAAAACGGTTATAATGGCCAGAAATGCCAGAGTGCATTTCTATTATTCAATCCCTCAAATGTCCGGTGTCACAGCTGTCCACATGTGCAGATCTGCAGGCTTAGATAGCACCCTTCTCGCCAGGTACATGGATAGGCGGGTTTAGTTCCACTTTAATAAGTGGGGGGGGGGGGGGGGGGCGGCACGGGACTGTAGCACTTTAGCTATGGAAAGCTTTTTATGGAAGAAAAGCGTCTTAACAACTTGAACTTCCCCCAGAATCTGATGGATTTACAGCAACATCATCTCATAGCAAGTGCTCCAAGATTTGGTACTGTGCCTAGTGAAGCAATGTTTATGAGGAGGTCAGGACTGAAAACTTGATTCTAGTAAATGTCAGGCTTTATTGTATAAAGAGAATTACTGGAAAGTGGTTAACTGACTGGGGTCTAAACCACAGGTCAAACACAGCCGTTTATATCATTCTTCTGAGGCTCATCGTTCTCAGGCTCCGTAATTAGATAAAGAAATGTCTGAACAGGTGGACTCTGGCTACTACGCTTCATAAGTAGCTGACCCCAGCCAGAAGGACGATCGAAACCCTAATGCCGGAGCTTCTACTTCAATCAATGAGTCCATTGCAGCAATGTTCCAATGTACCTAGAACTCCGTTTCTGCCATAAACAGATCCTCAAGCACAAATAGTGACCCTAACAATCAAGTCCTGGTTGCCTTTTTTTTTTTACATCTGAAGGAATAAAATCAAAGAAATTCTTCATGGCTATGAGGAGCATCATTTTCTTCCAGATGGAGCTGTATATTTATTTACAGTGGACATGGGCCCGGGGGCCACATTTGGCCCGTTTTTCTTACTTTGTAAAGGCTGTATGAGTCCCCTTTACTTGCCCTGCAATGAGTGTACATGATGCCCATAGATAAAGTCCGAATGTCTGCTTTATCTCTGCTCATTGCAGTAAACAACCGGAGGGGATATTTTTTCCCCTCTAAAACTGTACAGGATATTATCATTAACAATGATCCCAGGGACACGAGGAATTGGGACACCTATGCTGGGCAGCCAACATAGACTCTTGGTCTGGTCCCTCATTCAAATTTAAGAACTAATTTTAGCCCATGAGTGAAAAAGTTTGCCCACCCTTGAACTACACCATTATTTCAGAGAACACAGCGATGCAATAAGGAACATTACTCCATGTTGGGCACACAAGCCTCACAAAATTCCCATTTCCCCTAGTTTGTCCTTAAATTACGACCTTCCATACAAACTACAGTACACTGTGTATGGTGTTATTTATACTCAAGCAAGGTCTTCTCCAAGCTCGAAAACTTCAAAAGTTATGTTTTTGTATTTCAATAAAACCTATTTAATGTGGACCAAACGCTTGCCCAGATACCACCACTCATGTCATCCAAAGTCTAGGATTTTAGTTGTGAAAAACATGACCCACTTGATTGATGACATGGCTTAAAGGGACCTTGAGATACTGCTTTATCTACAAACGGTTGCCCATAATACCTTGACTATAATCATGTATTTACAATGATATTTGGAATTGAAAGCTTCCTGTAGAAAAAGATGTAGAATATTTCCCAGGTGGGGGCTCTTCGACAGAAATATGTTCCTCCCTCTATGGCTTTACCAACCAGCAGCAGCAGGACTCATAGTTCTCTACTCCCCGAGTGGGAGGATGGAAGGGCAGTGAGTGCATTGGTAGGGGGTCTGCTGGGAAGACAAAGACTAGATTCAATGTTCAGGAAGATTTCAATATCTTTATTATGGGTATTTGCTCTCAAATGTAGTATCCTATGATTAAATGTTAACGAGGGTTGGTAAATTCTCCAAAAAAAAACTGACGGCAGTAGTGTCAGAATAGGTCTGGAATAGTTTAAGCATGTAAGAGTTCTTCTTAAGGATATGCAACATTAAATGTGGAAAAAAGGACGTCCTCCCATACTATTAGGGAAAATAAGTGCTGTAGTGGAACGGATGTCCCTATCGCACCACGTAGTAAAGTGAAATATTCGATTCCGATCCTCGTCCAGCGAACCTTAGTTGGCAGGATGAACGTGTTTCGCAGAAAGACGTCTAGAAACGTATGAAAATGAACCAATACATCAGCTTCTCTGGCAAGCCTTCAATAGTTCATACATAATTTAATACCGTAACAAATCATTTCCTTTACACTCTTATTTAATAACAATTCTCGACTGAAAATTAAATCTTACAGTCTAACGCAATTTAAAACAAATGCTAATATAAGTAAAACCTTTCAAAGATATTTCATCTGCCTTGGAAGACAACGGAACAAATGGTGCTGTCAGAGCAAGGCCAAATCTCCGATGGGGAACGAAACTGCCATTAACCGCTCTTAAAGCCTTGGAAAATGACTTTTCTGATAAGTATTGCAAGTAATTATAGACGCCGGCTCCCATTCTGCAATACAAATCAGAGGATAAGGATCTATCGGGCAGGATTCAGAGCTGTTTAGTACATTGGAATAGCAGAAATGGGACCAATCACTAAATCGAACATGGACCTAAGGGCTTGCTAGATTTAATTTCTACAATGTTGAACAAAAACATAATCTTCTGAAACGCTTGAGACCCACAAAGAAAAGGCGTAAAAATTTACATTTTGGCTCAGCTATAGAGTTTGTTTTGAAAAGTGTTCAGGTACACTGAGTTCAGGTACACGTTACAATAACCCAAAAGAGCATTCTTTAAATCTTTGCACTGCTCTAGCACAGTGGTGGGCAACTGAGGTGATATTAAGGGCCACAAGTGCGGCCCTCTGCATCACTAAAGGGCCACACACAACATGTCGGACCACCATAGTTGATTAAGAAAGCCGGTTTAGCGTGTGACCACTACACATGGTGATATATGGAATGTCCCATATATATCAACAAAGGTTATGTGCCTCATAAATATTATCAAAGTAGTCTAGTGGAAGCATAGGCACTCTCTGGGTCACTCATTAGCTTTCACGTATGCCAATTAGCTGGCTCAGCGAGTCCCTTTCCTTCTCTTACTGCTCTTAAGTTGTTAGGGGAAGACGCATAGGTGGAAGATCGCTGAACAAGCAAGTTCCTATGCCATATGTTTTAACAGGGTTTTGGGGCCACAAGAGGAGGACCAAGGGGGGCTGCCAAACAACACCCAAAGGGTCGCAGGTTGGGCACCTGGGCTCTAGCAGTTATATTATTGTAGACCCTACTTTTTAGAATGCTGATAAGAAATTCTGACTCTTCTTTTCAAAAAGCTTGTTCTTAGTCTAATTATACACAACCAGAAAACTATCAAGTAAAAGATCAGCAATGGCCGTCGTCTTACTTCCTTGGCCTAAGTTTCCTGTAAAGAAGGCTTCCGCATTGTATTTTAATAATCAAAATCAAAATTATTCTAGCGAGTCTCATCTTCAAATTTTCTGTCAGGAGACTGGAGAAGCGCTTATTTCCTATAATAACTTTTTATTTGCCAATAACTTGCAGTCTGCGTGGCAATTAGGAAATCTCAGTTGTAACGCAGTCTCAGTGTCAGTTTGCCGCGTTGATGTGATCAAGAAGAATCCCCATGGCATTGCAGGGAGAGGGAGAGTTCTAAGTGAACATCACAAACGCTTTCATGTTGGAGCAGAGAGACTGGGAGCTCGGGTCCACCCCGACACTTGACAAAGAGACAGAAAGCGCAGAGCTGTCACTGAATGCCACTGAGGACTGCTGAACTAAGTGTGGCGGAATATTCCGAGTCTGCAAAACAATACAAGGATAATGAACCCATCCCTCAGCTAATATAAAACCTGATCTTAATTTATGAAAGCTGAAGATTTTTAAATATTAAATATGCATTTTGAAAGCTAGCATGATAAAGTCTTTATATGATATTTCCATGACTATGGTTATATGAGTTAAATGTCTATATCTTCAATAAACAACCTCACTCAACAACAGAAGAACAAAATATTCAGAGGGCCCCTCTAATAAAAAAATGTATAGCTGACAAAACTTTAGTAAGATTAATACAATACAATATAAAAAGTTTGCAACTGGAGGCCACAACACTAACAAATAGTCCTGCAGATGTAGGAAAACTATACAAAAACCCAAAAAGGTGGGCCAACATACAGAGGGCCAAGGAGTCTGAAAATATGACCAACCTCACAGGTTGAACTGCCAGCCCAAACCTGTAGAATGGCCAATGACTGTTATTATGGAGTTCATAGATCACAACTTTAAATTACCGTATTTTTCGGATCATAAGACGCACTTATTCACCCCCAAAATTGGGGGCAAAAAGTGCTTGCGTCTTATGGTCCAAATGTGCGATCCCCACGACCACTTGTACTAACCCAATTGATGTGAAAACGTATTAAATCTTTTTTTTCTGGTTTTCCTGCCCTAAAAACTGGGTGCGTCTTTTGGTCCGGTGCGTTATAGTCCGAATATAGACTGAAATTAGCCAGCTCTGCAATAAAGTAGGGGTTTGCAGCAAACTAAACAGAAGAATTCACACTTTTATATGCTTCTATATATTCTATTAACAAGGTCAATTTTGAAAGTGGATTAACAAAATTCACTAAGCCAGATCCAATGATCTGTAGAAACTAAATGTACTGGGGCTTCCAAGGCACTGAAAATTTACAGTAGATCAGATCTTAAATAAAATCATTTCTTATCACTGGACCATTATATATACTGTACATTCTCACAAAGGCAATGCTATCTAAAAAGTCTAACATATTCTTTGGAAATGTCCATGGTCACCACATGTAACCATAAGGTAGTACAGATTAAGATGATCCGAAGCATTTCTCACCAGCTCCGGGGCTTCTTCTGGGAGACAGTAAATTGATAAATCTGTATTAATCATGTGATGACACAAATCATTCACAATAAAGATATGGAAAACTTCTAATGCTGGAGAAAGTATGGTCAGGTCTCAATCACACAGGCTCCTGTTAGTCTTTGGGAGCCAGGAAAAATCCCAGTTCAAGGTGGAACGAACACGACCCTCTAATGCCCAGGACTATAGCTCCAAGTAAGATGTGTCCTTTCTTATCGAGTGGGTATCTTCAATCCAGAGGTAGGTGGTAGTCAGAATTATTCCAACTTAAACATATAAAATGGTCGTATCTACGCTAACATATAAACAGACAACACAGGGAAAGCTCCAGCTACACGCCAGCTAGGAGCAATACCTGCTAAAAGAATTGTAAACAGATGAACAAATTTGGATACTCAGCACAAATAAACACGGATGGATTTTGTATGACAATTGGATACAGGAGATTGTGAAGGCATCTGTTTTGGCTTTTGTTACTCCCCATTCTCATATGATGGCCTGCCCCAGGGGGGTATACTTTACCTATTGAGGAACCGTTTGATTTATTCGGACAAACACTGAAGGCAAAACGGGACTAACAACCTACATTTACATTTGATTTGAAGTATGGGCACCCCTTGAAAAAGTACCAACACGTGTTGGGGTGGATTCTACCCATGTAGAGTCCCAGTCCGCATCGATTTTATGTACCACGCTGCATTTGATTATTAGGCGGTGTATCTGATTTATATTGCAACATAAGTTGTGAAATCCAGTTTTCTTGATTTTAAATATGTATATTGAACATTAAATGTGTTAATTTATTTTGACATTTGATATTTTGATCACCGTACCTGTGGCCTAAAAAGTCCCTGTGCCCCTGTTGGAATCAGGGGAAATCTTTCAGGTGATAGTCTCACCTCAATGTGTTGCTATATGGGCTTCATGTGTGAGATAGGAGTCCCAGCTCCTTCCGCCTGTGTGTAGTTAAATATATTTACCATCTGCAGGTATACATACAACTTTTGGGCTAGTAAAATATCACCCAAAGTGTAGCTTGTTCTTGAATCAATTAAGGCTATTTAGGCATTTTACATAAAAAATGTTCCTCCAGCTCCAAAACTGAGCGCGTTGCATTTTATTGGAGCGAGGTATGCTCAGCTCTCTTTCCTGGAAACGCCAATGATTCAACTTTTAATCCAGCATTTTGCAGGAGAAACGTAATGTTTGAGAAAAATGTTAATAGGCATTTTCTTTAACACGGTAACGCTTCCCATGGATATCAATTACGCGTGCAAGCTAAGACTTGCCGTATCTGTCATAATACAGAAGGAGTCTTCCTGCTGACAAATGAATATCTCATAATGTAATGTACACACAAGGAAAAAAAATCAATCAACCAGCAATAAAAGTAAATCACAATTTCATTTAGGGTCAGTCGCTGACTCTATTTTCTTCCCCCTGATATGAGCTCTCAGGCCTTTAGGGAAAAAAGTTTAACTAGAATAAAAAGATAATCTGAAAATGAGAATGAAAATCATTATGTACTCAAACATGAAATAGATGAAAAAGGTAAATGCCAATCAAACTCAATAGGAAGGGGCGTAGCTTGCAAGGGACATACTACAAGAGATTGTTAAGCCATAGATGGGGAGATTCCTGACGTCCGATGGACCGTCATGTGTGTTCTCTCCAAACGGTCAGCGGTCGGTTGAAAATCAGGTGTGCCCACCTGGCAAAATCAACCAGGAATCTCCTGCATGTCGGATCGCACGGTGATGCGACACACCGGTTAATTTCAAGCCGATCCCATAACTTTGGATAGGAATGGTAGTCCCCATCTAAAGTAATGACCGGCACACAAAGGGTGCCCAGGCCGATTCTCTGCACTAGTGGACGAGAAACCGGCAGCAAAACGACCCGTCCATGCCCAGCTTTAGACATGAAGAACCACTTCAAGGACCTGTATGGGGTCCTTCAACAAAAATGCATCATTGGGTGACACAGATGCCTGGACGCAAGGGACGATTCTCTAAATGACTTTTAAAGTTACTCAAAGTAACATACGAAATATAAATGTAAAAGTAAAGTAAGACAAGTTCATTCTAACTGATCTTGTTTGCACAGACAAAACCCAACGACAAATCTGCTAATCCGGCAGTAAAGCCGTTTACAACTTTTAATTTTCTGCCGCATATTTCCATGAGAGATGGCCTCATAATTATCACCCGACTACAGTGAATCAGCTAAATCCTAACGCAAACAGGAAAGCAAATACATTGTGTAAGAAAAAAATGACTTTTACCTTTTTATTGACACGGCAAAGTCAAACCACTTTGCTTGGCGGTTTACGTCTCCCTGACATTTTTGCCCCAGGAAGCTTATAAATAGACAGAACTCACAGCAGTGTCTCAGCAAAAAGAGAGTCGGGAAGACAAAAATGAGTTATGCTAATTGTTAAATAATGTGACTTCTCAATTATAGAAGGCGGAATTGACAAATAGCAATGTTTTGTTCCTAAAGTCCCATTAAACTTTGTGAAACAAAAACAAGGAAAGTCACAATGATTTCATGTCCCCTAAGTGGATCAATACTGGAAAAAAACATAAACTTATATATTAAAGTTTCACTTCCCTCTGTGCCAGCACGATGTTGAAGAAGCACTCCACGATCCTGTAAAAATATACTTACCTTGTGTACCCTCGAGCCTTGGAAGTTGCCATCTTTAATCACCTCTAGCTGCCAGCATGGTGGGGGGGGGGGGGGGGGGGGGGGGGGGGGGGTTGACTGCAATATGGCATATGGCCACTAGATGGTGCATGTCAAAATGGTTTACTATGGTGAACATATTTCTCCCAATATATATATAAAAAAGAAAGCCTAATGACATGTGACTGGGGCAGACCAAAGTTTTCTCAGCCACAGCAGAACACCACAGGAGTGGAAAAGTGACGAGGGACATTTAGGATTTACTGGTCACAAGTTTTTGTTTTTTTTTTTACACATTGTCCCTATTTTGTTGAGTGTACCTGTAACATGAAGCAGAATGAATAAAGCTTGGCTTTAATAAAGAGGGGTTCAAAAGTTGTAAAGGGGAAAACCATGTCTAGCCAAAAACCGGAGGTGCGACTACCATCAACCATGACCAAGCTGTGTAATGGAGATTGATCAGGTCAGTCAACTATTAAACATATATTTTTTTAATATTACATTACTATAACTGACAAAAAAAGTTATTTTGTGATACTTCTGAAATAGAATTCTCTGCTAATCACATTCTGAAGTAATTCCGGGGAGCAGCCCCTCCTCCAGGTGATTGAAGGGCTCAGTGGCCACACCTATAAAACTACTTATGTCACGGGGGGGCTGCACAGAAAATACCCCTCACTTCACATAACTGGCCATTAAGATGTTAACCTGCGAGGAGTCCTCAGACTGTATAGGAACTCCATCAGGATAATGGACAAATTGAGGAGTCTGTGATACGGGAAGGCAATGGTGCGGACAGGATAAAGCATGTCAGGGGTTTTATCAGTGACCTCTGGTAAGTGCCTGGGATCACAATGTCATGATTCAAACAGCTGTGTTACGGAGTCACTGAGCCGGCGCCATTTGTCTCCTGCTAAGATGCTGGCCTGGTCTCTCAAGGATTTATTGGATCAGCAGGAAAGCCTAAGTAATCAACCATATATTATTTTCAGCATTACATGAATGAGAGGTGGCTGGACCAGTGTACTAGCACTGAAAAATGCCGCTTCACCACTTCTACACAATACTAACATCTGGATGATCTAAGTTCACATTCTATTTACAAAAAAACATATTCGGCAGATCAGCTGGAGACACAGGAACTGGACACCAGCATTTACAGGACATATCGGAACAAGTGTCTCTTTTTCCAGTATAGTCTAGTGACCCTTCTAGAGCAGGTCCGGCAACCTACAGCTCGAGTCACTTGCATCTTCTTAAGTTGTTTGCTCTGGCGCAGCTCACATGCTCCTCTCTCCCCGACACCAGCACATACACACTGGATGAAAGAGAGAGCAGCCAAGATAAGGGCTGGAGAGGTAGCTTTTAGCTGCTCTCCTCCCTTCCAGTGTTTAGACTGGCGGGTGTAGGAACCAGATGAAGGAAGCGAGGATCCACCAACCGAGGCAGTGTGTTTGCAGATGATGAGGCAGGGGCGGGAAAACTTGAGACACAGTGGCTTCCTAAATTTGATTGAAGAGCCTGTAATGTCTGCCTGGCATAGGCATGCCAATTCCACACATCCCTGATGATCTACCATCATTGCTTAGGGTGGGGAAGTGTGGCATTATGTACGCTCATTGCAGTGAACGAGCAGATCTTATCTTTTCAACAAGGTGATAATGGGCCAGATAAACAGGCCGGATCTGACCCCCGGGCCTTAGTTTACCCATGTCTGGACCAAAGCAAGGAGCCACACAGGCGATCTTGGCTGCTCTCTCACCCTTCTGTTCTGGAGAGAAGTACTTGAATCTACGTTAGATGTGATAAATACTTGAGGCTGTCATACTGACAAATGTATCAGAACTTTTATTTGACGGCAAGTCTTATTAACAACATAAAATGCTGGGTCACATGGAACACCCAATCCCAATAAGGATAATACCTACAAAAGTTTGTTCAGTTTTTATAAGGTAATAAAATGTATATGGGCTACTAAGGGCTTATTCATATAGGCAGGTCTAATGCACCATGATCATTTGCCAAATTAGCATCAGCAAATTCTTCTTGGACCTTGACTAGCACAAGCACCGTAGGGTAAAGGCCCCCAAACACATCTCGAATTTTCATCCAATCAACTTAATTCAATCAATTTTTTGGTTGATTGATTGAAAATCTATGGCAGCCCACATGGTGGGCTAAACAATTAAAATTGGGAAAAAAATTGGACATGCTGTTAAATTTAATTGGTTGTATTGAAATTTATTACACTTGATCAAAGTTGATCAAATATCTGTTACTACAGTTGGCAAAGATACAATCAATCACCAATTTCCCTGACCCCAAAAATGTATCTTTTTAAGTTGATTGAACAGAAAATCTAGACGTGTATGGGGGGCTTTACATAAGCATGTCCCGCCCAACATTTTGAATGAACTAACTAAAGGTTTTAAGGACTGAAGCTTCTTAAAAGGGCAGACACTCATGCCACCTCCATACACTCTACATCGTAATATGCTGGTAATAAATTAATTGAGGGAATAAATAATTATAACTCCAGATTAGTTATCAGACAAGCTCGATGGAATTACATAATATTTACCCAACAAAGCGAGGCCTTGCTAATTAAGCATCCACGGCAACAGAGAGATATAATTAATGAAACTGCACACTTAACATGGCATCATCTCCGTACAATAGGAATATTCTTCCTTCCACGCACGCCGGCACTGCAGGAGGCCACTGTCCCTGTTCCTGGAAAGGAAGGTGTTAAACGGCACACAAAGCGCAATTCCACCAAAACTGACCCCTGGAACCTTCGCAGAATTGGAGAAGCTATTTAACAAATTGGTGTTGAGGAATTTATATTATCTGGCCGGGCTCACTAAGATTAATGATGCATGAACGAGATTAAACTGGTGAACCTATCATTAGCGGATAGAGAATTTTGAAAAGAAAAAAAAACCTGATCAATCTGTGATTGATCTTAGACTTGTGCAGAATGGAAAGGATTCGACTGTCTTTTTTTTCCACTGAGAGCCGCTGTTTACAAACATACGGCGGGAAAAAGGGAACGCGCCGCCTTGCAAAGAGGTTCATTGACAGCCCAGGGAATCAATGTTTCCAGTACACATGCTTTATTGCAAAGTGAGAGCAGTAAATTACTCCGGCAGCCTGTAAATTAGCCTGCTGTACTGCTCTGTAATACGGCTTACATGCACACATTCATTAGAAGAGCGCACACCTACATTACCTAATGGGGCCGGCGCTGCTGCTCATCAGCTATGTGCAACTTTGAGTTATGTGTCTGTGACCTGAGACCAGTTACGCAGACACCTTGTATTTACCGGCGCTGTGCCGGCTGCTTATTCGCCACAAGAAGGAAAGCCATACATACACCAAGCACAACGGCTGTCAAAATACATTTTCATTTATCTAGATAACGAGGAGAAGTAGCTAAGTGCACTCAGTCTATAACAATGACACCGCTGATTATTATCTATTCCTATCATCTACCATGTGAAGAAATGTGTACATACCTTCTGTCTGCGCGATCCGACAAACACTTCTATGTTTACTGCAATTAAACCAAAACTTCAGGAAAACATCCAATTACCCAGGTAAAATCTATGGTTGGAGGATCTGTCATATTGTGCAGCCAGTCTTAAGCTATGTTAGGCAATCAGCCACGGCGAGGACGCAATTTTAATCGTGCACTGATCGCTTCCATTTAGTTGAATGGGCTGCCCTGATCGCGCCCATAGACATGAATTAACCTGATTTTTGATTGGGTGTGGACGCGATCAAAAATCGTGTCCATTCGTTTTCTATGGGCGCGATCAAGGGCGATTAAAAAAAAAATTGCCTAGTCAAGTGCTTGCGATTGCTGACGTGATTGGCCGTGATTTTACATGCGCTTTAAAAAAAATTTAATCTCTCCTTGATCTTGTTGGCGCTGCGACTGATCATCTAGGAGAGAACATACTTAGGATTTATACCTTTTCTAGACTGCCCAGTTAGATGTGGAATTGATGTAGTTCCCAATGTATCTTTCAGGTTCCGTAATGGAGATTCTTTGTCACCTTATTAACATCCACACTTCCTTACTAAACAATAAGTCACCATCACACCTTTGACCAATGAGAAAGAGGAGGACCAAGTACAAAGTGATAGAAAATCTGAAGATACAGAGCGATCACCCAAAGTAGTGAAGGTGCATTACCACAACTGATGGTCCAAATTTCAACGACGAATTTCCGACGTTATCGGAGAAGATGAAGACCCGGAAGAGAGCGAAGGATCCAGTGATACTCAGCATCTCCGCAGGCTCGCCGGGGATAGGTGAGCACCCATCTTTAGCAAACTTAGCCTACGTCAACTCGTGGTAGCACAGGATGTTAAGCACTAAAGTTAGGCAACTCCACTAAACAGGCCATGACATCTTAATGAAATCCAAAAAGACATGCCCCAATTACAGTCTCTCCCTGGACATCAGAGAGTTTTTGATCTGAATGAATTTTTAAGTCTTGAATATATATATATATATATTGCACACACACAGTCACCCTAGAGTGCACAGCATGTAGGAATTAAACATTTGTGGGGTGTAAGGTTATACCTACTATTTTACTAGTGTTGGCTTTTTGTAATCAAATTTTCCCCGGTTTCTAGAGAATGGCTAGAAGTTAGTAAAAATGAATGTCAATGTTGTGCTTAAATAACCCGCAGGCACGACGACACACGACTAATAGAAACATAATATATACAGTGGAAATTCAAGGCAGCCAGCCTGGAATGAATCAGTTCCATGTGGAAAAGAACTTTGCGTTGTCTTTCAGCGACAACATAAATCTCAATACGGCCGCACTGATGTAGAAATTTCAGCAAGGAGAAGATGCTCAGCCTCCAAATACAGAGACATTTATGGTGGAAACAGGATGGGCCAGCAGGAGGTACATGTAACCACACATAAAATGTCTTTCATCATCAGTACTATGTGTCAAAGAATGGACACACATTGGATGGCCCATTCCAAAAGTGACTTACTTGGTACTTAAAAATGAGAGTATTAATATGAACCTTTGTTGTAAAATGGAGGACTTAAAATGAAGTTTAACATATAAGATCTGGAGAGGTTTTCTGCCACTCTTTACCGATGAGTAACGGGCAGCAGAGCTCACTTAAGTTGGGGATGTTTCTTGGCATCATAAAAAAAGACTCACCTGACTTCATCCATTATGGCCTTATAGGAAGACTGGCAATGTACAGGCACCATGTCTTTTATATGTGTATGAAAGTTACTGTATTTTTCAGGCCATAAGAGGCCCCTGGCCATAAAATGCACCCATCCAGATTGTAGACCGGAAAACATGAAACAATATATAATCTCAATTGGAGAAAGAATCCCATGGCAATATCAATTTCAGCCACAAGATGCCCCCAGTGAACACTTGTCATCAGTATAGAGATGACATCACAGCTTCCTTCTCACACATCGGGGAAGAGGGGGATGTTGCATGCATCTCTCCCCGCTACAACTGACAGTAAGACTCTGCTGATGTGCAATGTAACAATAATGTAAGTAGGTACTGCCCTGACTATGGGCATCTCTCCTGCCATGATGGGCTCCTTGCCTGGCTTACAGGGCACTGTGCGGCATCACATAGTCCCGGCCGGCCAATCAAGAGACTGACTGGACAAACTCATGTGAGACCATGAGACCCCCATAAAATATTCTTATACCACACCTTCACACCATAGGACTCACCCTCATTTTACCCCCACTTTTACACAGTGTTACATTATCTTGTAAGTCCGATAGGGCAGGGTCCTCTACCCCTCCTGTGTCCTAACCTGTACCAGTGTGTTATCTTGTGTTGTCTCAACTCTAATTTATTGTACAGCGTTGCACAATATGTTGGTGCTATATAAATAAATTATGATAATAATAATCTTTTTGTCTAGCATCTAGGATCAAGCAATGAACCTTATTCCTTGTGCCACGGGAAGCCAGGTCTCTCCTCCTCAAATACATAGCGACCATGCCAGTTGCTTGGTCTTCCTCTCTGCTATCCCATCTGAGGTGCCACCAATCAGAGCATGCTCAGATCTCCCACATTTCCATATTTTTAGCTTTCTGAGGTCAAGTGATTGCAAATGCTCCAATCCAGAATACAACAATGATATGACATCACTGGAGCAGCAAATAATGACATCCTTCTACAGACGGCGGCCTTATATTTGTAGAAGGACAAAAGTAAAAATAAGGCTATTCATACTCCTATGAATATTCGTGATTTAGGGATGTGATATTTTTGTGTTTGGCTTCTGGGTCTGCGTTACACGAAGGAGGCAGATGGATTTACCAGACACTTTAAGTGCTCTTTTACAGAAAGGGTTGTTATGACATTTGTGTTATGCTAAGTGGACATTCTAGATGCAAACAGTTCTTACAAGAGATCTATCAACCATCGCTATTACGGTGGCTGATTAGTCCGCTGCTGAAAAAGCCAGACTAATTACTAACAATGAACCTGAGAAATGGAAAATGGCCGCCCCAAGGCCCACACTAATGTCGTGAAAGAGTATTTCCTGTACTAATGCACTGAACAATGAACGTGGCTTCCATTGAAAGGTCATCACAGTCCTTCAACAGCAGCTCCCCATAGATGGATAGAAAAGGGATATGAGTATCAACAACAGTTTAATATTCACACCCGGCTACTAGGTGCCAAATACTTGAACCCTTAAAAATTTTAGTACATCAAAAAAAAAAAAAAAAATTCTAGTACATCAGAAACAAATACCGTAATTTTCGGACCATAAGACGCACTTTTTCACCCACAAAATTGGGGGCAAAATGTGCTTGCATCTTATGGTCCGAATGCAGGACCCCGCCTGATTTCAGCCAGCACTCCCAGCACGGAGATTAGCCGGGGAGCTAGAGGAGCTGTCAGTTGATCGATGCCGGCAGGTGTCCGGATCTCCCATCTGAACTTTAAAATTGCCTATGCCAGCAGAGCTCAAAGTCCTGCTGGCATAGGCAATAAAGAGAGGGATAGATGAACTGGCATCTTTCCCTCTCTCCCTCTGTGTAAACTGCAATCGCTCACAGCTCCCATGGACACAGTAACAGCAAGATCGGCAGAGGGAGAGTCTAGGAGAGACTGTGCAGCTGTTGGCCCCCCTCCTTCCAGTCAGTGAGGAAAATGGCATTGTGCTTAGAGTGTACTGTTGCTAGTGACATCTACTGGCTGAATTGAATATTGCATTTATTGAATTCATTGCATTAACCCAATAGAAAACTTATTAAATCTTTTTTTTTCAGGTTTTCCTGCCCTACAAACTGGATGTGTTTTATAGTCCGAAAAATACGGTAATTCTCCTATGATGGACATTGGCCGTCTTCTGGGCTGATCTTCCAGGAGACGTGTCAGACTGGGTGTGGAAAGTGTTGGAAGTTTAGAGAAAGAGTGAGATCTTCATTGTACAATGGTATTTTGCTCCTCATTTGTCTCTCTATAAAACGCAAAGCCAGTGACTGCTGTGGCTGGAAGAGACTCGTGTGGGTATTGTGGTTCCCTCTATACACAAGCAGATGACAAATTAGTTGTGCTCCCTGTCTGCTGATTATTTTGCATGGATCAGGTTTTACTTTCTGGAAAAGAAGTGACAGCCTAGAAATTTCTATAATGACAAGCAGGCAGAACAGGACGAAATCTCGGAGGAATATGACACTACGATGAAAGCAATCTGACCTGATTATGTCACAGAGATTAATAAAAGTATGGGCGAAGGAATCCAGACAGCTGCTTCATAATGTATCTCTACACTTAGGTTAAATGTGCTTTTAGCTTCGGACGCTACAAGAGGAATATGTTCGGTTGGGCCTACACTGGCAGATCTTTTGTTCAGCATGGAAAAATCTTATTACTCAAATAATCGCTGAGCAGCGTAAGTGGCACAGCAGTCTACTCTGCCAAACCAGAATCAGGAGGCACGTCTGTATCACCAAATTGTCTCATTGTTTGGCTCATTGTCAATGTATAATATAAAGTGTACCTGTGGGGAATTCTATTAAGAGATTTCAAGCTAAAAAAAGAGAGGAAAATACCGTATTTTTCAGACTATAGGGCTATGTTTCCATTACATCGGGACCCCTCAGCTAAGCGTATACCCTTAGCGGGAGGTCCCAACATAGCAGATAGACTTACCTGCTTGGCGGAGGATCTGTCTTCACTGCACCGAGCCATTACGCCGATGTTAGGCTGAACGTAGTGGAATATGTTCAGCCTCTGCACCGGCGGATGTGTAAACAGACCATCCTGTGCCTGCGCCTTATAGTCCAACACGGGTGATCACAAATTGGCTCCCCGTCAGAGCCCCGCAGATATAACCAGTGCAGAGTGTGTGTGTGTGTGTGTGGATAGAGCTGCACTCGTTGGCAGTTTCCTCACACACACAGCGGAGAGGGTACAGGGAGACCAGAGTACAGATTCCCCCGTGCACCTCCCTCCCTTCTCCGTGCATGTGGAAGAGGAGATGCCGTTAGGTGTGCTCTCTAGTGGCTGAAATTGGGTACTGCAGGGTATTTTTTCCCTTATTCATTTAAACACATAAAAAAAAAATTGCCAGATCTCCTGCTCTAAAAACTGGGTGTGTCTTATAGTCTGAAAATATGGTAGTCCTAGGATCGTGCATATTTAAACAATGCTTTACTGCTAACATACCAGTAATTACCAGCTTCTAAGTGACTGCTCCCCCTACCTTACCCCTAAAGGTCACCATACACCTTAAAATCTCACCATACAATTTCTGTTCCACCTAAAACCATGTAATATGAGGACCTTTCTAAACCTTCCAATCCCTTTGTATTCTCTCAGGGAGGACCCGGCACTACATAGCAGTGATATATAACTTCCAATCACTGTGTATTCTGTCAGGGAGGACCCGGCACTACATAGCCGTGATATATACCTTCCAATCACTA
>CM070036.1:136305450-136317280 GCA_036250615.1 Ptychadena robeensis | reverse complement strand
TGTGTGTGATGAATGTTTCTGCATGATTGATGAAAAACCAAATAAAGTTGTACACATTGTATTTGAAATAAAGTTTGAAGGCCATTTCACACTTGCCCTATTACAAAAAAACTGCAACACAACTAGTGTGAAATGGCCCTCAATCTGAAACTGTGTAGTTTGAATGGGGGGAGGAGGGGGCTTGATAATGTTTCCATCTACAAAAGTTTGGGAACCACTGCTCTAGTATGTATTTCTGTTCTGAGTGACCACTGAAGCCAATAGTCAGTATGACAGCCAGGTGACCAGTATTTTCACATGCCCCTACTGTACTTCTGTTGAGAGAATGTAAGTTTAGACTACAATTGATAGTTAGAGGCCTTCTTACAACATCAAATGTCTCTGATCAGCAAACATGTCAATACATACCTCACTTGCTTAATGCATCCGTGGCAGGCCTTCACCCCAGAGCATCCAAGGTAGCCATAGAGAAGACACAAGGCTACAGGATAGAACCAGCAGAAAAAAAAGACGCAGCTCTTTAGATAATTAAAGTGCCTTAGCCCGCTAACCAATTGATTGTCTTCCTTGTAAAGAAAGCTCGATTGAAACATTCGGGATAAATCATGCATTAAAATTATCTTCCAAAGCAAACTCTGGAGTGCATATTGATTAATAATTATTTGCACTAACAGACTGAACTGAAGCAATACCATCAATTACTTCAAAATCCTGCCGCATCAATCACCGGAGGAGGCCTGAGTGAAATCCTTCAGTTCTCTGACATTTTGCCAACGCTTCATTACAGATTCAGCATCTCCCTGAAGTTTAGGGAGCTAGAACGCCCGGAATATGAAGCTGATGAAGGCCAGGAGGCTGGAGGTCTCCGGTGATGGAACTACTATATCGTGTGAGAGCAAACTCCAGTAGAAGTTCTCTGTGTGTTTACTCTCCATGATAATGTCACGGGGGACGCGTGTGAAGATGTATAGTAACGTGATATTTACTGTTGGTGTCCTCCAGGACCCTCTAATATTGGGATAGGTGTCAGAACAAAGCACGGGTGGGAAGTGAGAAGACCTGGAGGAAGTACTTCCATCTGTGATGGGACGTTTTCTCAGGCAGCTACACAATTTGAAGAAACTTCACACGTCGTTTTAATAGAATGCAGGTTTTGTGTGAGTGCCAAACCTTTCCACTGCGAACATTGAAGCTAGGCTGCAGGAAGATAAAGATGCTGCATTCATTAATACATCATTACATTTATTTTGGTTTTTGAAGCAAACCTATCCCCAGCTTCGGTATTTGGTGTAATTGGCACTAAAAGTGTTGATAATAGGACAGAACACATAAAAAAAAAGCTGAAGACCTGCAATGAGTAAATTGCGATTGACCCTCGCAGCCCCCCCTCTTTCCCTCTGATGACGCAACACAATGGTGGAAGATGCTGTCTATTGAAAAATACACACAGATCCTCTCGCCATAAAAACTATGACATTGCACCCCCAGTGGCCACTTGCGATACTGCATTAAATTAACCACCAGAAGATAAATATGGACTCTCTTATTATTCCGGGGAACAGAAGGAAAGTATATTTTTTTAGGATTGTGAAGAGCTACGCCACCAGCATACCAGCTCAGAGGTAAGTAAAAGTTTATTTATATATATATTTTGGGGGATTTTTAGTAAAACATTCAGTTTAAATACAGTCATTGTTATCACCTGAATTTGACCCAGTATCTGCTCACTAAACAGCAGAACTCGGAGAGGAGAACAAGCATACTATTGGGTCAATTATTTTGAAATTCAATCATCAATTCAATCGTTTTGCTCAATATAAAATCAATCCCTTACTGATCAATTCCTTTCCTGAGTATGATGCATATGCTCCATAGTACTTATGCATACAAATCTATCAAATGCCTAGAAAACCCATCAGATACTTGTACGATCAACAAAAATTTACTAGCATGACTGATCACTTTTTAATAGATTTTTTGTTCAATATTGATCACTTTAGGTCAATGGCATCAGGTGTGCAGGAATTGATTCCTGTTTAAGCTATGTAAACTGATGGATTTTTTTGTTGTTAAACTAACAGAAATATCAAACCATGTAAGGCTACCTTAAGGTGCACGGTGATATGAAGGGACAGCAGATTAAAAGACAGATGAGTTGATCACTAAGCTGCTTCTCCTGTCACTGTCCATTCACAGCCTGGGGTAGGGAGGAGTCCTGTAAGCATTATTAATGGTGACAAATAAGGTGTCTCATCTTGCAAGCGAATGGGGTTTGTAGATGTTTAGGACTGGACGGCTGTAATGTAGATATTTGCCAGGTAAACCTGCTCCATGTATGCTTTACATCCATGTATAACAAATAGCAGCTCTCCTTATATAAATCATCAAAGTGAAGGGCATAGCCTGCTTTATACTGAAATAACCCCAGACTAAGATAAATAAAATGAAATCTGAGGTTCCCAGACTGTCAGGTGCATCACTGGGTGCTATGTGCAAGATTTCTACTTTACACCTATATTTGAATGGGTAAGTGGAGTTCTACTTTAATGCATTCATATGTTTAATGTAGAATATCTGCAGCAATTTTTCCAAAACTTTAGGCCTTTGCACTCTAAGCGTTTTCTATTAGAAGTGTTACAACCTCTCGATATAAACAAAGTGACAGGAAAGGCTATTTATACGCTGCCATGTATCCTGTTTACCATCTGTTGTTGTAAATAAACTGCGCTGCATCCTGATAAGCTTTAACCTGCGTTACAAATGAACTCGGAGCAGATATATGAATAACACTGCGTACGGTTATCTGCTCAGACGCAGCAAATGTAAATCTGGTCCCTGTCTTTATTCACAGCCTTCTATACAGCAGAACTCAGACTAGAAGTGGGGGGTGGAGAGGGAACCAGAAACCTCATTAGCTCGAAAACTCTCCTTGATAGACCAATCAGGACAGGGAGGGGACCAAGCTGTGAAATTTTGGTAAGGGTGGGGTGGTGTCAAAGGTTGCTAATACATTTGTAACCCTAATGTGAATGCAGTAACCGCAAGCCATTACAACAGTGGTTCCCAAACTTTCCTTACAGGGCCCCCCTTTTCTATTTAGGAACATTATCGATCCCCCCTCCCTATTCAACACATGTTAAGAATGAGGGCCTGCGCCCCCCTGGAATATCTTTGTGGCCGCCCCCCAATTTGGGAACCACTGCATTACAACATGCAGCTTCCAAGCTAGTATTGTCCTGAATAGAGAGTAGCACCAGAAAGGCTCAGATACTGGTAGGATCAACAGGCATTATAGCCAACATCAGGCAATATAGCGCCAACATATTACGCAGTGCTGTACAATATAAATAACACACAGGTACAGGTTATGACACAGAAGGAGAAGAGGAACATCCTCGGACTAATGGGGAGAGAGTTTCAGAGAGTAGAAGCGGCCCTAGAGAAGTCTTGAAGATGAGCATGTGATGATGTCATGAATAGGTCAGTCATGAGCAGAGGGGGCGGTTAGGGGTGCATTTATGAACCAAGCTGGAAATGTAAGTGATGTAAGTGGAAGTAATTTAAAAACGAGGCATAGAGCATGAATTTAATTCTGTGGACAGTTGGAAGCCAGTGTATTACAAAAAAAACTAGATATAAGTAATGTTTATGGTTGAGTTTTTTAGGCGGCGTGCCTGGATGACAGATGACCTCATATATGATGAGACACACACATCGGCCTAATTTTTGCCGGTTAGCAGACACCATCTCCCGTTAAGCCCAGAACGTCTCGGAGAAGCCGCGCCAACAAGGCCCCGCTGGTTAGGCAATGAGAACGCCTATGTGCCCATGTGTTCCCTAATTACGGAACAGCTGTAACTCAGGAGTCTCCTACCTCCTACCCTTTCGCGTAAAACACATCAAAGAAGAATTCAGCAAATAACAACATACAAGTAACATACTGGGACGGCTCATAATGAAGCCATTTTCTAATCCCGCTATTCATTTTTCCTGGGCTGTCAGGAGAGATTGATGTTGGCGTCTTTAGACGTCTTTATTCGCACGTTCTGCGGTCTCAGCAAGTGACCTGTGTAAAACAGCGGCAAGCTGTATTGTGATGGAGACGGCACAATATGGTCCGAGCTCTCCATTGAGAAGGCTGACTTGTAGAAGTGCTGATTTATCTCCTAGATGAACAGTATCTGGGAGATGAACGCCGCCAACGTTTGTTTGATCGGGTGACACTTTGAACAGAACAGCAGATTCGAGGACAGCTGCAATATGATGACGCGCTAGTCAGCAATTAACTAGTGCATGCGGTGTAAACCGTACCTCGCGAAGTATGGAAATCCGCTTCACAGCAAATAAACCCGGATTCTGCTCTGCAATTACAGCGCTGCCGGCTCAGACCACAACTCGTTTTATAGTAGAACTTCCGCTAGCCACACATGGTTCGATTTTAGCGTTTAATTGATGTTTTTCGATGAAAAAAGCAATTGATTGTAAAAAAAAAACGATGTTCTGCCCACATAGTACAATCGGCGACCATTGATCGATTTTTGTCAAATCGTCGATTGAATCATGATCGGACAGGTTGGAAAAGTTTGCTCGATTGTACAATCATCGAACTACATTCCTTACAGGTTTTGGTCGAGTCAATGATACTCGATGTTTTTGGCTACTTCCCTTTAAATTCCGATTGAAACTAATATCTCTGTAGGAATTCAATTGACGATTTTTGATTACTTCGATTAACTTTTCCGTCGAAATTGAACAATAATCGTACTCCCCATGTGGTGTACATCCAGAGGTGGCACTCAGAGCCCTTTATGTGAGAATTGGCTGTCAGCCATAGAGAGGGGAAATCAGCTGCCTATTGGCTCTCCCAGCTGTCAGTGTTCTACCCTACCACTTCCAGCCAATCAGATGCTGCAAGGAGTTTGAGGTAATGTGCTGCGTTCCCAGTTACTGCAAAACGCAAGGCCAGTGTAAAAGATACAACAGGTTTCCAATCTAAACTTATATAATTGAAATGGGGGGGGGGGTCAACAGAGTTTCTATGTAGAAAAGAGGGGCCCTGTGAAGGTTGTGGGAACCACTGGCTTAAGCTGACATGACTACAGTTCATCCCAAAGCTCTTCAGTTATTGGTGGGTCCTGTGAGGGCCATTCAAGTTCCTCTACTACTGATCAAACTATGTCTTCAATTTTTGTGCGGAGGGACTCGGTTATACTGGAATAAAGGGTCTTTCTGCTTTCTGCTGCCACAAAGATGGAAGTGTGAGTACTGTATGTATAATAATGGGCTGTCAAACCATATCAAAGAGCAGGCTGGTCACAGGGGTCCTCATACTTTTCTTTTACACCAATAGCTTTGTGAGAACTGTAAAATTCATATCTGCTCATGTAAGAGCAAATATGAAATGATCGTTGTATGTTTAAATGTTATATACAGAAGTAGTGAGGTTCTATTCTCAGCCAAGGGGTGGTGGTTCGCTGCAATAAAATCTATAAAGCTCTTATAAAGCATGGCTCTGCTATATTGGATTCACCTTTTTCAGTGAAATGCAGATGACATACGAGTCTTTTGGACACGAGTCAAGCAAGATGGTGCAGCGTGCTGCCAGATTTTCCCAGGAGGCGGCGTTGGCTAATAATTATTTTTACTACTTATGTCATTCAGTTTCTACAATTCTATTCCAAAAGTACTTTTTTTAATAATATAATGCACAATGGTTATTTCTGGAGAAATCTTAGCAGAAAACATTTGGCCTGACTCTTTGTCAAGATTCCAGCTTTCTGCTGTTCAGTCTGTCATCTCCATCTTGATGTTTTGGGCTTGGATCGGCAAGGACAAAAAAATTACATACATACGAACTACAGAACACCTTTACTGTAAAGCAAACCCATTATGTCATATGAAACACTGCGTCCACATAAAGTACACTAAGTAAAGCTGGGACTACATGGATTGATTTTCCATTTGATCGACTTAATATACGATCGTTCTACATTTGGGTGGTTTATACCACCACATAATGTAGTAGATTCCCAACTGATCGATTCATTTCCTTAAGGTGCCTATACATGCATAGATATGGGCTAGATCGATGGCCACTTCGAGCGCCGTGCGTGCTCATGGCAATCTATTTGGTGCATATCATATGTGACCATCCCTGTTTTCGAGCGGAATCAATCAATCTCGCTTGAAAGCAGGGATATCACACATGACCGTAAATTATGGTCAATGTCCATTGTTTTGGATGGGGATGACACAGCAGTGCTCCTTCGATGAAGCTTCCTTGAACGTCTTGAATATCAAGGCTTGTATGCCCGGTGCACATGCTCTATAGTACGATCAGATAAAAACTGATACCTAAATACCTAGAAAACCCATAAGAGACTTGTGCAACCAACTGAATTTCACCAAAAGCCAACCAAACAGATTTGAAACCTGAACTCGCCGCAAAACCTAGATTAGATGTGACCAAATAGATGTGAGAAGGAACTCTGAGTGCTTGAATGACCAATGCCCGGTCTCCAAAAGCCCAACTCACACACTTGGATATAGAGATTCTGCACTCCAAAGAAAAGTTGTAGAAAATGTGAAAATAAAATCGACATACATACACAGCAAATGATACTGGGGGTGGTCTCTGACGCATTTCGCCCCCTTAATTTGAGGCTTTTCACAGTTAAGGGGGTGAAATGCATCAGAGATGAGGAGACCCACAGGAGTAAATATGGTTTGCTGTGTATGTTAATGTCGATTTATTTTCAAATAAAGATGTTGGACTTTTCTTTGGAGTGCGGAATTTCTATATCCAAGTGTGTGAAGTTTAAAATGACCTTTTTTTGTGTTCAATTTTGATCCAACAGTTTGATCCAAAAAAGAAATTGGTTTTGAAACAATTGATCCATTGTGTTAGAATACGCTAGTACAAAGAAAGGAATGGGGGGTTTACGCTACATTTACATGGTTGTTTCCAGGGATGCTGTCAGTCCGCTGCAAGCTGGGATACGTCGGGGCACTCCTGCCTGTGAGCGCCTACAGGTCAATTAGTCATCAGGAGGGCCAATGAGATGCCTGAATTTCGATAATCGCATGTTAATTATATGCAACTGAGCCAATCCAGCATAACATTGATCAGCTCAGTTTCAGTCTGCATACGATCTGCATGCAAATGTCACAATTTGGCCATCTAATTGACCCTCTCTATTAGTATTTACGGCAGCTATATAAAAAAAACTAAAAAAGCACTTGAGAGTGAAAACTATGTTTTTATATTTTGGTTGACTTGCTCCATTCATAAAACTTTTCTAACTCAATGGAGATCTGTGATTGCAGAAGAGTCAGAAATAAGGCTTTGTGAAGCACTAAAAGTCCAGCAAGCACTATACCGTACATAGCTGAATATGAACCCCTATAGCAGTCCGGCCTCATTCTATATCTTGGATCATAATAATAAAATGTTCATTTCCTGGCTGGGTCTGGGTGTGCACTTTTCAACAGGATCTCCAACTAGCAAGAATCAATTTAGGAACTTGTTTTAAAGAAACCGCCAGTAATAACAAGCAGTAAATCTTCTAGACGGATGCTGTTTACAGCACGTTGCAACAAATTACTAACTTCACCAGTGAGCAGATACAGAAAGAGAAAACTGCTAAGCAATCGTAAGTGCCTGAGCCAAAAAAGATAACAATGATCACCAACTCCTTCAAGGAACAGAAGGTCAGAAGGGGCTTGGACTTTAAAACTTTGTGCACATGCAAAGGGAAGTTTGATGTTGTTGCATTTTTCTGAGCACGACAGTTTTGGTTGAACTGCCAGCACGTAACAATTAAACCCATGACAGCAAGTGTTTATGCGAGCAGACTTAGAGTCGATACCCTCTTATAACCCCCTCCTCGGAACTTCACAACCTTATAAATGGAATACTGTCAAATATGAAGTCACATTCTGAGCCGAAAATGGGTTGACTTGGTTCCAGCAGCAGCTTAACCTTATCTCCCCATGCCACAGTCTTCCTGCAGTAATTGATGCTCGCAGTCCCCAACTCCACATAGACTTAGGGACAATGTTATTGTGCATAGCAATCTGACTGCGTGCAGACAGGAAACTGCGCTGAACCCAGATCAATAGACATGTCAACAAGTAAGCAGCTTAATCTAATTCTGCCCATCTCATCTTGGAACATATTGCTCGTAGTTTTAATGCTGGGTCCCTGTGGCAGGAAAAGGTTATAAAAAAAAGTTTGGTGTTCTGCGCCCAAACTACGCACAGTCTGTTCAGTGGGATAAACACTACACACGTCTCCAAACTGGAAAGCAAAGGAAATGTGCGCTTCTGGGTTGCAGATTATTTTACAAGAATAATTCTGTGATAAAGTTTAAAATGTAAAAAAACTTGGCTGATTTAATTCCAAGTAGAAGATATCTGCATTTAGAATGATACTGCTGGAGGACAGACAGACACACACACAGTATTGTTGGAAAACGTAAAAAAAAAAAAAAAAAGGACTGTTAAGAAGATTGAATTGTAATTCCGAATTATCATTTCCCACTCTAATCCTCTATAAAATGCACATTTAAAACAAGTAAATAAATACGGCAATAAACAAAATGTAGTACAAATCATTCTTAACTATGATGGGAGCACCCTGCACTTTAGCAAATCTTTTAAAATATAAAGTTAATTATTTTAAGTCCATTGAAGCAGTTGAACATGCTCCAACTACTCCCACAAACCAAATGCTACTCAATAAGTTGGTGGTGGCAATTAAACAAACTTCAATCATCCCTCATTCATTTAGTACAGAAATCCAGCACTTCATGAAGTTTAAAAAGTTCAGGTACAATGATTAAGCCCACTAAGTGGTGAAATGCATACTTCACTCACTGTTCACTCATGCATACTTTGCAAGATTAAGCGCACTAATATGAAAGTGAGGGAAGAGAGAATAAGGAGAGTCATTCTAAAATGTAGTATATGCTCTCTACCCTCACTTACGCATTTCACCCACTTAGTGGGCCTAATCGTAGAGTGAGCTTAGAATGCATTTCATCACTTAGTTGGCTTAATCATTGTAACTTTTTGTGACTTGTGTGACTTTTCAACTCAGTGGAGAGTGGGACTTCTGCACTAAATGGACTAGAATCATTGACCAACCTTACCCAACTGAGTGCTGAGCGGACCTACCACCAGGAATCTATGTTTTCATGAATGGCACTAGAAGTGCCAATAATAGGGAGGAATGCAGTGAAAAAAAAATTACCTGTAATGAGCAATTTAAGAAGATTACCACACAGCTCCCCTTTCTGGTTCATTTTAGGCAGAAATAGGCAGCACGTCACAGGAAGCTTAGATTTCTCAGTGATCTGCTTTGAAATTCCCATAGAAGATCACTGAACCCCCCCAAGTGGCCACCCGCGATATTGCACCCCCAGTTTCATGTGTTGCCTTCAGCGAACCAGGAAGTGAGGGGAGCTGTGTGGTAATCTTGTTAAAATGGTCATTACAGGTACGTTTTTGAGGTTTTTTTTACTGCATTCCTCCCTGGCACTTTTAGTGCCATTCATAAAAACATAGATTTCTGGTGGTAGGTCCACTTTAATAATGAGCAACACATGAATCCCCAATTAAATGAAATGCCACTTTCAGATGTCCTCCACTACACCATCTAGCTCATCTGTTTAGTGATATTATTATAATTTAGCGCCAACATATTATGCAGCGCTGTACAATTGTGATAAGGTCCACTATGACAAATAAAGTAAAGAATTGCCTGATACAACCCCAAATTGGAATCCACTACTGTAGAACAGCTAGATGTATATTTCTGCTTATTCAGCATAGGTGACTATGGTACAACATGACCAAATACATCAGACAATTCTGAACCCAAAGAGTTTCTAGTTTCTGCTAACACAATAATCAAGCTCATTCCACAACATCCTACAAATCCGCAGTGTTGGATTTCTTTTCTCTTCAGTAGAAGAAAACTATTTTTGTATTTGAGTGAAAATTTCTACCATCTGAAACCTGAAATATCCAATGCCAAACCGTATATGCTTTAACAAGTATGTTTATATCCATCATGCCTTATAGCTCTCAAAAAATAAATAAAAAGGAAAGATAAGCCTTTGCACATGGAAGACATTCGTCTATGGAATGGCAGCTCAAAAACAAACACTCTTTATAGTATAATTGTCATTGCTTGAGGTCTGCTCTTTCTAAACATTAAAAACACCAAACAATGTTATGTGTTAATTGCCAACCAAAAAAACTTACTTGATTTTAAAAACCGTCGAGCTTTGAAAAGGGATTAGTCTGTATATCGTGCGCAGAGCATAATTAGCCAAGAATGTGGCTCGCAAGCCATTCTGTACCCATCTTGGTTTTCACAGTTATATGAAAAATCACTGCTCAAAAATAAGAAAAAACATTTCTGACAGCAGGACAAAAACTAGCTATGCGTACCTGCATTATTGTTACAAAGCGACATGCATATTAACAACTTGGGTGTGAAATTGGGAAAGTAAATAATAATAATCCCCCCAAAAAGATTGGACTTATGTAAGGGTAAAATCTGACAAGAGAAAAGCACTGTGCGACAGCTGGAATAGGACTATGAAAGGTTGACATTTGGACTGCAGGTAGTCTCAGGGGTTAGTTACTAAGCCAGAAAATGTCAGGGTTATACTACTGAGGTATGAGATCTGGGGGTTCAAACGTGTTGTACTGTGAGAGTTACATGTGACCCAAAGCCAGCTGGTGACCTGTGGATGGAGACAGCTAATCGGAGGCTCAATCAGGAACAGAGAGGTCCATCTGCAGCAGAATCTAGGAAGCTAACGCAGAGCACAGCGAGGAAGACCACCCTATATATGGTGCAAGTAACAAACATAATTTCCTGGTACTCATCTGAGGAGCTCACTAGAAACATTATGTGCATCCCTGGTTATAAATGTATGTATTTAGTCATATACTTTTACTTGTCAAAAGTGTTGCATACATGCTTTGGAAGACCACCTCTTTTTTTTCCTCCCAGACATATGTTAATTGGAATACGAAGAGATTTGTCAGCCAATGGGCTCTTGTTGGTAATATGGTCCCTTTCCTCCTCAGTCACTGGTATGGGGTTCCTGGGTATACATAGCATGCAACTTTCAGGTGAGAACCACCATGGTCAATATTTGAAAAACCTCCTAATACAGACGTAACAATTTTGTAATTAGCATACAATTTGTATGCAGACTGAAACTGAGCCAATCAAGTACAATGGCTGCTGTGCTAGTCTGACCCACTTCCAGCCTGTATACAATCTGTACATTGGGGTGAAAACATTTTGGTGCACCCATAGATCAGTGGTTCCCAAACTTTCCTTGCAGGGCCCCCTTTTCTATTTAGGAACATTATCGAGCCCCTCCTTCCTATTCAAACACAGAATGAGGACCTTTGCGCCCACCCCCCCAGTCCCCACTGCCATAGATTCTCTCCAAGTTACTTTAATAGATTTTTTTGCTTGCGCTATTTTCTTTTATTTTCCCAACAATAAGATTAAAACGAGGCACAAATTTAGTTAGTAAACCAAATAGTCACAGTCGCGGAAACTAACCATAAAACACAACATTAATCCAGGAAGAAAATGAATCTTATATTAGCGGTACCAGCGCTCCCAAACTCACAACAAAACTTAATGAGGAGCCATTTAAAATTTCAAATCTTTACATTTCCCCCAGGTGTGTTACAGAGAAATCTCAAACACATACAAGAAATAAACAGTTTCTGAAAATGTAAAGCTAGCCACACATGGTTCAATTGACTGTACAATCAATGTAATTCGATAAAT
>CM070036.1:136223723-136288632 GCA_036250615.1 Ptychadena robeensis | reverse complement strand
CAGCCGATCACAGGGAGTCATTTATCCCGCGGCTGCGGGAGCGCACTGGCGGTTTCCAAGTTGAAAGCAGCTCGAGAACCGCCAGTGTAAACTTAGCCTAAATAACTATAAAAGGCAGTAAGGGGTGTCAAATTGGGAATGCAAATTACTAATTCAAACACAGGTCACCTGTGGATGGAGACAGCTAAATCGGAGCAGAATCTACCATGCAGGAGGGTGACACAGAGGAGAGTGAGTAGACCACGCTACATATGGGGTGAGTACCAAACATTATCTCCTGGTACTCATCTGAGGAACTCACTAAAAAAGTTATGTGCACCCCTGGTCATAAACATACAATGTATTTTTCGGACTATAAGATACCATTGAAATCAATAGGAACTATAGTCCGAATATGTTTATATTTAGTTCCAACTATCCTGGGAGCAATAGCTATGCATCCCAGGAGGCAGAAAATTGTTCCATTACCTCCAGCTAAGCTGAATACAACTGCCAAGAAGATATCTTATCTGCATTAGCACTAACAGTACCCATACTCTGATCACACTGACCAACTTATGGAGAGACATATTTTACAATTAGATAGCATGAGTTGTGTATTTACATTAACATTCTGCATTGCAATAAATACAGTTTGTGACACATACTCATATCTCCACCCATATGTAAATATCTGCTAATGGGTAAGTTGTTCGGTGCCAGATTGAAAATGTGTCTCTTCATAAGTTGGTCAGTGTGTTCAGAGAATGGGTACTACTAGTGTATAAACACATATTAAAGTTTCAGCCCTGGCACCTGCTGCAGCAAAGACCTTCCTCCTGTTACTGGCCTTTTTGCTTGGGGAATATAGAGTAAACACTGCATGGTCCAGTCCTGCCTACTTTGCTGGAACATTCTGTATATTCACTTGATATCTGAATGACTGTGCCCCCCCCCCCCCCCCCTAATTTTCCCTCCAAAAGAGGGTGTGGGTGTGCCTTCTGGTCTGGCGTGCATTAGTCTGAAAATACAGTAGTGTATTATTAAGTCACCCCAGCATAGCTAATATTCAGGTTTTCAGATCTGTTCCACTGAAATTTTGTCTATGAGATTGGACACCTCCAATACTGCAAAGTGCTAAACATATACATTGAGATTGGACACTGAGGTGAAGTGAAAATCTTAACAGCCTAAAGTACATCTTTATTGCTGTGAATTTAACTGATGCATTTTTTGTGATACTTAAGATGTACTGGTCGCTTTAACTATTATAGACATTGGTTTTATGTTATATATAGGATCTGCACTGTACTGTAATGCTGCTGTGTCTGTCTTTTGCCTAGAGATTCCACAGTTAATTTGACATGTTCTCCAAGCTTCTACAGATAAAAAGGATTTCTTATTTGTTCTCCCAAAGACCAATTTGCTGGAAAGAATGGCACTCCGCCTAAATTGAGATTAAATGACCTATTCCACCAACCGAATGCACAGAGCTGGCAATACATATCATTGATAAGTGAAGAACTCTAGTAGAGTCAAAGGCTACAGTACAACTGGAACAAACCACTCACCACAGGGGGTGTAAAGGGCATTGGGACTTTAAATAGAGCATTGGAAGGCAACAAGTTCCATTATTGGGGTCTAAAGGCCAATCCAGCTCTTCTTAACTTTAAACTACTGGCAACAGCACAAGTAAATCATTGAATTTACTGTTTATCACATGAATCCCTTACACTACAGTGTAGGCAATACATGAAAGACCTTTATGTTAATAACTATTTGGTTGCTGATTTCGGAAAACCAACATCAACCTGCTTGTTTCTGAAATCAGAAAAGCAGAACTGACCACTATAGCACGGTACTTGATAATGTACGTAGAGGAAAAGATAAGAGTCACTTTAAAGTCTCCTCCTTTAACCCACCAAATCTTATTTTGCCCAATGACCCAAAGCCCTAGAAGGCAATCATATGTAATGGTTCTGAAGCGTACATCACCAACAAGATTTTGAGCCTTTTGACTAGCTGCTAGGGCTGGGGGATACCTCATGGGTGGAAGTGACAAGCTTCCCCACACCTAGAAAAAGCAGGTAGGCATTACAGAGAAGTATAGGTGAGGAGAAGTAGGTCAGGGTGGCTTTAAAAATATCCCCTTGACTTTATCTAAAATAACATGGCGATACTTTAAAAGTATTGCCCTCAAATAATAACCTGATTATCAGATCCATTAGTAAATCTGGATTTGCAAAGTCATCAATCTGGATGTGCCATTTTTGTGTACAAATTACGGCTCCTGATGATGTCCCTGTGGTCACCTTCACTCCCCAAGAAGACGACAGGAAAAAGCCATCTGTGTGGCTGGAAGCAATCCATTGCAGTTCCATACTGGGGCTGCACTTCCCTTCTTTAGAACATAGAGACACACTTCTTTTACCCGATTATAATCTACAAATACCACAAACTTGCCTTTGTGTTGTGTGTTTCTTTAATACGCTGAGAGAAATGTGTGTATATTTTATTGATTGCATCCAACAGAACTCCATAGAAATAAACTAGAATGAATCTGTGCTGTGCTAACAAAGGCACTGCAATGGAATAATCAGTGTTTTATTATTATTATTATTATTATTATTATTATTTCAAAGGCATGCAACACATGGGAAAACAATGAAAATAGATGTAAACGTGTGAGATAAATGTAGGTTTCAATGAGTTTGGATGCCTTCCATAAATGAATACACTTAATAGAACAGCATTATCATATTTTCTTAGGTCCTTTTACAACCGTTGTGCTCTAAATGTGTGCCTGTAGTTATTGTCATCTTTCCGGTTATTATATAAAAAAGCCTCTTCTATTTTCCTATTAATTCAGTATTCGTTTGTTATCAAAACTTGACTTTGCCAGATTCCCATGGCTAATCCCCATCAACTACCATCTGCCTGTCCAAGTAGAGTGCCACTGAGACCGAACGATGGAACCTATAAAGATGTAGGCAATGAAAGTTTGGCCTCAGTAGTCAATTTAAATAATACGGGCAAAGAGAAGGTTTTTTTATCAGCATATAAATATGTTGTTGGATAATTGTGTTACATTGGAAAGATGCAACTTTTAAACTCTTTTCTTGAAGGAAATTTTTTCTACACCTACTGTATTGGTGACAACTGTCATTTCATATTTGGTCTCTGGTGATGACAGGACACCAATGTGTCTAACAATCTAACAAAACTAAAGCATAATACTTATGAATGGACTTTGGCTTACACAAAAAAAAAAACAAAAAAAAAAAACAAACCTTTTTTGGTCTTCATTTATATACACATTTATATACATACAGGGGTGCACATAAGTGGTACTCCGGTTCTCAAAAACTATCTACTATCACTAGCTATGTGTACCTGCATTAATATGAATAACTATGAAAGGTTGTAGTTAGGGGTGTGAAATAAGAATGTAAATTATTAATACAAAGAAAAAAGATTTGGACTTCTAAGGGTGTTGGAGATCTGGGGGATGAAAGTCAGAGTAGGCATATGTAAGGCTAAAATCTTATAAGAGAGAAGCACTGCGTGACAGCTGGAATATGACTATAAAAGGTTGGCATTTGGACTGCTAGTAGTCTTAGGGGTTAGTTACCAAGCCAGAAAATGTCAGGGTTGTACTACTGAGGTATGAGATGTTACATGTGACCCAAAGCCAGCTGGTGACCTGTGGATGGAGACAGCTTATCGGAGGCTCAATCAGGAACAGGGAGGTCCATCTGCAGGAGAGTCTACTATGCAGAAAGCCGACACATAGGACAATGAGGGAGACAGTGAAGAAGAACACATACATATGGGGTGAGTAACAAACACCATCACCTGGTACTCATCTGAGGAGCTCACTAAAAAGTTATGTGCACCCCTGTATGTATGTATATTTATTTATGTATATATATATATATATATATATATATATATATACACATATACATATATATACACACACCCTGCCCGTATAACAAACTATAGAAACATTTCTCAAATCGGTTTTTAGATGAAGCTGCAGAAAAACAGTCTAACTGAAACAAAAAAAAAAGTAACAAATATAAATTCAAAATTATATACCAAAAAATATGTATAAGATGCATACTAAAAATGACTGCAGCCCTGAGAACAGATCCATACGAAGCCCTGGAACACAGTTACCAAATATAGAGAATGGAAAGGCTTTTGCGTTCTGCTTACAAACAAATCAGATTTAATAACAAATGACGACTGACAAACTATTTATTTTATACGGCCCTGGTGGATGAGTCGCCTTTAAATAACTGTCAAATGATGTAAAAGTTGTTTCAAGTAAGTACACAAGGAAGCCTGGACTCTCTTTAAAAATGAATGAGCCAGGCAGTGGATATCTGTCTTTAAATAACCGTCTCACTTGCCTCTTGGTGAGAAAATTAATATTTATACCTCACATTGAAAGATGTGAATTTCCAATCGACTCTTCATTCTGTGCTGGGTTATTATAAAGTGTCTGTAAGACATTCCTGGAGCCATGTAGAATGAGGCAGGAATAGGAATTTTTACCATTTCAGCATCACATTAAAAGCTAATGCAGTGGACTAGCAAACTCGGGAAGGGACATTACTAAGGATGTGTGCCCACAGGCATAATTTAGAAGACAAATACAGAAACGTGACCTTGCATGTATAATTAACGTCTTTACCAAAAAAACAACCACATTTACTAACTTTCCTATAAATAAAATGAATACCGCGATGTGCAGTCTGTGTCTATAGGGGACCTGACACTGATATTTCCATATTAAACAAGGAAAGTGCACTTGGCAATGTTTTGTATAGAGCAATAAGTGACACAATGGTCATTTTACTGCCTTTGTGGTATCAGTTTGGCCAAAAAATTATTTCAAACTAAAAGTAAAGAAAATGCACAATGTTATGTTCTCGCTCTGCATCATCTACCAGCCATCAGATTGTAAAACACCCCCATCACACCTCACCACCCTGCAATTAATACAAACTATTAGATCAGGGATACACAGCGGGCAAAAATGAAGGGCCGACCTTGATAAAGTTGCCTTCCCTCAAACCCTTGCCTTCCCTCAAACCAATCCTGGTTCCCAGCTCTGCTTTGCTGCATCTCCCTTACCAGCTGCACTCACTATGGCTGTGACTTCCAACGCTGAGCTTGTAGATCTTCACTCCCAGTATGGAAGAATGGCGGGGCAGTGAAAGCAGCTGGTAGTGGGGCTGCCGAGAAGGCAGATCTAACAGAAATTTGCAAAAAGCTTTGCTCCCTGGACCAGAGTTTGACACCTATGGATTTAATCATTGTGAGCAAGTTGGTCACCATTACAATGACCTCTTCTGTTATTAAGTTCAAAAAGAGTGGCATACATAGAAGAGACTCCTAAATTTTAGTTAAGCAGGCCATACACAGGTCTGATTTTAGCTAAATTTTAGCTCAATCAACTTAAAACGATCAATTTTTTAGTCGGTATAAAATTGTATGTCGATTGTATCATGGGCCATATGTAGTACAAGATTTTTGATCGATTTTCTTTTTCAATCGACATAACAATCGATCGAAAATAGTCTGATTAAAATTTCAAATCAGAAGTGAGGTAGAATAGGTAGAAAAAAAATCGATCAAAAATTAGTTGACCACACTTGGTTCTCAAAATACCGAACCAATTTTCAATCAACCGATCAAAATTTACCATCCAGTCCGATCAAAAAACGACTGAATTTTCACTCAATTTTAATTTGATTAAGTCGATCCAACCAGGTGGGCAAAACTCAATTCTCAATCAATCGACTAAAAAAATTTATCGTTTTAAGTCGATTGAGCTAAAATCGGACCTGTGTATGGCCTGCTTTAGTCATCTGAAGTAAATGTATATTGCTATGTTGGATATATGAACATCGATGTAAATGAATGTACAGACTTTTAGAGATTATTCAGCATGGCAATGCAACATGAACTGTAGAGCCAGCCATCGTTCAATGGTTGTTTTTCACTTTTGATCTGCATCAGATTTGGTTACAATTTAGACATAGATTGGTTGGAAGCTGTTGAATCGTGCAGGGATCGGCCTGTCTATGCCCAGCTTTAGTTTTAAAAACCCCAACATGTCAGATTACTACTCAAACGATTTTATTTCTATGTCAAAGGTTTTTTTTTCAATCAAAAGAAAATCGATTTTAAAAATGTTCAACTTGGGAATACTCCCAAGTATTGGAAATATCTCTTTCTTTCTTCCTGTTCAAACGAATTAGCAGAGAAGCAGGGGACAGTGAGTATAGTAAGCCAGAGGGCTGGGCTTTTAAAATAGATAAATGGGCTACCACAGTTTTAGTACAACTGCAGCAAAATATTTAAAATGAACAAAAACTGAAGCAAGCAACTGACAGACACAGCAGATGTGCAAGCACCCAGTTTTTTCAATTGGTACATAATATATTTGAGGAGAACAGAAGACTGCGGGGCTTGCTGTTCATTGTATGTGTGCGTACGCGCTGAGAGGCCATGCTAAATGTACTGCGATCTGCATTATTCCTCTCTGAAATTAAAATGTGTACAGGCTGCGACCCGGCTCCAATCCCCACATCTGCCCGTAACATCCATATCCCGTCTCCTAGCAACCAAATCAATGTGACCGCCGATTACTGTGGTGACACTGCATTATTTATTTCATTTTAATATGAAAAAAGTCAGTGACAGACTCTTAAAAATAGAGGATTTCCAACCCCAAACATATTATCATATTTATGTTATCGGAACTCTACTGGTATTTCTGGATAGGAACATGATATATATTTTAAGGTAATGGGTATGTGCGGGCAATAAAGGGCATTATAGGTGTAAACTTTATTTTTACCATCAGACTATAGACAGTGCATACATGTTGTTGGTTTATTAATTAAAGTAGTAGAGAAAGTTTATAAAGAAAAGTTATGTTAGGGCTCGTTACCATTATACGTCAGGACCACCTCCGCTAAGCCTATTGCTTTGCAGGGATACCGACAGAGCACAGACATTGCCTGCTCGTGGATGCTCTGTTTACACATCTGCCGATGCAGAGGCTCAATGTACTCGATTAAGTTGAGCCTTGCATCAGCGGAATGGCTCATCGCAGTGAAGACCGAGCATCCGCCGAGCAGGTAAGTCTATGTGCTACGTCGGGATCCCCGCCAAGCAATACGCTTAGCGGAGGGGTCACGACGTCTAATGGAATCATAGCCCTAGTCAATTAGTTAAACATGTGAGAAATTTTCTGGAGTTTTCTCAAACACTATTGGGCCTAGTACCTTAATAACCTGATTAACTGGGTGCACCCATCCCTTAGGACATCTGCTGGGGTTTGGTAAATTTCTGCCCTTGCTTGGAATCAAATGAACTTCGTACCCCTTTGAACTGGTATTTTACCCAGAAAAAAAAGAACTAGAGCATACCTGTATGACCTTACCCAATGTTATTAGGTAAATTCCTCATGCCCAGACTATAAAGGGAACCCGAGGAACTGCACACGCTTATGTAAAGGTTCGATACTTCCATTCGACCAAATTAAATCAAAGTCAATCAAAAGAAAATCAATTATTGCACACCTAGTGTGATCAACCGAAATCAAACATGATATCGATGTAGTGATCTGACATGTAGATTGAACAAGTATCTGATGGGTTTTCTAGGTATTTTGATTTGTATTCGATGGTACTATGGCGCATGCGCACAGACCTCGGGAAAGGAATCGCTCATTTTACAATCAATCCGTTTTAGACTAACAGTCGATATATAAACCAGACAAGTCAATTGAATTAAAGATGGATCCTGCAAAAGTTTATCCATGTATGGCCAGTGCCAACTCCTTCTTCTGTGGCAGCTCAAATGATGGCGAGGTATGGAAAAAACACCAAGTCACGGAGCATCTTCCATTATGGACGCAATGTGTTGGGTTCCCAAGTAGCCAATAAAACACCAGTATTGTCGAATGGGACAAAGGAAAAGGTAATCAAATGAGTTCCTATAGCCTCAAGTAATACATTCTTTTCCAGGTTGGCAACATAATTTGAATAGAAAGAAAAACAAAAGTATATGTTCCTGGAAGGCCACAACGGACTTGAACCTGTTCTTTCCCTTACTATAAATAAGCCATAAGCCTAGTCCAGGGGTGGGCAAACTTTTTGACTTGTGGGCTACAATGGGTTTTTAAATATGACATAAGGGCCAGACCAAGAGCCTGCAAGGGCCGCCCGGCATAGAGGTCCTAAGTCCTTGTAGCCATGACAGGATATTTAAAAAAAGAAAATATGTAAAATAATTTAAAAAAATGAATAAAAAGAACCTTATGATAGAGAAGCCTTAAACATTCTATTGCAGGCAAACTATGACCGCTAGGAAACAATCCAAACAAGTGTCCTCTAGGTGTTATCTTCACATATTACAGGGAATGAGGGGAGCCAGAGCGTTGTGACACCAAGGTGACAAAAGGGCCGCTTTTGGCCCCCGGACTTAGTTAGTCCAACTAGGAAGAAAGTAATAAAGGACCAGGTTCACCTAACCATCACCTCTCCTGCCTCAAGAATAATTTGTGCAAGTCTATTGGACTGCAATCATCTTTGCAGTAGAAGGAATCCCAGGATGACTTTAGTAACTTCAGCAAACTTAGTAACGACTCCATTGCAAGTAAACCATGCAGCACAGCAGAAAACTACACATTAACTACACATTAACATACTTTGTGGTAAAAGTTTTAAGTGAAACACATTTAAGCCATATTCACTCACCCCGCAAAGTGCTGTAAATATGATACACTAAACAGCTACGGGCCAGATTAGTGCACTGAGGAGCAAACGCACGCACAGTAATTGGGCAACTAACGTCAATCAGCTGTCCGGCAGATCACCGACATGGAATGAAGCAAAAGGCAAATGTGCAATTTCAGATGTATTTACTGGACGCGCAGAGGAGAAAATGGCAGAAAAAAACATTTCTGAGAAGCGTCTTTCAGCTTGAATTATTGCTGGTCGCCTATTAGCAGAAAACACTCTGAATGACCGCCACTGCGAGGACATGTCACCCACTGAAGAACCCAGTATTAGTCAATGGTAGATGATCGCTAGAAAACATTCTACATAAGCTGGATACACTATTATTATTAATGTTCCGACTCATGAATCCTAAAACACGACCACTGTACATATAACTTGTATAGGGATGATGGTATTTTGAATTCTCAACATGAATTTTAAATAAAAACCTCAAATAGAAGTAGGGTTTTCTTGAATTTAAAACCCCCTACTTGTTTTTTTATCTTCTTTTTTCCCCAATCTAATCACAGAATATCATTATTTGTTCCAGTACTAGACCAGGGACAGTCTGAAAAAGCCACCTTAAAGCTAGCCTGGTAGACTTTTACACGATTGATCTTCGATCCAATTCTGTGCAACTTTATGATCATGCGCCAGACTAATTTACGATCGTACTACAAAGTGCATGCGTAATGTCGGACTTTTGATCGTGCATACGACTGTAATTATGTTCCTAATTCTTATCATGAATACAATCGTAAACAACTTGATCAAAAGTACCTAGAAAAACCGTCAGATATGTGTTTGACCAAGCTAATCTTACCAACAGTGTGTGGCCACATTAACCTCCTGGGTGTTAACTCTGGCTGAGTTTGATCTATCATGAATCTCAGCCCGAGTTAACTATGGAAAAACTTACCTGTCCGCCAGGTTCTCCCACCGATCGGGAGCATCGGCATCTATGCCGATGCTTCCGGGTCTGCCATCGATTGCGTCACAGGGGACAGGGGTAGGCGGTGCCACAGACCTCCATGTCGCCTTTTCCCAGCATAACTCTGGCGTCACTAGAGATGTCAGTTATGCTAGGAAAAGACTACACCCCTACTATTATGCATGGGACCTCCGGGCGGGTAGGAAATGACGGTAGAGGATGTTGTGCTCTGCCGCTTAGAAAAACACGCCTTGTGCGTGACGCCCAGGAGCTCAACCGGAAGAAACCAATTTCTGTCAATGGAAGTCCAAGTAACACGTGGCATTGCTATGGAAATTCATATACGGATTGGTCAAGTTAACTTGAAACTGGTAAGTGAGCCCATTTGCTACTACAATCCCAGAGATGGGGTGGACACTGGAAGCGGAGTTGTCTCATGGTTAATAATATATTCAAGAAAGCCACATTTTACTAATCATGCACAAGGATAGGTAAACCAAATGATGAAAATAAAATAGAGGCCCATCACTACCAAAAGTAGGTCTGTATCTAACAAGCATGCAATATACTGCTGTACACGGTGGACATCACAACCCCGATAACCAATTCTTCCATCTACATTGTAGTTGAATGTAAACACAATTTCCAGTATGGAATCTTGTGGTTTTATTATGATTATTTTGGTAGAGGTGATGCACTCAGAGAACCATTGGCTGTGGTAGAGTTGGGTACATATAACTTGGATTGTTAAAAGGCAAGCAGAAGAAATTAAGGCAAAAGTTGAACATGCTTAGAGAAGGAGGTGCTTGGCCAAGAAGGACCAGTTAACCAGTTAAGTTCACCAACCTGGCTCTCTATTGACTGGCATGCTGCTTTCATTCCAGCAGTTATCAAAGGTGATTTTACTTTAATGAGAAATATTCACATAAATATATATTTCATTTCGATGTTTAAAATCCCCTTCGATTCCAGCCAATTCCCAGAGAGCAAATCTGGAAAATTTGTAAACAAAATACTGCTGGCTTCAATTTCTGACACACATAATCTAATGACTGCTCGGCAATGATAAAAACCCCATCAAGAATACAATTTATTCTGCAAATATTCCCCGACATAAATAGAATGTTATTTGAGAAAGGTGAGGTTACTCCTTGATATGGTGCATCAATGTCAAAAGCGGAATGTAAATCTGGAATATAGATGAAAAATATGCATTTTATGGAAATCCCGCACAGCTAGAACCGGTCACCTCAGCAAAACTGCCAGCCGGTGTGGTATATGAACGGCACATTATCATACTGCAAGGTGGTTTTTATTAAGATTTTTGTTTTGGTAATTTTGACATATATATGATGAAAAGGTTTGCATCAAATCATATCATGAGCAAACAGGGTTTTCTAAAACAGTGGTCCTTGAATGGTAAAAAGGAACACACTGCTATACAGTTACCAAGTTTAAAAAGAACTTCAACAAAGGCCATAGAAAATATATACTATGTGGGAGCCTAGTTCATTAAGAAAATAAGGTGGACTTAAAATCAAATTTCAATTTATGATCATATGTATCCATTGTAGTCAATAGAAGCAGATTGCATCTAATCCAGTCCCCAAAATCCTCTATTGCCAAGGCACCCCCCCCCCCCCCCCCCCACACCTATTGTATACTCTATTCCCCAACCTATTAGACTGTAAGCCCGTCCAGGCAGGCTCCTCTACTCCTCCTGCCTCATAACCTGTTCCTGTGTGTGTTATACTGTGTTGTATCTCCACTCTAATGTATTGTAATATGTAGACGCTATATAAATAAATGATGATAATAATAATAAAAATGGAGACTACTAGTACCTCTAGTCGAGGGGGTTTGTGTTGGTTTGGTTTGTGTAGTACAACTAGCAACATACTTTGCACCCACAACATTTTGCCATTATAGACAATAAATGGGTTCATCATGCTTCGCTAGTCACCTAAAAATGGACAGTAGAGGGTTTTATTTGGTACACACTAAAGTGGTGTGCCAGAGACCAGACTTTGGTATTAGAACAGTGTGTATTTTTTTTCACTCAACACATAGGTGTCATACAATGATAACACTATCCATTGCATGGATAACAATACTTCTAACAATACCTTGAACAATGACATGGTTTACTGTTCTCTGTACGTCTTTAGAATCGGCGCGGCATGCATTGGAAGCAAAAAATACCACAATATTTTCTTGTTTTTTCACTCCGGTTCAGTATTGGCCTCAAACCGCGAATTAAACAAAATGTTACAGAAATGTCAATCCCCGGCGCAGAGAATGGGGATTTTACGGTGTTCTTGGTCAGTAATAAGAACACATTTAATGTGTGTCTGTGATATCGATTTGATTCAGTTTACATGATTCAGACCACTGAAAGATGAATTCTGATTGATGGCTTTGGGTTATTCTGCTCTGTCTTACTGAAACAAATTAGATGCCTAGGACATCTTACTACTAGAGGAACAGCTTAAAGAGGGACAACAGGAAAGGTTGGGATATCTTGGTTTTGGGAACGTACAAGTGAAATAAAAATTAATTAAAAATTAATTGACTTTTTTGGATTGCCTAGCAGAGGCTTTTTTTTCCCAACCAATGTAAAGAAGGGTCCAGGGATTATTAAAAAAATTTATTGCTTTAACACAAATAGTTTATACATAAATTAAGCTTACAGTCCAGTCTGAATTTTATTTTTGGAACTTGCAAAATCTGTGTAAGAGCAATATTTTTTTCAAAATGTTTCCACAACCCTTCACTACATCTGCAGCAAGTCTGGTGACGCCACTATGTTCAGGGGCTTTGCAATTAACACACAAAGCCAGCTAAAATGTGACCATATCTTATATAGTGAATACTGTGGATGTAGGACAGGGCAGCAATAGGAATACATTTCTGGAACTCTGGCCTGGTAGTACTGGCTTTGAGATTGCTTGTCATTTGGATAATGTTTTGGGCTGCTTTTATTGTGAGTTTCAAAACATAACCCAGAGAAGTAACCATGAAGGTTATGGTGAGAGGGGATGAAAGGAATTAAAAAGCCCTCAACTCGAGCAGTGCATAGCACAGTCAAGCCTTCTTAAAACAGAAGGTATTTACACGGCCCAATCCAGCACAAATCCCAAAAGGTTAGGTAGAAACCCTTGTTTTAGGACAGTTGGTGAAGCCATGCTGTTTCAGGCTACTTGGCCATCATCAGTGCAGTGCATGGAAACCATGGCTCTATGGTGTGGTGCTTGGAAGCCGAACAAAGAGAAGTAACCATGAAGGTTATGGTGAGAAGAGATGATAGGAATCAAAAAGCCCTCAAACCTCGAGCAGTGCAAAGCACAATCAAGCCTTCTTAAAACATAACCCCAAACCATATAATTAGGTTATTATTAATAACATCTGAAACCAAGGACTGTGGTCAGTCAAACTTGCCAGAACCACCAAAATGGACTGGCCGGGATAGTCCAGTCCACCCAACTGGTGTTAAGCAGGGTACAGACGGCTCGATATTTGAGCCGTCCGATGTACTCTGCAGCAGCGTGATGGCGTCATCATGCTGCTGTCAGATATCGGAGTAGCTGGGGAGAGCAGAACTGTCTCTCCCCGGCTCCTCCTCCTCAGCCGAGCTGGAGACCCAGGCAAAGCATCGGACATGGCCGTATTAATGGTCATGTCCAATAAGGCTGTTTTCGAGCGGGATTGATTTGTCCGGCTCGAAAACAGCGGTGGGGGCAGATTATATGGGTCAGATAGATGGCCGTGAGCGCGCACGGTGCTCGAAACAGCCATCGATTTGACTCCATATCTCCATATCTGTACCCTGCTTTAGAGTTCGCATCAATGGACTGGATTACCCAACATCTATGGCTTTATAAGTAAGTATCTCATACTTGAACTCCACAAATGATTACTAATTAGTTTTAATATCAGTGGCAACATATTATGCAGAGCTGTACATTAAATAGAAAATGTAACCATTAACTAGCGTCCAGAGAATCCCAGCTCTATGTTTCATTTCACAGATAAAGGCAGATATGAAGCCCTGGGCAAGCTCTTTACTCTTCCTTCTTCCTCGGTTTTAATTGTAGGCGTCTCTGGCCTCTGTATCTCCTGCTAACAATCTGTCAGTGAGAAGCTTTAGAATCCCAAAACTGAGTAGTGAGGCAAAACTGGGCAGAGCATCAGTTTCACAGACTTCTTCATCGCTCATTTTCGAGGGCCATTATCGAGGAAGACTTTTCATGGGGGAATACAAGTAAAAATTCCACTTAAAATGAAATAATCCTTGACTGCTATTATTTCACTAACATAAATGATTAGGGTCTGTTGAAAGATAAGCTGATTAATAATGGATCTCCTGAACGTTATCAGTTCTCTGTCTTCCAAAGAAAAGACAGAACTTTTCACTCTCATATGATATGGCGGATCCTATGGGGTAACATACCCGGTGTCTGCACGTGGCATGGTGATCTATCATGTGACTGATGCCAAGGAATGGGGGAAATGGAAATGGACAGGTATGCTCGTCAACTGATTGGTAATTTTCGGCAGAAATTTGTACTTGATTTAACAACATTTAACATTTGTAAAATTGTGTATACTGTACAAAGTAACGCATAGACTATTCAGCTGCATTTCACTTTTTTTATACTGACTCCAGGCACTGAACAGTTAATAATTTATTTCCCAGATTTGAAGAAAAAACCCTATTTGGTACATTATCAAAAGCAGTTTGCATAAATCAGATGACACAGGAATCTTATTACTCAGTCTAAATTGAAAAATATGGGATTTCATGCCCTCTGAAATACTTGGGGCCAGGAGTGAATGATTTGCATAAGCCTTTAATTAACAATGCCAAGGGAACTTACAGCCTTGGGAGAGAAACATGAAAAAAATATGATTATTTAACGCTGGAATCAGATGGGACTTGCGGGATACATGCCCACCCACTGAAAGGCTTTTTAAAGTGAAAATGCAAGTAATGGTCTCTATAGGATGGATCATTAGTGATCTGTCATAATTACACAAGGGGAAGCATTTCTTCCACGACTTCCTTTTAGCAAGAAGCAGAACAGCAAAGATGAGAACATTATTAGTGAGAGGTACGGCACCATTACCAATGAAATAGACATCTCTCTTAACCGACCTACAGGACAGACCATCCACAGACAGCAAAGACTGGTTGATGGAGCCAGGCAGGCTTAAACTGTACCCATCACATTCCGGCATTAAACCACTGTAACAGGGAAATAAACTAATATTGTTTGTTCACAGGAAAGAATGGACTTGTAGATAGTTTGTGACAGTACATATTTGTACCCATTGCTACCCTTATCAAAATTAAAAGAAATGGAGGAACCATGTCTGCCTTACCTCAAGCTTAATCCTGCCTCCTGAATATATATTTTATGGGGAATAGAACAATTTCTGGTGAGGACATTCCTGGAATGTGATGACAAATAAATAGACCATCTAAATGAATGAGTGCTGGATCTTTTACTAATACAAGGGGTTTGGGTTCAAGTGATACAGTTCATTGTTATTGGCTTGAACTCCAAAATCTTTTTGTATTTATCGATGGCCACCATGGTACAACACTCTGCTGTTACTAATATAAGGAGTAATGGGCTGTACACGCCACATAAGACCGACATTTAGATCTTGTCCTATGTGCAGATGGTCATTGACCATCTCAAGGCCTATAGGGTATTCAAACCCCAAAAAATAAGTCATATCACTTACCCATTCCCAATGAAACGAGGATGGGGATAGAGACAAGGATGGGGATGGAGACAAGGATGGGAATGGAGACAAGGATGGGGATGGAGACAAGGATGGGGATGGAGACAAGGATGGGGATGGAGAAAAGGATGGGGATGGAGACAATGAGGCGGGATGGAGAGGAGGATGGGGGATGGAGAGGAGGATGCGGGATGGAGAGGGAGGATGGGGATGGAGAGGAGGATGGGGATGGAGAGGAGGATGGGGATGGAGAGAGGATGGGGATGGAGACGAGGAGGGATGGAGACGAGGATGGGGATGGAGACGAGGATAGGGATGGAGACGGAGGATAGGGGATGGAGACGAGGATAGGGATGGAGAGAGGATAGGGATGGGAGACGAGGATAGGGAGGAGACGAGATAGGGATGGAGACGAGGATAGGATGGGACGAGGATAGGGATGGAGAAGAGGAGAGGGAGGGGAGACGAGGATAGGGATGGAGACGAGGATAGGGCTGGAGACGAGGATAGGGATGGAGGACGAGGAAGGAAAACGGGATGGAAGACACGAGGATAGGGATGGAGACGAGGATCGGGATGGAGACGAGGAAGGGATGGAGACGAGGATAGGGATGGGAGAGGATAGGATGGAGACGAGGAAGACGACATGTGTGATGGCAACATAAGAAACTAATGTGGGTACAACTAAAGCTCTTAATATCGATCAATACATTTTAACTTTTATAGCATTTTTTGAAACAGGCATAGCCATTTCTTTTTCTTACAACTACAGAGAGGGCATACTGGAATTAAGCCTATGATAATAAAAAATCTTACCGAATATGCCCGGCATATAAGAGACATTTCAGTACCTAAAAAATCCTCCCCAAAGTCAGGGTCGTCTTACACGACGGGTGCCGCATGCGGGGGGGGGGGGGTTGGGGGTTGCAAAGGGACCAATCTCTGGAGCCGTTAACTAGATTTGTGTGCATTACCTGAAGCTGCCAGCGCTGACTCAGATTACTTGTAGCAGAGCGAGGAGACGAGCAGAGCAGTGTACCATGGCTACAGGATGCTACGCCACAGGAGAACACACGCTTGTAGATCTCGTTGTAACTTTGAACAGTCATAGCAGGAAAACCATTTCTAGTATAATGGATGAAAATCAGGGTCGATTCTCACCTACTACTACTGACCACCCCGAGTTTCACCACTCTAGCTTAATACTTACAAGTTACATTCAGCTGCGAATTCAGACACCAGCCAATGCTTTTTCATTGGCCCAGTGATAGACTCCTATATGCAACATTTAACTTGCCTACAATGAACACTATATTCTTTAAATCCTGCATGGCAATTTGTGGTGTACTAGTTAACCCTAAGGACTATCAATGCAAAATTTTCAGGTCCCTGAGCATATATCCTTCCTATAATAGCCCCCTATAAAATATTGCTTCCCTTATTAGCATAAAGCATACTTGCTGCATTACATGTGCTTTTCACTTATCCTATCCTACGAAATACAAAAAAAAGATCAGACTTCTAGGGGTGTTGGAGATCTGTGGTTGTGAAGTCAGCGTAGACATACATTTTTTCATTTGGTGAGCGTGGAAGAGGGGGAGTCTTATACGGCAGATATAACAAACTCTATATTTTACTAAGTTGGGGGGTCGTCTTATACGCCCAGTCGTCTTATACGCCGGCATATGCGGTAGTTACTTGTTACCATCATATTATCAGAATATTGATTTGTGTCCTGTACATATAAATATTGACTAGATGCATTTAAAGTTCTCCATAGAATACAGACACCCAGTAGCCCCAAACTAAAGGAGGGCATATGCGGTTAGACTTTTCTGTTCTATCGAAAAATCTATGTTTTAAAGTTTAATTCCTATTTACCTGATAGACCATATCAATAGACCAAAAGTGAGCGAAATGGAGCATGCACACGTGTCTTAGGAATGGATCGTTTTCAGTTGATCACACTGTGTGGTTGTAAAATCGATCAATGCTAGCCTGACATATGTTATTTCAAAAGCTGATCGAATCTAATAAGATCGATCAAAAGTCAATGCGTGCATGACTAGAAGTAGGCTGCATTCCAACAGGCTATTGAAAACGCATCCTGTTGATCGTAATGGAACCCGGAGTCATAGTGTACAAACTTTTAAACATTGATTACATATCATTTAAAACATATGTTGTGTTAAAATTTGGTTAAGTATCTCCCCCTCCTTTCTGTAAGTCAAATAGGTACGGATCTTCTGCGGTATTGCCATGTTACCTTTACACTCATGGTTAGTGATGGCCCCGGATTGCATGGCGGACAGTTCGGCCGCGAACATGTTTGACCCGCCCTGTTCACCACTGGGAAGAAGGTTGTTATTCTTTCACTGGTCGGGTCAGGAGCAGAAAGATCTGGACAGTGGAAGAATTCTTTCACCAGAGATGCCGGTCTCCAGTTATAGAAAACCGGCCTACACCAGAAGTGAAGTCACATCCGGATATCGAAACCGGGAACTTTGCGTACCAGGTACCAGAAATGACGTAACTTCCAGTTTTTTTTCGATTTTCATCCCCCGTGAAAAGGTGAAGAATTTGAAGACTTTCAGCGAACAGGTGGACGTCTGATCCGCCTGTTTGCGGGCGCACCTGGCCAAAGTTCAGACCATCACTTGGTGTGGTGTGCAATTGGCATTTGACGTGCCCTCTATAAATTATAAATGAGGATGAAATAATGATAACCATGGGTACTGCTATGTGCCTCAGATTTAGGGAACCATTAGAATGCATACATTTATAAGCCAACATGCGCTCCTGACTGCCTTGCCTGCGTCCTAAACATACAAAAGTTCCAAAACCAAGTTAAATATTCACATTGCATATAACTGAATTCCATGTTCTGCCAACAGCTCAGCTTGACAACACGTGCGGCATATAGCATTAGCTGCGGGCGTAACAGAAGTACACAATAACTACGCCACTTCACCGAGACAAACAAAATGCCAGTTCTAGGGTAGCTTGTACATCATTACTTTAAAACACTCTGCTAAGCAGGTCGGCTGCCAGAAGCTCTTGTGCTGAGAGAGCGCGGCGCATTATCGTGTACGCACATGAAGACAATATAGAGTGCTATTACATTTTTTAAAAAAAACTAATGAATGCCCTGTGATTATAAGCTATACATATACATGTGACTAAAAGGCTGCATCAATTAGCGATTCAAGAGTGTTAAAAACATATCTCTCTATTGTCCATGGTATAAAAGCGCACACTGACGAACCACAGAAACACATTATGTCTCCTTCCATAATGAATCAGAGCCCAGAAGGTGGTACGGGAGGGGGAATCGTGGGTTGTGATGAAATATTAAAGCCAGTGATTATTGATGAAAAATGAATTAGACTTTGTGATTTCCGCAACCTTTAAATCACAGACACAGTTCTGGAGATAATTAAAGCAGCTCAGACACATTTGGATTGCAGTGAAGTGGACTTCTAAAGATCTGAGTCATAAGGGGAAGTTAAGGTCATACTTACATATGTGTCTATGTCACATGGATGCCATGGACTAAAAGTACCTTTCTTTTTTATTTTAGATTGTGTATGGAACAGTTATGGGTCCTTTTAGCCATATGTGAACCATTGGGATTAATTCTCACTCCTTCCTGTCCAATATCATACTTGAGAGATATTCACTTGTAGAAGACCATGAGGAGGACACCTACCTCCATTAGGCTCAGACCCCATGCTAATAAACACATTATGTGGATTGGGGCTATAACCCAGAGTAAATATTCCCAGTAAGATCGTTTACAGTCACTCTGAATTGAGAAAGCCAGTCGGATGACTAGCGAAACGTCTTCAAGAAACAAAACACAGCAAGTCCAGTTGATTTTAATTTTAAACACCACATAATGACCTGGATGATTGAGAACCTTCACAGACATGAGGATAGGTGTTTGTTATTCATGCTTTCTTTATTCCTATCCAGGTTATAATTCAAAATGTTGGATTTTCTTCACTTTATTAGTGAAAGATGCTACGTAGGTGATATTTCAGCCTCCTATGATGGGTAAATGCTTAAAAAAAATAGAAGCCATCGGATTACTGCAAGGGGGGCAATGACAGCCTATATACTACTCAAAGGTGATCTTTATAGCAGATGTAGATGTGTATATATATATATATATATATATATATATATATATATATATATATATATATATATATATATATATATATATATATAAATATATATATATAAAACATACATTTGCCACTGAGTTGCCATGATTGTGAAGATACACACCTCTATCCTTAAACAAAATATACATAATTGCTGTTCCCTGGAATCATGAGCTATTCCGTATCTGCCAGGCTTCCAAGGTTAAATAACAGCAATATCGCGAGTGGCCACTTGGGGCACCATATAATGCTTTTCAATGGGGAAACGTATTTTCCAGGAGAGATGTCAGATTTCTTTGCCATCACATGCTGCATCATCACAGAGAAAAAATTAGAAGCCATTAAGTAAATTTGGGATTTACTTATTGCCATTTTTTTTCTGCTGTATTTGCTCCTTGTGGTGCTGATTAGATAAGTGCAAAAGTGGGTGATAGGTCAGTTTTAAGCACAACCATGTCATGCTTTAAAAATGTGTTCTTTATACATTCTTCTGCTTTATTTGAATGCCAAGCTCCATCCATTCAGAACTGTTAAAAGAAGCTCTTGGCATGTGTGAGAAAATTGCCATCTCTGCCATTATCTGTTTTGATAACGCCATTTATACCCAAATCAGATAACATCACAAAAAATCAGTATATTTATGCTGCGAGAGACGACAAATATTACCTTGTGTTTAAGGAGCTGCGTTCGCTATTTCATCTTATCAGATGTGTGTGTTGTCAGGATAACAATAACCAGACAATGCAAGCTAAAGTTGTGAGTGACAGCATTTTGAAAATGGTAATTACACAAGAATCAAATCTTTCGGAGGAACAAAACACGTCTCAGCACCTGCCTGAGTTCTTCCAGCTTCTACTTTTTGAGGTTTTCCAGGGACCTCTGAGGCTTTACTCATAGATCTAAATATTCCCAAAACACAGATATTTATGACTGGGACACTGAATAGGAAATGACCCTGGGGGTTTTCTTTCTACTTTTAAGGGTCAATACAAAATTGCCAAATTTCCGAATATTTAAATAAAAAAAGCTGTGACCTGCTAGAGACTGTTCGTAAATATTTTCTTAACACACTTTGCATAACAAGACAAATGCTAAGCTTCCCCTAGTGGTTAATGTCACATTTCTATATTTCACACAAAATCAAATATGGAAAGGTAAGTGTAAGGGAGAATGTTGTATATGTCATAAATAAAAAGTAAACATATCTATAATGGGAAACATGCACATAAGATGAAATGTTTAATGAGGTCAGCCAACAAAATTAAATCATGGGGAAACCAATGGCAAATAAGGAAAAGAACTGAAGTAGCACAAGCTCACAATAGTATATATATATATATATATATATATATATATATATATATAGTGAATGTCTATAGTCCTGCTGAATTTCAACCCATCCCCTCCAACACCTGTCATCCAGCTGGCTGAAATTTTGATTCTGTGTGACCAGCATGGACGGATGAAAACCGTGGCTAGTGTCAAAGAGCCCCAAGTCTGTATCCCTGCGTACTACAAATATTGATTAGTTGAAGCAAAAAGGGGTGAAAGGTTTAAAAGATGCCTTATACCTCCTTAAAGAGTCATCTAAACTATACTATCACATAGGAAGCCAGTTGGCTTCCTTTCTGCAAACACAGCAAACACAGATAAAACCTTATACACATGCACAGACCTCCCAGAGAGGGATACTCCTCTATATGCCTTATCCCCAAATGTTTCTTGGAAGAAATGATTGTGGCAGTAAGATGTGTACATACAATATTCCCATTTCCATCAATGTAAAGAAAGAACCATCATGGTAGGTCTTATTATACATAGAAAAAACAGGTAAGAATCTGCAATGATTTATATATCTGCAATGTATGTAACTTGTAAATGATTGATTTTTCCCATTCTCAGTATCTGATATCTGTACAATGAGGAGAAAAGGAATAGCAGGGTAAACGACTGCCATGGACAATGCCTTCTAATTGTCTGTTCCATATTATCAATAAGGGGGAAGAAGTTGCAGAATGGTTTATTGGATCTCTTTTATCTCTCGTGTCTAACAAGCAGAACATGGTGGAGTTCCCATCACATCATGGCGGAGCATTTGCTTCTAGTTAAGTCGCAGACGTTCACCTCTGGTGAGACGTGCCGCACTGCCAGCGTTTCATCAGCACGCAACACTCTGTGCTGTTCCGACATTTCCTGGAGGACAAGTCGGTATTTGTTGCAGACCGTGACTGGCTTTTGTTTCCTTTCATATGCCGTCCTCATTGAAGCATTAATATTTTTGTATGCACTGCTTCACATTGAAAACACAGGTTCTATGTTTTCATAGCACGCTGATGGAAGTGAAAACACGCTCTGGCTGTAGTGGGACGCAGCGCTCCAGCAGACAGGGCCTTGCAGATCTGCCATTTCGACATAGTTGCTGATGTTTATAAAAAGAGTTTAGACTAATCAGATGAATCTCATTATAAATTATGATGCTGTCTGCAGAGTATGCTTTTTATCTATTCCACGCCAAGTCTCCATTTTCTTTCTGTGTTCCCTGTCCCAAAACTGACACCAACTGTGCAGATGTAATAAATCATGAGAGATTCTATCTTAATCTGCCAGGGTTCTGGGGGTTAAATCAGGGTACAATATCACATCAAGGTGTTTGTACTGGTTTTCTTTGGGAACATTTGTCTGTGTACTTTTCAATAGAGAGCAGAGCTTAGGTACTTTCCTGGCTGTCGTGTCTTTTCCGGTCCGCCACAGCGCACGTCATCAGAGTCAGGGAGAGAAAAGGGGATGCAAGGAACCTTCTTAAATTACTCATTACAGGTAAGTTTCTTTGATGCATTCCTCCTTATTATTGGCCCTTCTAGTCCCATTCATGCCAACATGAACTTCTGGTGATCTGGTGAGAGGTCAACTTTAGGTAGAACCATGGGTATTTAAAAAATAAAATTGTTTCCGATCATGTGGTAATGTTTAGAATGTAAGCTATGTATTTATTGCTTTTTGCCTTTCAATCAGGAAGATCTACCCTCATCTCCAAAACAACCAGCATGGAGTGGTGGTTCCTCTGTACTTCCATGCAGACTTCCATAGGTAATCTACACAAGTCATGTTAAGCATTTTGAAATATAAAATTATGTTTGCCATTAGAAAAGCACTGAAATCTAAAGCTGTCCATACACCATAGATCTCTTTGTCAGATATCCTTTAGTACCAACAACTATGTAGTATAGGGTCCTCTGCGATTGAACACAGGTAGACTTGATGGTTTAGAAAGTCCCTCATATTACATGGTTTTGGAAAAACAAAAGGAGATCTAAAGGAAAGTGGACAGAGAAATCTAAAGATGTATGGGGACCCTTACGTATTAAAAGGGATGGACCAGGGGCATTAGGACTCGGAGCAATAGGCTTAGATGATGTTAGACATAATGCAGCAAACCGAGACCTCGCCAGGTAGATCTATTAGTATGATTGTAAATTGAGGTACAAGTGGTTTTAAGCTAGGTTTGCAAGACCATAGTACAGCTGTTTAGTCCTCTTGAAGTTAAAGATGACCAAGAAGCCTACAAGCCCTTAACCATGAGGTCTCGCTCACATGGAGAGACCGGCTGAAGATAATTATGAAAAAAATCCTCTTACATGTATTTCAGTCATTAATGTAGTCTGGTTTGGCCTTTGCTTTATTTAATACTTACTTCCTCATACATAGATAAGAGAAGGACTGAAAATATGACGCAGAGCTTTCCTGAAAAGTAATACTGAAATAAAACAAACTGAACGGTTTACTAGCCGGCTATTTCACTTTTCTTCCACACAACATCCCTCTTGACATATCCGAATGGCATTTACACTGCAGCAAAAAACTCAGTTCACTTAAGTCTTCTCTACAAAATGGACATTTTCCTAACAGTGGTAAAATGCATAGAGGAAAAAAACAAGTGATTATGGTATTTATGTGTCCATTAAAGCAGACAAGGAACGCTATGGCAGAGTAGCCTACTATTTGCTTGCTATTTGCTGCGGCTTTTGTGCCACTTTGAGTTCAATTGTGTTTTCAGAACAATGGACCCGTCATATGTACAGAGCTGGAAAAAAAATGCTTTAGGATACAAAGGAGTGGGGACCATCTCATATAGGGACCGCTAATTCCAGGAAGGGCTTGTTAAAGCAAAAGCTATAATATGCTAAATGTGCTCCAATGGAATGCAATAAACACATGAAATCACCACCCTGAGAATCAATGAAGGAGTGTCTGGACCACGCACAGAGAGAATCCATCACCCTACACCTAATTAAAGAGGGTACGATGAGGACAGGCTGTCTGCAGGGTATGGGAATTTTCTGCTAATGTTCATTGAAAAAGATTTAACGATGTGATTATAACTGGCTACTATAGAAAAAAGGAGTTATGGTCCTTTTAGATATAATCATAAGATATATAATCATAAGACGTATATAAGATGCGCCCATTATATCTACTAGAAAGAGGAGTCACAGGAGGAAGCCACCATAAAACAAGGGAACTGTAAAGAGATATTGAGGATGATCTTTTAAAGAGAACCTGTTCTCCATATTTTTTAATACACTTTTGGTAGCATTTGAACTATCCAAAAAGTTTTACTACCCCTGCAGTTGTCTTTCCCCTAGCACAGACCCCTTGCATATCATAACCTTTCATCATAGGGATGTGTCTAACTACTTTTGGGTCAGGCAGAATTCCTCTGCCTCTCATTTCTTACCGCAGAATAGCAAAGTTGGGTGCCACTGAAAGCTAGTAGAGCTGTAATGCTGGCAGCCAACAGCAGCCCCTGTGCTATTGAATGTCTACAAAACTAAAGCATTTACAGGTAAAATAAAGGAAAACATACAACAAATTAACATAAAGACTTATCCAAATTCTTTGTGAAAAATTAGCAATCTGGCAACATGATCTATTCAAAGATTCCTGCAAAAACAGAATCAACACCCCTTATACAATGCTATAGCAAACACCACCTTCAGAGGCTTGGACATTTGATCTATGGCAAACCAGGAGTTCTACACTTAGGAATGAGACCGGAATTCTCACAATTTGCATCAAATAAGCTTTACTGTAGACTTTTGAGTTCCAACTGGCTCCACCTAAAGACCAACTTGAGTTACAACCAAAATTTTAATTTTAACTTACAACCAGAATTATGGCTGAGGCCAAAACATGTTTCTGCTTGCTTAGTGCCAATTATGTGACCTGATGTCACGAATAGGTAGAGCATGTCCAAATGGACTCTCAATGATTTACAAGCTACAAGGCCGGATGTTCTTATAAAAGGGAACTAATAACCACCTTCCATTTCATCTTCTCTTCCTTAAAACCAAAGATGCCACCTTTAATGGTGAATAGAAATAATTTTTTTGGCTAGGTTGGGCACATTTGTACTTTTTGTTGAGAACACCAGGAGAATTATTTGTGTTTCTGGTAAATTACACATATTGTACAACAGTTCATTATAAATAGTAGGTAAGAAGTGCTTTGGGAGGTTCAGAACACATTATGGGTATTTTATTATTATCTTGTATTTATATAGTGCCGAAATATTAGGCAGAGCCTTACAGAATATAAAGAGAGTCATATCTCAGGAGCTCACAATGTCCTTACCATAGTCATGTATATGTAACTTATCATAGTCATGTATATGTAACATATATGTCATATGTCACAGTCTTAGTCATGTGTAACTAACATAGTTAGTGTGAGAAGCCAAGGAACCTACCAGCATGTCTTTGGAGTGTGGAAGTAAATCAGAGGAAACCCACGCAGACACGGGGAGAACATGCAAACTCCTCGCAGAAAGTGAGGCTGAGATTTGAACCTAGGACTGTAGCGCTGCATGGCCAGAGTTTTAACGACTGGAGCCATTGTGTATTTTCGTAATTTTTTTAATGGGGAAATTGCCTTGACTTTCAACTAACTTAACTTACAACCAACCCTTGGGGATCGATTAAGTTCATAACTCAAGGGTCTCCTGCATTTTAAATAAATAAAACTTTTTGGCTGTAAGGGGCCGTATAGATGATCTAATTTGTAAAAAAATTAAATTAAATTGTAAACCTCATCTATTTCTAAAAATTCACAAAGCAAAATCAAAACAGCGGATCATGGAAAAATTACAAAATAATTTAATGTTTCAGGGGAAAACAACTGTCAGATTCCAGTCTAATCTATCCTTTCAGCATCATGAAGGAGCCTTTGAAAATGCTGCCTTTTAGGTTATCCTTAGGGGTTGTTTTAACATTGTGAAACTTTCCAATTAAACATAGCTACCAGCAAACTGTAGAGGGTTACTTTTTGTGTTTCGCTATCAAGTTCCCCAGCACTTTGGATGAAAACTGCCATCTTTTGGGGAACTTAAGTCAAAATGGAAGATCACAAAGCAGAATGAAGACAACTTTCCTAATTAGGTCAAGACGAAAGAACTCTACTAAAGTCAATTACGGCAAAGAACATCTTCTAACAAGAAGAAGAAAAAAAAGGCTACCAGCAAAATACCCCTTTTTTTCAGAGAGAACTAATTTGGGGCTGGTGAGCACATCCAGGCACTTCCTTTGTAATATAACAACACTTAAATATCAAAGGACTGAAAAGAAAAAATGGATAAACCTGCTTCCACTGCCAGGCAACCAACAGAACAACATGCACTAAAATGCCATCATAAAATGAAGAAACTGTCTGGTATAATTAGCTTTACTTTTATCTACGATGATTTCCAGTTTGACGTAAAGTTAAAAAAAAAAACAATTCTCTAATCAACCTCTTGATCAGAGGAAAAGCACATCTTTCTGACATAAGCACTCTAGACTCTCTAAAAAAAAACAAAAAAGACTGCTGATAAGAGACTTAAAATGTTTCTGATTTATATAAAAATACTTTATTTCAGTTAAGAATAGTGTAGGACCACGTAAAGGTTTCGTCTTATTCATTACAAAAAGATTCCAGATCTGTAGTCAGCAACTGATGGGTAGATATCCACAAATAAAACAAAAGCATAATCATAGCGATCATATAAAGGACACTTGGCAAAGTGCCTACCTGTCTACAGGTGAAGGCTTTGAGTTCCTCGGTTTCTTAACTTGGGCATACAGAGCCTCCATTTGCTTTCCATCTCTTGGACTTTGAGGTCTACTGTTCAAATTAAGGGTACCGCTGTTCGGCGTAGGGTCGTAATGGCCCGTATTCGCATAGGTCGGCTCATCGGAGATGTTGTAATTCTTTGAGTACTCTTGAATCTCTGCATAGTCTTTTTCTCGAGCTTGTCTTTCTCGGATTTCCCGGGTTTTAGCCTGAATCCTGTGTAAAGAAGAAATATAAAAAATGTGAGAAATTTGGGTCTGATTATTTTATGGTACACAAAACAAGGCAACAAAAGATATCAATATATGAACTCCAGTGTATAATCCATCGCTGCAATCTTCATGCAATCACTCACTGTGGTGTCACTAGAGACCACCAGAGGACCTTGTGGGGGTTTCCACATCTGTCCTGCGTATTGCTTGGTGGGAGGTCCCGACGGAGCACATTCACTTACCTGCTCGGCGGATGCTGTGTTATCACAGCGCTGAGCGGTTTCGTCAGTGCAAGGCTGAGTGAGCTCGCCGTCTGAACACAGCTTCCGCCAAGCAGGTAAAGTCTATGTGCTCCGTCGGGATCCCCGCAAAAAAATACGCTTAGTGGAGGGGGGCGCGATGGATCACACATTTCTACTCCCGCAGTGGAAGAAGAGAAGCTCAGTTGCTATAGCAGTTAGTGGGGCTGCAGAGAACGCCTATCTATTAGATCTGCCACATCTACTGCTCGTCAAAAATATCTGGTCAGCTGGCCACATTTGGCATCGGGTGAGCGTTTGTAACCTATGTTTTAGAGTGACCACAGACTTTTTCTAAGTATAGAAAGATTTGCATTTTTATAAAAGGTACCCATACACGTTGCGATTTTTCGGGGACCGATGCGATATTCGATTTCGACGCCCGATTTTTGCTTTAGTGCTATTTTTAAAAGTCGGTCGGATGCCCGACTTTTCGGTTCCGATTAGTCACAGCCCGACCGACCGATCGGCTGGTTGGATTGGGAATCTTTTAAAAGTGGCCGACCGAAAATTACAGGCATCCTCATTCGGGATTTTTCTAAAAACAGCATCGGTCGGACTACATTTGCATGTTAGGAATCCCAAACGATCGACCTTCCCGACCGACTGGATCGGTTGGAAGGGCTAAAATCGCACGAAAAATCGCAACGTGTATGGGTACCTTCAGGCAGTAATGAGGTAACTAGATCACTTGTTGACCACTTCCATTTATAAAGAAAACCTGACTGGATGAGGAAAAGATCAACTTGATCTACCAACGGGATAATAAATGCCCCTCGTCTAGGGCATTAGACAGAACGAGAGCAAATAACCTGACATGCCATCTCCAAATCTTTAGTTAGTTGCAAAGCCCCTGAATATGATATCACCAGCAAACTTGCAGGAGATGTAGAGAAGGGTCCAGGGTATACTACAAACTAGAAAGTATTGCTCTTACACATAATTTATACAAAAACTTAGTTCAACGTCAAATCGAAATTACGACTTTAAACTTCATTTATGCAAAAACGTAACACATGAGAGCAATACTTTTTTTTCTCAAACGTTTAAACAACCCTTCACTACATTTCCAGAAATTATAGTGAGGAAAGCATATTCAGGGGCTTTGCAATCAACTCAAAAAGTTTAACATTTTGACCATCTTTACCCAGAAGTCAGAGGTAGTCCATGACGTGTTGGCCATGAGCACAATTCTCGGCACGTCTCTGTGTCAGAGAAAAAGCACTGAAGAAGGCCTCTTCCACAAAGCCAATGTTCCAGACACGCTACTTATTATAAACTATACATTTAAAATGCACATACACAGCTTCAAAAGAAAGTGGAAAAAAATGTCAAGCCTGACGGATAGTGATTACACAATATACACAGGTGCCAGTCTGATGGGCCATTACAGCGTGCTGCAGGGCTGCTGCCTCTCCAGAAATCCCTGACAATTAGGTGAGCCGCTGAGGAAGCAGACTGCTGTTACTTGGCGCAGCTTTCTGACAGGAAGATATTTTGACAGCCTCTGCACTTCCACATTTCACTGCACATTTCAATTCAATACAGACCTATAACGCAACATTTACTTTGGAAGGTGAAAAAAAGCTGTATTTAGAAGAGTTCCATCTGAGCGCCAATAAGGACAGAGCCGAGGCAAACGCACTTACACTGCTGTACAATCTGAGCCGCGCACTGCCCAGGTCATCAGCATCTCCACACACAGTATAGATAAGTATGGGGGGTACCCACTGCAGACCCTGTCTGACCAAAATATACAGGTCTTTGGTTGTAATGATGATACAGTGGGCTACTTATTTAAAAGACATATACAGATCATAGGTTCTGATTTTTCTGATCAGCAGGATTGCCAAAAGCCACAAAATCAAAGTATTGACACAGCATTGTGAACGCAATTGTTATCAAAGATAATCTGACTAAAGGCCCCCATACAGGTAGTGAGCCATGGCCGATTTTGCCGCCGACCGATGTGCATGCACGCACGAGGACGTTTTTGCCGCTGACCGACGGTGCCAACGTGGGGCTACAGATTCCTGAACGCCCCAAAGCTTGGTCAGCCAGAGAACCACATGTCCGTAAATCTCTGGCCGATGCCATTAGTTTGAAGGGGGGCAAACTAATGGCCAGCATACAAAGGGTGCCCGCCGATACTGTGAACGATGGAGAGCAGCTAGATGACGGCATCACGTTTCACTCCACAGTTCATCTGTTGGCTCCTGCTCGTTACATGTGTGGGGACCTTTAGGTAGAGTTACCTTGTCTGGCAAGTCGTGTGATGAATGTTTGCTCTGTTCAAGGCCTATGGGCACCTCGTTGGACATGTCATAAAATGTGTCATTCAGTTCACTGAACATAACACTTCATATAAGAACGTAAATACCGTATATTTTCTAGTATAAGCCAACCTGACTATAAGATTTTAGCTATTAGCCGTTTTAGGAATTAAAAGCAAAAAAGGTCTGACCAGATGTATTCTTTAACCCCCCTAGCAGGTGAGATGAACCCAGTTCGTTCGACGAGCCCACAGCGATTCTGAATCGCGGACAAGCCGGGGGTGGGTGGTTCGGTGGCGCCATAGACCGCCCTGGGGCATCTGTTTCCCAGCCCAATGCTATGTAAACTGTGATTGTTTGCGGTCAAACATTTAAAATATTGTAAAGCTTAACTCAGGTCATGAATGCAAATTGTATTCATTACAAAGGAATATGAGTAGCATTGGTTAGTGTTCCATTTACACTGTTGTTTCCCAGGCTGCTGTCAGTCAGTAGCAGCCAGTAAAACGACCAGGCGCTCCTGACTGGGAATGCCTGCAAAGTTCTGCAGGTGTTCCATGTTCCATGACAGGTCAATGGGGGGAAAGCCAAAAAAATTATCAACAAATGCCTCCTGTCATGTTTGTTGTGCGGTTGCGTTAATAGCTTGTCTACCGTGTAAACGAGCCCTCATAGGATATGGATAAGCCTGGTATTGATCATTGACTGGTATTGATCATTGACTGGCTATACTGAACAAAGAGAGTGTACAGCTGTAGAAACCGATGTAAATAGTTCTGTGCTTCTTTTATGTCTTATCAAATATATATAGATCCTACATTAATTATAAAGATCACTTGTTAAAAGCCACATTATATTGGGATGACTTCAATAACAGGGCCATCAGTTTATAGGGCTCCATATGTTAAGCTAGCAAAGCTCATAGGATAGCCGGTGGCAACCATACGGTCACCGTCCAGATGATACTGACAGTTGTGTCTTTTAAGTTGCAGTTTATTGGGAATCTTTAGAGTATTGTTAAAGAGACAAACGTCTCCATCCTTCTTTCAGCCTGACCAAGTGCAGGTTCACATGACCTCTTAACAAAAAAGCAACGGCTATTCTATGATATACAGATCCAGCCTGTGTCAGCGTTCTGAAAGCAATAATAACATCTGCAACATATCTCTTTTATTACAAAAATTTTATAGTCACTTTAAATGCTCTTATCTGGCTGACCTCGCGTTGTAAAACAGAAAAGGGGCACTGTGGGGTTTCCCATGACTTGGCTACTCCGAGAGGTCATAGGGTGAAGAGTATGCATCACTGGCAGCTGTGCCCCATATAAAACAAGGCTCTACAGATCTGTAAGTATATAAGAATACTAAACAGAGTATTAAAAGCATAAACCATTGGGAAAAAAGCAGGTATATAGTACTGATTGGGCATTCTTCAACATGAGAAAATGGGTTCTGTGGTTAATGGAACAAAATCTGTAGACAGAGGAGAATATGGTTGGAGTCACCCTCATGTTTTCTAACAGAAAGAGGAGCATCATCTTAGGAGTGATCCCTAAAGAGAATGTGCCATTACATTTCTTAATGTATAGATTGCTTTTAAATCCACACCATCTCTTATATGACCTTTAGGGGAATGATTCAGTGCAAATCAGTGCGACATAGGGCTTGTTTCCATTATACGTCCGGACTCCCTCCGCTACGCGTATTGCTTGGCGGGCATCCCGACGTAACACATAGACTTTGCCTGCTCGGCGGATGTTATGTTTAGTTTGCTATGTACCGCAGAGGCTTAACATACTCCACTACATTCAGCCTTGCATGGGCGGAACGGCTCGGCGCAGGGAAGACACAGCATCCGCCGAGCAGGTAAGTAAATGTGCTCCGTTGGGAACTGCGCCAACCAATACGCTACGATTTTGCATTTCCCACCTCGGCTTATACTCAAGTGAACAAGTTTGCCCAGTTTTTGTAGATAAAATTAGGTTATATTTGGGTAGGTTTATGCTTAAGTATATATGGTATTTATAAAAAACCTAAGGCTACATTTACATGGGCTGACTGACAGCAGCCCAGAAAGCGACCGGCGCATCATGTCTACATGTTCCTGCACACTTGTGTAGGTGCTTGTGGGGCATTTAGTGAATGCCCCCAATGACAGGTCTATTGGGCTAAATGTTAAAAACTGCCTATGAAAATAAGCCTTTAAGGTTGCATACTATTTTAAGACTCAATGATCCAGATACTAAGTGTAAGGTGTCCATATGGCTACAGAAGGAAGATGACACCGCTTAATGCTCTGGTGGTGAATGGCAGGGTCATCATGTTTCTTAGTTATATGCAGGCTTTGCAAAATTAAACCCTAGCTATCCATTAGTATGTAGAATGGGTCTAAACTGTACAAAAAAAAGCAGCAAATACAAAAGGGGTTGTGCTCAACAAACAAATCTGAAAGGCTGTAACCTCAGGAGAAGATTGGATTTAATTCAGACTATTGCAAGTAATAAAGACTACGGATAGATCCATTATGCCACTTTTCATAAATTAATACCCCAAATAACAAAAGTTTGCATGCATGGGAGGGAGGCTGGATAATAAGGTTAATGTCGCTCCTGCTGTCACTTAATCCACATTAGCAATCTCTTTTCACTTTGACATAAATTAATGATTTTAATTCTAGACAGTTGTCACAGTGCTTACTAGTCTTTTTTCTAATTAAAATGGATGAAGCCCCCGTGATCAAGAACCACACAGTTCATTTTTTTTTCTTGTACTTGCTAAATTCTCATTCATTAGAGAATGGCTTACAGCACCCCTTACACAGGACAGGGCGAGGAGATGTGGAGCGCCAGCTGACATATGGGGGAAGTTGTCTTTCCCCCAGGGGTGTTGTACAATAGGGGCTCCTGGGAATGTTCAGCGCTAGATCATTTTAATTACTGCATTGTACAAATGGATTCATTACAACACACTGTGATTAGGAATCGGCCCCTTCCCTTTTCAATGCCAGAGGCATGGAAGACTTTTTACGGAAATGCACAACCCACCCCTTTAATAAGTACATCTCACTTCATCCTGTACGGGAGCCACAATAGACTGACACAGTGCAATGAGACACAACATGAATGGGAGGGTGAATAACAGATCACTCATTGCTGCATGGCTATAATTGGGCTGATTTTAACCTGGTGGAAAGGCAAAGTGAGTATGTAAATGTACATATATTTTACTGGAAAGGGTGCCTAGAGCTGTATTTCCAAAACAAGTCCTTTAAGCTAGGCATACACGGCACAATTGATTGTGCTTGAATCTATAAAAAAATGTAGGCATTCAAGTCTTCTGCTTGAAAAAGCTCGGCCCATTGATGAAGCACGAGCGCAGCGTGATGACGCTTGGCTGGGCACCGGTCTGACAGAAATCTACCCGTGTATGCCCAGCTAAAGTCCTACCAGCACTTCAAGTACTACCAGTAGCTCAAGTCCCTCCAGTCATCTACCTGCCTCAAAACCCCCAAAAAATTAATGATTAGCTGAAGTTGGGACAAGATTGTGAACCACTGCAACAAAAGAACCCACCTAAGTAGAGAGAGAACATGCTTACTTTTGAAACAAAGTTTTGCTAATGGAAGCGACGAAACCAGAGAGCACCTAGTCAAGGCTACTTATATCCTAGAATACTGTTCTGTACATATTGTATTCCTATAAATATTATAATAGCATTGTGTCCGCCTCTGTGGCAACCTTATTAGTTTTCTACTACTCTTAATATCCATGACATGGATAACCAGATCTGGATAACATGTCTATAACCAGACATGGGGCAAACTATGGCCCAGGGGCCCATACCATTCCACTCATTCCATTGAATGAGTGTGCATAATGCCTGTAGTAGTCAGAATGTCATTGCAGTAAACAAACGGAGGGGGGCTAATGTGTCTTGTCAAGGGCAACACATTTTCAGTGAAGTACCGAGTACTTTTTCTTACCTCCCTGTCAGTATGATTCTTTTTTGTAAAGTGGTACAGAAAATTACAGGTTACAATGTCTCTGCTGCATGTCCCTGCCATCATCAATGATGCCCTGGGACACAAGGAATAAGGACAGCTATGCCGAGCGGCGATTTCAGGCTCTTGGTTGTCAAATTTGAGAACACATTGTGGCCCGTGACTGAAGAAGTTTGCCCACCCCTGGTCTATAACAATAAGAGCAGGCGTGTCAAATTTAAACCCAGGGGCAAAATCAGGCCTGTGAAGTAAACGTATTTGGAAACATTTAATGACACATTATAGTAATACACATAGCTTATTCATGCATGGAGTCCAGCTTTAGAAAGAGCGCAAGAGTAAAGGTAGGAATACACGTCCTGATTTTTGCAAAAAGAGCGCCGTGTGTGTTCACATCACTCTATTGTGCAAAAATCTATACTAAAAATTAGCTGTGTATGGGTAGCTTCTGGCAGGATCGATCCTGCTCGAAACTACCTTGATCGATACTTTGAATGGGGACCGTGGTTGGCACCCAGAGGCCAATCCCAATATTGTACCCTGAGTTAACCCCCCTAAAGCCTGACAGATAAAGATGGAATCTTTCATACGATTCCAGGGATCTGCAGGTAAGTCCGTTTCTTTTAAGGATTGTGGAGCAGTACGTCACCATTGTGTCAGCTCAGAGGGAAGTCCAACTTTAATTTTGAATATATATTTAGATTTTGAGCATACATCCGATTTAATCGCAAAGCGATGGAGATGTAGAGAAGGGTTGGGGATATACTACAAAAAGAAAGCATTGCTCTAATACAAATCGTTTTTGCATAAATTAAGATCAAAGTCAAGTGGAAATTTCTAAAGCCAAAATTTTTACTTGGAACTTAATTTATACAAAAATACATATACATATGCTAGAGCAATTTTTTCAAATGTTCCAGCAACCATTCTCTACATCTCAAGCAATTTTGGTGATGATCGCATGTTCAGCTAGACGGAAAAAAAAAAGCAATAGGCTCACTCTCAACCTTTACCCTCTTAACATTCAAATTTCGCTGTAAATATTACCTAATTGTAGCAGAGAAACTATGCAGAAACTAGCAGAGGAAGATATGTAAGACCAGATGCACAGAAATAAAACTTACAATGTTAAACACCATCACCCCTATATGTACATCATCTGCATATCTAGCGGATTCCATGGACTTCAGGTTTAAACTTTTTTTGTAAGTATCAGAATGAAATTCATCACAGACAAAATGACATGAACTAGATTACTGCTAAACGTACTCATCAGCTAGATGCATCAGTCAGGGATGTTCCTGAAACTGAAACTTCCATAAGTTTATTCATAATAAGCATTTCAAAGAGAATTCAGAAAACAAAAGAGAAGATGAGACAAATTGCAAGGTGGATAAAAGGGGTTATTATAGTCAGAGAAATGATGATGGAATCATTACGAGAATTAAGGCACCTCTGATAGCTATGCGGTCACAAGGAAAGTAGGGCAGATCAAGTTGCGCATACGGTTTAATGTTGCACAAAAAATGGGAAGCGAAGAAGGGTGACGCGAGTCTAATCTACTATCAGGTTCGGTCCTCTTGCTGGAGTCGGAGACAGCCTTCTGAACCATCTGTGCATACTTGAAATATGAAAGACGAGACTTCTAGAAAGCCCAAGAAACATACATGTCATCTGAATTCAAGAATGCCTGGAAAAAAGGTGGGATGCAAGAATAGGACGTTACCTAACGCTTTATGAGCTGAACGCCATGGGTGAGGGTCAAGAATGACAGAACGGGTGGAAAAGGCCAAAACCAATCAATTCCTAAATACTTGTAATCCTGCACTATGAGCATCAAAAATCTTATACTATTGGGTAGACCTTATATTGCATCTGCAAAGGTAATCAGAAAATTCTGGGCCAAACAACAGAGATGCTTAAGATGCAAAGTCCATGCAATCCCACCAGGGATATCACACTGCTATGAGCAATGGGCGCTAATCTACTATCAACTGGTACATTAGTGCTGTCACTGGAGGGGTGGAGTGGGCTGAAGACTACCTGAAATTGCTCCCTATAGTCTGTGACAGTCACTAAAGAGGCAGAACATAGTGTCAACTGGCAGATGAATTAAGAAGATGGAGAAAAATACACAATAACTAGAGGGGCAGCAAGGAAGAGGGGAAGGAAAGCATGTGGTTTTTAGATTTTGGGGATATCAGTTTGTGTGGATCAAGACAAGTAAGTATAGTGTACAAGTAATTTTTTTCAGGCGAGAAAGAGAGAGAAACCTCAAAACAATTGGTACAAATCATTAAGATCTACAAATACTTAAGTAAGAGATGACCACTATTGAATGACTAGAAGAGATGTTCGTAATTTGTTCTTAGATTGTAGTTTCTATTGGATAAGTTAAGGTTAACGGAGTACGGCCATAGAGACTGTAGCCAGCAACGCGCATTAACAAACTTACCATTTCAGTATACTTACCGATGAGCACCAGGATTCGGATCTAACTACGGACGGACAAAAGTCATTAACGCTTGATATACCCTTTTTTTTTATTTTGTTTTGGATATATAATGTGAAAATACGTAACACAAATTATTAAACAAAAAAAATAAAGGTCTACAAAAGGATAAGAATTTTTAGCTTTGTGAATGCAATGTTGAAATCTCATTGACTTCATCAATTGAACCCAATGTGTCTGTTTAGGATCTCTTGAAATGACTGGGTGGCTACTAGACCAGGGGATAACAAGCTCTTTTGGCCAATAGAAACTTTTCAGCGTGGTTTCATTCAAATTTATGTAGAAATCTTGCAATATCTAGATATTCATGGCTTTAAGCCCATTAACTATACCATTAAAGTGTTCTGTTATAACCACTAATTAGAACAATACATTTGGATCCTAAGTGCCTAACAGTGAAACTTTTAAGTATGTAATAGGCCATAACCAGGGCTTTTCTGTGAACAACCGGGGAGGTAAAGACTCTATTCTATCCAGGGGGGACAACTATGCTCCACAACAGAGACGTTATCACCTTGGGGCAGGTAGTGTGTTACTGGCAGGATTACCAGGTAGAATTACATGGGAAAAGAAGGAAAACATTCCGCTATAAAACCCAGAAACTGTTCAGCGGAAGTATATTGAAAATGATCATTTTGCTTCTGAAAATCTTCAAAAATTGGCAGTGAATTCTTTTATGTCCTGCCACCTGTTCTGCTCATCTCAGCTTTATCAATGAAAACCAATCAATAATATACAGAACCTGACCTTACAGTAGTGGCTGTCTCCTTGCATCCCCAAAGTACTACAAAAATACCATGTATGGAGCTGGTGCAAGGAGCCACCGTTGCTTTCTCTAAAGCGGATGTATACTTAAAATCTAAAAAATATATATGTAAAATGAAAGTTTGACTTACCTTTGAGCAGGTATGATGGTGGCATAGCACTCCACAATTCTATAAAAATATACTTACCTGCTGTTCACCAGAATGGTATAAGAGATTCCATGTTTATTTTCCAGGCTTCCCAGGGTAACTCAGGACGCAATATCCCAAGTGGCCATTAGGGGCGTTTATAATGGTTTTCTATGGGAGTTTCAGTTTAATATAGAGCCGAGATTAGAGATTCACCCGTCCACCCGGCGGGAGCAGCCCATCATCAGAGTTAGGTAGAGAGGAGGGGCTTCAACAGATCTTATTAGAGGACTCCTTACAGGTAGGTTTTTTTTAATGCACTACTCTCTATTATCGTCACTTCTAGTGCCATCAATAAAAAGACAAATTTATGCTGGTAGGTCCACTTTAAGTAGTATCATCAGCTTGACTGTGCAATCTGGCAGAACTGTTTAAATCCCAGGAATGGAATAACAAAGTCAAAAATTTGTCCAATAAAGCAGCTCTTATATATGCATTCATATACATATGTCTGTCTGTCGTTTAGCTTTAAGTCTGCCTGAAGCAAAAATAGAAGCAAGAACAGCTGCAAAACACCACAATGTGATTTCATTTTTTATTATTATTGGAGAGAATTATGCCTGACTTCAGGCTGAAATGGAAAGGTAATTTTTTAATAACATTAAATTACAAAATGGTTTGTGTAGCAGAACTAGAGATTTCCTTGAAAGTGCTGATTTGCACAGAGTACGTGAAAGGCTAGATGACGTTAAATAATAAATATGTACATATGAAAAACGCTAGATTATTCAATCAATTCCAAGCACTATCATTAATATGTTTGTCTCCTCTGCGATCAATATGGGCAAATACTATGGGCATTTAAGCAGAACACACTTGTAAGCATATTATTATTATTAGAAAATGTGGTTGGGTATTTTCTGTATAAAATCGTGGCCTTAATTGATTTTGTATTTTTAATGGACCATTTGCTTGTTCTTCGGCCCCCACAGGACTTTTGTTTGATGCTTTCTGCACACTGTAAATTCATTATTGCCAAGCGATTTCCCAGAAGTATTACATCATTAAAGGAGGAATGGAAATATGTATTAAATGGAGGTCCTAAATGAACTTAGTTATTGTAGGAGGCGAGTTATCCACGCACAATAGACGGCCTCTTTCTGCTCATGTGGCGGATGGAGAATTAAGACTGAGATGTCCACATGCAGGGGACAAACCGGCTCCTATCCTGGTAATTAAAATCTAATACCATTGTACTTTGGCATCTAAACACACCGGATGCAGCACAAGGCTGATTAAACATGAACAGAGGTGGGTTTATTAAAGTTTTCAGGATTCAATGAACTTCAGCTGAACGTCGCCAGATTCTGTTAACAGAAAAATAACTATAGTGTGGGGGTGATTTACAGCTCTGGATTGCAGTGGGTTAGCATTTACTGCTCATGTCTTGCAGCACTGGTATTCTGGATCTCTTCTAAAGCCATACACGGGTAATCATGCTGTGATTGATCGGGGATCAATTGAACGGAAATTAATGTGCATCACATGGGCACATCGATTCCGGTTCAATGGGGACCTCTAGGTAGCCGTTTCTCCCCAGTGTTCAGCGTGTGAATCAGAACATGCTAGAAGCTGGGCAGAAATCCATCCAGCCTCTCTCCCCGTACAGCAGTGCCAGGGTATGAAGAGTGCTGACTCCGCCCCCTTCATACTGACAGCCGACAGCTGTGCCGGAGGAAGAAGCCAGAGCAGAAGCTGTTTCTATACTTTGCCTGAAGATTCTTCTTCACAAAAAGTATTGGAGATTGAACGGGGTTGTACAACATGTTGGAACCCCGTTCAATCGAGTTCCTTCGAGCAGGCTCTATTGAACCCGCTCGAAGGTAAGCACACACAGGTAGGATTGTAAGCAGATTACAATGACCGCGCACGTTGATTGATTGTACTCGAATCTTTTTACAAATCTACCCGCGTAGCTTAACTTCTGCAGTGTATGTGCCTTCTCTGGAGCTTTGGCATAATTAAAAATTTGTACAGACATTAGATAGCAGCTTAAGGCTATGATTCTATAGTGCTTAAAGGATGTGCAGCGTCCTAGGGTTGTGTTAGAACACGAGTTAAGGGTGTGTTTCTGGGTGTTTGAATACAGGAAGAGCACATAAAACACACAATCATTTTGACTTTTGTTTTGCCCAATGCATTCCCTAAGGGTGCTTTAACACACCCTTGCTAACGTTGGGTTGCATTACAGTTGCATTGACTTGGGTTGCATTACAACCAAATGCATCCCTGCAGCACATGTGGGAACACAATAATTGAAAGTCAATGGATGAATTAACAAGGACACTGTGGAAACATAGCCCAAAACCATCTATGCTACCAGGGACTTGGCCGATAGCCACTGACAACTATGTGCGTACACCATTCGCTCTCTTGTTGCGGAGAAGTGATCAATAGGATCATTGTGGCCAACAGTAGTTGGATGTCTGCACACATGAAGTCTATACTCAACAAGTAATCTGTACTACACAAAAACAAGTGGTCCTGTTATTGAATGAGTTACTATTTTATTAACAGGCAGGCAAATGCACAAGTCAGCCCATCATTGACCAACTTATGTAGATTTAAACGGGATACCAGAGTCTGCTATATAGCTATATTTAGAGCAGTTGACTGTAAACAAACATGTAAGAGATCTAGGTATGCAATTACTTCTATGGTATGGAACCTGAAGGAGCAGGCCTCCAAAAATAACTTTAAAACGTATGAAGTTTATTACATAGGGCAAAATAACAGTGACCTTTTTTTTATTTTGAACACAGCATACTAGCTGAGTTAGTTTTCTAACCAGACACACTAACCACCAACTAAATCGAAACATAAATAAAAAAAGTCAGATTGAAGTAAATTGGGAAAATATTACACTGACTATGTGGTTTCCACACATCAAAGAAGAATAAATGAGAAACTGTTTGGATCATTCCATTTGGACATCTAATGCAGGCAAAGAAATGTATATAGGAGTTAAATTTCTTCCAGAAGCAAAAAAGGCTAAGAAGTGGAGCCCGTTGTTTAAAGCAGAATCTTCTGTATTTTATTTTTGTTTAGAACAGTTACAGGTTAGACGTCGACGCGTTTCGTGGCAACTCACGCCACTTCTTCAGGACAATGTATATTAGAATCTGATTCAGTTTACATGAAAGGATAAAATGCAAGCGGGCTGCCAATCATTGTGCTGCGCCCCTGGGCACCGTGTTAAACGGTGATGTCAGTTGTGCTGAGTCCTGATCTACATGCTGCCTTGCAGTGCTTCCTAGGGAATCGGTGCGTGTCACTTCCTGGGATTTAAAAGATTGGTCATGTGTCCAAAGACCTGTATATGTCTTTGTGACTTCAATAGTAGAATATGAGGCCCCTGTTCAAACCTGTGAAGTCACCAATTGGCATCCAATGGTGGTACAAGTGATCCCTATGTATTTTCCTGTAGACGGCCAGTGGTAGAATGGCTCTCCAGCTAAGCAGCAACAACCATACAAATAAAAGACACATCTGGGAACTACTTTAACAGTCAACAGGCCAGTTATTTTGTGTCACTACAGCCAGGTTTCAGACCTCTAATGGAGAGGCAGTATAACTCACACCTACACCTAATGCACAGATTGAACAAAAAAAACAGAAAAAGAGGCCATCACTCTTCTTTCTCTATTTAGCATGTTCAATCAAAATGTACAATAAAAAATTGGTCCTATAGTCTCAGCAATCTACATACACTATTATATATGTGTCATCATCATTTCATGAGAATGCTACTGCAATAATGTTGGCAAAGATAACTTGTGTATCTGATTAACCTTCTTTGAATCTGACATTGTGAGCTCCCTCGGGGGCGGGGAATAACGAGGTCCTGTGTTATAGAATATATTGACTGTGCTAGTAGGGGCTAAAGCATAAATTTGTATACATAACGCAAATTAAACGTGCAATTCCTGGCTCCCTACATTTTACAAAGCAGACTGCTGATGTCGATATAGTCTCATCCTATATTTGTATGAGCGTTCCTTTAGACAATGGTAACAGTGCTGTCAGCAGCACATTTTGGTGAAATGGGTCAAGTACGGGAGACAGAGTGCTACTTACATAACAAAAACTCAGCTCAACAGTAGCTTGATTTAACAAGCACTAGCCTATTGAATATGCAAAAGACAGACCGCAACATAGAATCTATCAATCATAATCATACCACTAAACCTGGTACAGGAAAAAGGTTTAAAATGGAAACCCTACAGGGAAAAACAGACTAACACACATTATTCACACATGCACAGCATGCAAACATTAAGCAAGTGAGTCCACTGTGTCCATACATTGCGTATAAAGTAGTATTGCAGCAAACAAGAAGGGTGAACATGACACATGCACCCCCAAAATAAAAAATAAAAATATGAGAAAAATATAAACAGGGGGAGTGGGGGGTTTAATGTATTGGATCTAATAAAATCAGAAATAGATAACGATATAAACAAAGGAAATGGAAATCAAGCGTTGAAGACAAACAAGGTGATATTTTAAACTCTTGTACTGTGGTTGTTTAGAAAGGTTATGTCAGAAGCTTTCAATGTGGCATAAGGAACGCATGCTGCAAGGTTAGGAAAAGATGCTAATTAAGACTCAGTTGAAGTCTACCTCTCCTGTTCTTGCCTCATTCGCATCCTGTCATCTTCTGATGGGTGAGCTTCTTTCATTTTCCACGATCCCCTGTGATCAATCTTGTCATCTTTTCGATGTTTGCCAAACCTGTCAAGAACAAGCGCAATTCTAACACCGGTCTGCGGAATGAAAAGGCGACAACAAGTGCCTTTGCGGAGGCCATTCTCTGCAGCTAGCAGTGCACAGTTACTTGATTACATTCTCTGCTTCCTTGTCCTCGCTGTTTTCTGCGGGGATATTCACTGCCACAATGCAATCAGCACAACCGGGTTATAGATGTCCTATTCAGCTACACTTCAGTTTTAACAGCTTCCCTTCTTTCGGAAATAACAGCAAAGAATATTATAGGGCCGGAAAGATGTTCTAACAGTTTAAATTGATCGTAAACCACTATGTAAGAGAAAACAAGCTTCATATAGACTGTAAAATTAATTCAGGGCTACAGAAAACAAAATTGCACCTATACTTGATGTTTCCAAAATCCCAGAAGCCACCTGTGGTGCTTAAAGACATTTTGCACTGCTGTCTTGTTCTGATTTATTTTTTACAAAACGTATTAGATATTTCAGAAATTCAACAAAAATGTTCCCTAACTTCTTGACTGATAACTGTACTATATATACATATTGTGTTTCCCCGAAAATAAGAAAGCGTCTCATATTAATTTCTGCTCCTAAAGATGCCCTTCGTCTTATCTTCGGGGGTGGTCTTATTTTTCCATGAAGAAGAATACAGCACTGGGGTATCAGGGTGGGGGATCACTAAAAATGACACAAGGGGATCAGAGGGGGGGGGGGAGCAAAATGACACAGGAGATGCAGAGGTGTGGGGGGGGGGGTTTACCATTTTACTAACCCCTTCTGATCCTCCTGTGTCATTTTCAATGCCCCCTCTGATCCCCCCTGTCCAGAGTTACAGTACCGTATCTTCGGGGGTGCTTTATTTTAGGAGGATGCCTTATTTCCGGGGAAACAGGGTATATATAAACAGTGCTCTTATTCTTTGCCCTCCACCTGCATGTAAATAGCACTTCCAAAGAAAGAAAACACATTAGAAGGAAATGGAGATCAATGTCTTTACTGATATCAAAAGTTTATATGCATAGTCATATCTCATTATCTCAACAAGACCCAACCCCTCCAGATAGTTCAAATTCTAATTTGGATGTGCCAAAACCACTCCTGATTTTATTCCTTTTTGACAGTGGTTCCCAAACTTTCCTTGCAGGGCCCCCCTCTTCTATATAGGAACATTATTGAGACCCTCCCCCCGTTCAAAGTACACAAGCTTCATTCCTTCAGAATGAAGGGCCAGCACAATGAGTAAACACAATGTTTATTAAAGACATTACCACTAGCACGTTCTTTACCAAAAAAAACACAGAACCATTGCCACAACACAGCTAGTGTGAAATGGTCCACAAACTTTATTTGGAAAAACTCCTTTTCACACACACAAATCATACAAGAAAATGTATCATTCACATAGAGACAAAACACACATTACATGAACTCTACCTACTCTACCATTTAGTTCCCCCATGGTTGCCTTCCTGTTTGTCCATCTCTCAGGCGTGTTTGATTGGCTGACAGTGGTAGGGGAGGGTGGGTGTACTGTGTGTACTCCTCAGAGGAAGAAGAGAACAGACAGTGGGGAGAGCCAATAGACAGCTGAGTTCTGCAGATCTTGCTCTCCCCTCTCTCTGGCTGACAGCACGATTCTCACATAGAGGGCTTGAAGTGATATGACATCTCGGGTGCCCCCATTTTTCCCCCTGAAATACCCGATGCCCACACGTCGGTATAAACAGTGGAAGGCGGTGAACCTGGAAACAGCTTAATAGCCCAATATCCTTAATTTACAGCCAATTATGTTAAAAGATTTGCCCCCATTTTTATCAGAATCCAGTTGCAGTATCTTTATTAGGCCAATCAATTAAAATGTAAATAAAGATAAGAATTAAAGTGAGAACCACAAAAGCCCACCCTTTGGAAGGAATCTAAATCCGTTCATGGTTAGGTGTCCCGGCACTTGTGTCCAGTCCTAAACTGGTTAATGTCTTCCGTTATCTAAATGTGCTGAATTTTCAAGCACAAGAAAACCAAATAAAATCTCAATTTAATCTGTTAAATGGGCTAAACTTGCTGCGTTACTGATGAGATCATTGTAGCCTGCCAAATTACCTACGGATTTCATTAGGACACCAAGCTATAGAAAAAACATCCATTAGTTGATTAATGAAGAAAAACAAAAACTGATTAAGACATAAAAAGTCTCATATTGTTAAATTGGTTATGAATGGTAGAAATAGAAGAGGGCTAATTTATTAGCTAGCCTCTGTATTTCTATTGTCAACTCACAGCATCTGGTTTCATAACGATAAGAAGTTAAAAAATACAAGAAAAGAGGCGACGGACGGCTCCTGAACATCAATGACTTATTCTGTGCATGTCACACGCTTGCCGCCAACACCTAAAGAGGAACGCATGGCTTGGGGGTTGGGTGTCTTTTTTTCCCCACTTATGGTAAAGCTTACAAACTATGGACTGGTAGGTTGACATGGGGGGGGTGGGGGGCAAAAGCCACACTATTAAAATTAAAGAATAGTACAAAGAAGTATATGGGGAATATAGTCTGAAGAAAGCTGGTTGTATACTTCACAACAGAGCACTGGGTGCCACAGGAAAACCAGGGTTAGGGCTGGACGATATGGCAAGAATTTATATCACGATATATTTCTTAATTTTGGTCGATACGATATAATTCCGATATCGATATGGGCAATATTAAAAAGCCTCAGGAAAAAACTGCTGAGGACACACACAATGGATGTCAGCTGTTAGCAACCTCAGCACAGCGCCAGTAGCGCTATGGAATGGGCAGTGCACCCACCTCCCCTCAACTGATATCCCTGTATGTGGGAGCCCCCCGTATCACTGAGAGTTCATTCTATGGACAGGGAACATGTCGGGATCAGCCTCCCCCCTTTATGTCCCCTGTCCAGCAGAATGAACGTCAGTGACACTGGGAGGCTGATCTCAATGGGTCCCCTGTTCTATGGAGATGTGCCTCCCTGTGCATAGCTGCAGCAAAGCATAGAGGAGGAGTCACTAGATCACTGCACCTGCACGTCTCAAACGGGAGGCATGGGATGGCAGCGTGATCTCTCTGGAGGCAAGGGGGGCATGGCAGAGGAAGTGCTGGCCCAGAGACGATCTCCCTAGGACCGTTCTGACTGAACTTTATTCTGTGACAAATTATACAATTTGTAAACACATTTCTGATATTTCGATATACATTTCTGATATTTCGATATAAATTGATATTGCGATATAAAATGATATCGCAATATATATTGATATTGAATTATTGTCCAGCCCTTACCAGGGTTGGCAGCTAGTTGGGGATCATAAATAAGTTAAATTTTCTCTTTTTTCTACTTTTATTTTTTTCTAACCTGATTACCCATTCTGTTAATTGCTTTAGACCCTCAAAATGTCTGTGGACGCGAAAGGTAGAACTCAACTTAAATAAAAGGGCAATTAAGTTGTTGATGGCAATTAACTCTGTATGACGGCTTGATTGCACGGAAATTAGCAAAATATTGTAATGGAAGACAAGCAAGGTCGATATTCCCACGACAATAATTTGGCCTGACATCTGATAATTTACTTCAGATTTAACTTTCTCCATCATGTTAACATTATTAGTACATGTACAATGCCGTGTAATAGCCATTTAGTGCTATTTCTTAGGCCCAGGTCGAGGACAAACAATAGTGAATAAGAAGCATTTGAGCTCTTTTGCAGGTGCTGCAACCTGAACCTTGACCCAAAAGTGTTCCACATTTAGAGAGCACTCTCTAAGCCAATGTGCCTTGAATAGAAGAAGCATTTGGAAGATTTCTGTGAGCGAAGTATATAGAAACTAGGGGTGGGGGTCAGGAGAAGCAACTTATTTTGCAATGCCAGTGTACTGGCATTCTGGGTTGTTGTTTTTTATTGAAGTAAAAGATTCCAATACAGTCAATGAACCCAGGTCCATGACCATGTTCAGCAGGAACGAAAGAATATCTTTCTTAGTTTTCAAAAATTTAGAGTTCTGAGGATATTTACAAAATTATTTAATGAAACTTAGTTTCTGAACTGAAAGTATGATTGCAAAATTAATAAAATGGCTTTGCATTTGAATTAGGCCTAATGTCCTATGTAGGCGCTCTGACAATATCCCTAGGTTTAGAGCCTGGTGTATCTCCTATGTGTTCTTGGCAGTCTATTGCACAGTTTCGGGAAAACTTCTGTTGTATCCATGGACTTATATCTAAACTACCTGCATCTGGATGATGACACATGAATGCCTTTCCACGATCTTTGATGATAAGGTGGCACTCACAAAATTTGGACTCCCTGGTTCCCTTATTCATCCCACCAGCCTACCTATTAAACTCAGGAACTTTACTGGTCTACTGAAGTATGTGTATACCTATGGTTGATGCACGTTTGATGGCATCTGCTGCGCTTTTCATGGTTTAGGTTTAGTTTTTTGTCATTTTCGTTGTTGATATCTGATTATTTGCATATATCTTTTATATGTTTGGTAATTAAATCATTTTGAAACATAAAAGGGATTTGGATTTTTTATTCCTCCTGTCTAAGGGAATAGGAATGGGGATGCGAGTATTATTCAACCCCTCCCAGTAGTTTAGGTCCTATGAGTAACTGGAGTAGATTTCGGACATGGTGTAACAGTTGAACTTAAGTACTTATGATGCAATTAACTCGATAAATAAGAACTTTTAAAGTCATCAAATAAACTTTTGTATGGTCTATGATTAATACCTATCAGCCTTTCAATTACTGAGGACCACAATAATAGGTTGCACTTCTGCTACTTGGAACTCCATCTTCTATATATTGTGTTTGGTTAATGAAAATGGACAGGCAGATGCACAGAGTTCACCAGACTGACACTCTTCACTGCAATGTCATGTTCCGCTATAGCATAGAGCGAGTCTTATTAAGCACTTGGGAAAGAAGCTCCAGCCCCAGTGGAACTCATCACTCTTGCTCAATGTCTGTCAACCGCATAGTGCAAAAAATGCATCTGGTATTGATCTGCACACTTTTCATTTCAGATGGGGAAAGTAGCTCTGTATTTCTAGACTGACTTTCTCTATTAACTCTACCTCGGTTTACTGTATTCAGAAACATTCCAGGCAGACCTGAGACGATTTTTCATTCAGTCTGTGGAATACAAAATATTTCTCTATGCACTTCCAAGGCTAGACTGATTGGAAAGGTTGCACTAGTCATCTTAAAGGTTTTATTTCAGTTGTAGATGTTCAAAGGGTTTTATAACAAAAGTAAAGGCGGTGGTACGACCCCCACGAACCTTGCATGCAGCTGACACACGGCAATCTCATTTACCTCGGCAGCACCGAGCGTTACATTCCCAATGAGGCCACCAAACAAATCAATTTCTTAACCGTTGTTCAATGTTTCCACAACCTGTCGCTTGACATGTTGAGACTGAGACATAATGGCAGTTCCGCTGACCTTTGACTTTACACATTAAAGTCGCCTGAATCAATTGTTCTATAGAAGAGCGCTAGGCTTGGCGACCACAAATGGAGTAGGTACACCATTCATTCTTTACAGTAAGCAGAACATAAACCTCACAATGTCATCTAAAGCCGTGATAAAGTTATAATACATTTACATATTTTTTTATGGTTGTCCATTCTTTAACTGATATAAACTACCTATATATGAGGATTATTGGAAGTAGTAGCTGATAATCTTTCTAATTATGGAGAAACACAGAGACCAATGTAGACATCAAAAGGGAGCCAAATCACACACATCTGTGAATATTCCCTCACTTTCCAGTTCTAAGACCCAAGAAGCCAAGCTGGCACCAAACACATTGTTCTTGAAATGCTCTTTCACACTATACGCCAAGCATGTGCTATGCATGGTACATATTACTATTCACATGTGTTTGTACTACGGTACCTGCGGTGCACACATTTCGGATGCACAAGCATTAGCGTTTCCATATGAATAATGAATATGGTGTGTACAAACTGTGTTGCCAGCACAATGGAGTGCAAATAGGCTTTTAGTCACTTTTATAACAAGAACTAGGTACTGTGGCCTTTATGAATTCAGTGTTCAAAAAGAAAAAGCTCCACCTAGATAATTAATGTCAGAAGTACCAGGAGGAATGGAGAAGAACCAGAGAAAAGTTCATATGTTATGAAGATAAATTTACAATAGAATATCTGAGCTGCCAAAAAAACTTGTCTAAACCTAGACGTACATTGCAATAGATTTGAGCACAATCAAGTGCTGTGTGCGTTCACGGCGCCCGATTTTGCTCAAATCTATTGCAAAATATAAGCCATTCAGGCTTCCTTTGAGTGGGATCAACGAATCCAGTTCGAAAAAAGCACGCCTGAACAGTTTTCCAACATGTTGACAAAACCCTGTTCGATTTCCATTATTTTGAAAGGAGACTGCGGATCCCCACCCAAAATAGTGGTCGATATCAATGACACAGCAGTGCTGAGCCTCGATATAGATGAAACTCAAGCGCAGCACAATTATATATTTTTTTCAATAACAATGATATTATATTACTGCGCTCGGCTGGGCATCAGTCGCACAGGGACAATCGTGGCACGATGGCACAACAATCGGTCGTCAAACTGATGTGCACCACCTTGCCACATCCAAAGTAATGGTCATCGATCAGAGATTTGCGCACCGTGTACAGGGACCTTAAATGTAAAGTGAGCTAGGCAGGGCTTGCTAAGAAAGTGAATAACCAGTAGACCATTAGGAAACAAGTATAAAAATACCAGGGTGGTGAAATTCAAAGCAATATACTTACTAAATATTTAAAATACAAAAACTTTATGTGGAAGAATTTTTTTTTTTAAAGTAGAGTGTTCTTGTAAGAAACAAAGATGTAAGAAATAAGAAGTAACAGCTAGGGACTTTTATTTCCTCTCATTTGTATTCTCTTTCTTTGTGTTTCCTTTGAGGTTAATATTCTTCATAAGATAAGTGACACCCCCGTCGTCCCGTTCCCCCCTACACTCCTGTCTATACGGCTGCTTTTGGTTTTTGAGTTCTCCCACAAGGAAATTCAGTGGCAGTGCAGCCTGCTTACCACTGACAGGCCTCACTGGGATCTGTCTCCAGCTTGCATCCATCCATTTTCTGTGGAAGGTGCCATAGAGACGCTCATTAGTAATATACAGAGCGGAGCCTCCCAGGGGAAGTACTGGGCTCTTATCAAATGCAGTATCAAACTCTTAACCACTTCCTTGAAATGCACAATATACTGGAGGTTATAATGTAATTCATGAGACACTTACCAGTATTAACCCAGAGAAAAAATAAAATAGAATGTAAAAAAATAAATAAAAAGGACAGTTGGTAAAGGTTCATAGGATCAGCTTGGAAAGCTACACCCATCATTTTAACATCAAACATACAGAATTGATTACATACGAGAGCAGAGATAGCAATACAGCTTTTATGTATCGAAAAAGACAAATGAAAATAAAGTTTATAGATCCAGACAATGGTACAGCAGCTTCTATCTCATCTTGTAACGGATATCAGTATACTGTGGGGGCCAAGGCGTTTGAGGACCTCCACCGTCATTGTGTTTAACACCTGATCCAATCAGCAAGAAAACCATGTACTTATCTCTGCTCTGCTATTTACTTTCTCCTGATTAGATGGCTCTGTACAGTCCTAGCCATTACTGTTCTAAAGTACAATAGTGCAAATTACAAAGAGCATTTGGCTGGAGGACCATTATGGCACGCAGGATGATAGCTGTGTCTGCTTGAATAACTCTGATAATAAGTAAGGAGTGATTGTGCCCCGAGCAGCCCAAATGATGAGTATGGGTCATTCCGAGCATTTCTTTTTAACAGGCTTTTTAAATTCTTTGCGTTGACTGAGGTCACGAGCAAATGATTGCGCCAAACAAATGTGTCCTGAGTCACAGAAAAAAGCTAAGTTTGAAACGAGCGACAATGAATTCTGTCTCTACAACCGGGAAAATATACAATGCCTAATGCATGCTGTATGTATGCTTGTTAAGTCTCGGAATGGTAGATGGTGTCAGAAGCTTTGCAGGATCAACACTGCCTTCCTGAGCCCAACCAACAAAAGGCAGGGGGCCGTCAGAGCTGTGAATTACATTTGGAGCAGATAAGAAAGGTGTATTACCCGATTCCTGATAAAAGCAGATAGATGCAGCATAGATCGAGGATATGGTGCTATTATTGCTCTTCCACTATATTCCCCTGTTACAAAGTGTATCACCAAATAAATACATGTAATTAGGGAATAAAAGGCCTACAAAGGCCGGTCATACACAATATAGTTCCTCGTTAATTAGGTAGTCTATGCGACTGGATAAGATCATTAAAAATGAACAGATAGGATATCATTGTTTGATATTCCACAGCATGCAAAATCAATCATGTATTTAAAAAAACAAAAATCCACTAAATGTTTTGAATTGTTACAATATACGGAAGTATTCGAGCAAGAACAACCAGTCCAATTAAAGCAGACCTACCACCAGAAATTTATCATTTCATGAATGGAACTAGAAATGCCTATAATAGGGAGGAATGCACAAAAACCCTTACCTATAAAGGAGTAGTTTAAGAAGATCCCTTGCAGCCCCTCCTCTCTCTCATCCTGTCTTGTCCCCCGAAACTCACAGCAAAGAAATTAGCCAAGATTAGAGATTTAACCGTCTATTAACTGAATGGTATGTATTTTCACATTGAAAACCATTATTCATGCCCCACAGTGGCTGCTTGCAATATTGCACCTGGAGTAAACCCCCAGAATCCTGGCAAATATGGAATCTCTCATAGGATTGCAGGCAACAGCAGGTAAGTATATTTTGTGTGGATTTTGGAGTGCTACGCCACCATCATACCAGCTCAGAGTTAAGCTAGGCACACACGGGTAGATTTGTAAAATCAATTAACGTGCACGGTCACAGTGATTGATTGTACTCTAATCTGTTTACAAACTCACCTGCGTGTGCTTTCCTTCGAGCAGAATCAATAGAGCCTGCTCGAAGAAACTTGATAGAACGGGGTTCCAACATGTTGGAAAACCCTGTTCAGTCTCCAATACTTTGCATGAAGAAGAATCTTGCAAAGTATAGGAACAGCTTTGGCTCTGCCTTCTTCCTCCGACACAGCAGTCACTATGAAGGGGGCGGAGCCAGCACTCCTCATACTGAATCAGGCTGCTGTGTGGAGAGAAGCAGGCTGGATGGATTTCTGCCCAGCTTCTAGCGTGTTCGGATTCACACGCTGCAATCTGGGGAGAACGGCTACCCGGGGTCCCCATTGAACGGGAATCGATATGCCCATGTGGTGCACATTGATTTCCATTCAATTGATCCCCGATCAATCACAGTGACCTGCTGTGATTGATCGGGGGTCGATTGCACTGGAATTTACCCGTGTATGGCTAGCTTTAAGTTAAACTTTAAATTTACATATGTATTTTTTAAGCTTTTGAGTACACAACCGCTTTGATAATGTTCGTCAATTCAGTTATGTGGAAGCTGTTCAGGACTGTTTACTGAATTGTTACAGATAACACATTACGGATGCTAGTTTAGCATAGCTGCTGCCAATGGTTAGTCTTCCATTTGAACATAACATTTTCAAATGGATACATGTGTTGCACGCTCCATAAAGAACATGACGGAACTAATAAAAACATGGATAGAGACAGCCAAGGCTGGCCCGAAGACACACAAACACCAAAGCATTTACAATGTTAATATCCCTGTCTGAAGATCCCGCTACATTCCCAGAAGATCTCATTATCTGAAAACGGAGACAAGTCAGCACATACACAACTACAACTAAATAAAAGATCTTTGTTTCATGCTACATGGAAGGGGCAGAAAAAAATTCACATTTAATGTTATTATGGTCACAATGAAACCCAGCCTATAAAATAGATGCGAGATGAGGCAATGAGTACGTTGGCATATCCTGAAAGTGGGAATGAGAACGGTCCGCTGTGTAATGATCAAGGATCATCAGCCTTTAACTGCGGTGAGTCTCAGGTCAGGTCATTATGTAGTCTCTAACCTGAGGACAAGAACCGTATACAGACAATAGACTTGAATTCAAACAAGCAATTTGTTCGATAATGCCAATAGACACAAGGCATGGGACCAACATGCATGAAGCCAGCTTCCACAGAGATCAATCATCCTATTATGCATCACTCGAAAAAGTAGCAAGGAAGAGGGATGACACCAAGTCAGCTGATCAGAACGTATAGGGAGGCAAACTAATAATTATTTTTGCTTTTAATTAAACAGCTGTAGAGTTTAAAAGCACAGAAACACTAATGCCATTGTATTGGCATACTGGTAAAGGCATTGTTATTAGGCATTTTATTTAATCAAATTTCTCATTTAGAATTATTCACTTATTATAAAGCATGAGTAAGCAATATTCACTAATGGAGATTTGACCACGATCTACACGTGTATGCTAGAAAATTCATCTGCAGTGAGCATTTGGTGAATGCCAGAATGTATATACCATGTTTCCCAGACGATAAGAGAAGGTCTTGTATTTTTTAGAAGCCAAAATATGCAACAGGTCTTATTATCGGGGGGATGCCTTTATCTGAAGTGGATGGGGACAATGGATGGCACAGACTAAATTTTTTGTGGGTTCTACCAGCCAGGTAACAGACTGTTACTGCAGCAGCAGCAGCTTCTTCTTCCTGGCTCGGAGGCGCAGGCATGTGCACAAGCCTTTACAGTCACTTCCTGCTCCGCTGTACTGCAGCCAGCCCTGACGGAGGCACACAGTTCATGAATGGGAGATTCGGGTACGGATCGTGGGTGTCTTATTTGCAGTGATGGGAGATTTTTCAAAAAAAGGGGGGGGGGGTGTCTTATTTGAGGAGGATGTCTTATTATCTGGGAAACATGGTATATATTTATAAAGAGCCTACAACAGGGGTGAACAAACTTTTTATTCATGGCCACATTGGCTTCCTAAATTTGATAAAGGGGCCGGACCAAGAGTCTGTAATAGCTGACCCGCCATAGATGTGCCAATTTCATGCCTCACCGGCATTAATAATGAAAGCGACGCGTGACAGGGACATTGTTATCTTTAAAAATCTCCTGCACTTAAAAAAGAAATGCAATGAGCAGAGCTAATTCCTAGGGACTGTCTGTTGTCGCTATGAGGATGCACCCACAGTGTCATGATCACATCACCGCATTGTCCCCAAGTCAACGTTTGGATTTTGTGCAGTCATTGCAGAGAACAAGATTTTGTACAGTCATTGCAGAGAACAAGAGGAAAGCATCTATTCAACAAGGTGACAGAAGGCCAGAAAATAAAGCTAAACGGACCGAGCCTTAGTTTGTCTACCCCTTGCCTACAATGTACTAGGACAATGCAAACCTAAAAACCTAAAACACTTCACACTACAACTGAAGGTTGAGAACATACAAAGCCCAAAGTCTACCGTTATCACAAAAATCAATTCTCCAAATTTTATTTTCTATGTAGTTGGCTACATTTTCTCATGTATGTTCAGGCTTACATTGTAGTACAGCTCACCAGTGGAAATACCACACCTTTGAAGAAGTATTTTCGGACACAATTAGATGCACCAGACCATAAGACGAACCAGGGTTTTTGGGAAGGAAATCATAGGAACAAATGGACCTCCAGAAAGATATTCCGGACAGGGCTCTCGACAGGGAGCAGAAATGCATTATTCTGAAAGCCCCCCCCCCCCCCCTTGATAACCATCATAAAAACCATGGTGTGTCTGTCCTTGTTGTCTGCTGGGACATACTGTATACCGGTATTTACTGAGAAGGCGGGGCTGTGCTGAGAGCTGGAGAGAGTCTCTGTGACTTTCCAAATCCAGTTCTAGAAAATACTGGTATACAGCACGTTCCACCAGAGAGGAGGCCCTCCTCTTTGCTTGAACATGGTGCATACCAGTATTTATGCAAGAGGGACAGCGCTGAGAGCCTGAGTGAGACTTTTTAGGTCTATGGCTCCAAGCACTACCCTTCTCTTGCTACATGGTGTAGCATGCTCATGCCAAAAGAAATGCCTCTCCTCTGCTGAAACATGCTGTATACCAGTATATTCCCTCTAAAGGAGAGTTCCTCCGACAATTTTGGGTGGTAAATGCATCTTAGAGCGATACATTTAGTGCTTCGGAAAATTAAAACATCTGTACAATGATGTTGTCATGTTTATTTTTTGGGGCCATTGGAAGTTGTTTTTATTGCTAAAGTCCAAAAAACATACTAAATTAAAGGGCAGCGCAAAGAGAGCGCTATAGATAGGCCAATGTCACCCTGCCTATTGTTTTCTAGGCCTATAGGAATCCATAAGCTCCTACTCAACTGTATTATAATGTAGGAGCAGAGTCAGTGTAATTGGTATATCTTCTGAGAGCACAGCATTCAACTGAAGTCTTATCTTTTCTGACACGCTTAGGCTCCCAGAATATATAGCCTTGTCTGGTTACCCAGCCTTTCATGTTTTCTCGCCAGGCATTGTTTGAAGCTGAATACACTCTACCCTTTAATTTTCACTCAATTACAGGGGAAAAAAATGATTTCACATTTTCTACATAAGCTGAAATGGAAATTGACTAAGAACCTCAGAACTGTCAGCAACATCTTTTGAGAAAAGATTAGCTTTGCCGTGATTATAAAATAGGTGTCATCTTTGACACTTGCGCTCGGCGGCGAATCGGAGCACTGTGGAAAGGGAATGCTAAGGGACGTCAGAAAGGGTCTTAGAAGGCTCAGCTGTCATGCTGTGTGCCTCCTTCTTCTCGCTCTGTAGTCAGATGCAGTGTACAGAATGTCACAGGGTCTCCATTTAAACTCACTGACAAGAAAGAGAAGAATACAGGGAGAATATGTTATTAGCAACTATAAACTTGTTTGTGGTTATGGGTCAGACTGACGCCTCATTTATATTGAGGGATGCTGCAAGAAAATGCTTTCCTCAACCTAAATAAAAACAAAGGAGAGCTAACACCACTTAGCCTCCTATTTGCCTCAGTGCGCCCAGTGGTTTAATATAGAATTGGAAATATGTCAGCTTTTCTGTCACAATGGCAGATATTTATTGATAGAAAAAATTTTGTGTTTGCCGTGTCTAGTGTTACATGCGTGTGTGTGCACGTGCAAATAACGCCAATGGATCTTCCATTTTAAAGTGGATCTATCAGTAATAGATGCAATCTGATATTACTGACCTGATTCTTTCCATCAGATTTTAATATCTTATGAATCACTGTCCCAGCACAACCTGAGGACACGCTTATGTGGATGATATTTTTCAGTAGTTGTTGAGCAAGGAGAACAAGTAAATAACTGCAAAGTACAGAGCTCTAGTAGTGAACCTATAGATTACTACCTTTAAAAGGCAATCTGCAAAAAACAACAAAAAAAAAAACAAATAAAGCACACATACCTTCTCAGAGCCCCTGCCTTTTTCTATGCCCAGTGTGGGAGCAGAGTGCCTCAACCAGTGGCCCACACCATCAGCGGCATCTTGTGGGCATTTTACACATTTTTACTAGAGACGCTGGAATTTTATGTTGAAAATTTCACCATTTGACTTAATCACAAAGCCCCTGAACATGGTGTTGTCCCCACAATTGCTGGAGATATAAATAAGGGTCGTGTGCGTTCAAGTGAGGAGAGAAGGAACATTACCCCCAGGGCGGGGGCATTGTGATGTCACCTCTGAGAAATGTACTTTAATGCGTGTATATGGGTAGGAATAGGGGCCTGGATTGTCTCGACTTGACTCAAACAAGGGGCCTTAAGGAAAAAAGGTTGAGAACCACTGCTTTAAAGGACCAGTATGCAACACCCCACCCCCATGCTGAACACAAGGAAATATATTATTTGTCGATCACAGGGCTATATTTAGGGGTTTCAGGAGTTCTCTCTAAATAATGCTTTATTTTAAATGTGAAATCTAAATGATTTCTTTTTATATTAATATCCATCCAAATATATATTTTTTTAAGTCAACCATTTTGTAAAATTATACTTTAATCCAACTTTACTTAGATGACTAACCTCCAGTGTCTTCCATCATTAACACCAATCAATCATTTTTTGCAGGATGTATATGTCTTCATAAGGGTTACCAGCAGAGGTTAAATTTATTAATTTAAAAGCAGTTGGTTGACAGCTCTGAATGTGTGTAGTCCTTAGGACCCCTAGGCCTAATATGTTGGCATAGCAAAGTTCTTGGCAGTGACTAAACATACTGATTGATGGTAATATATTGTTATTGTCATTATTATATTCTGAAGTAAAACAAAAACATTGCAATAAATATTACAATATCAATGTTACCTTTTGAATTACTATTTTCAGCCAACAAGTGCATAAAGGCTCCTGCTCACATGCATACCAGACTAACAGGAATTATTTTGTTGAAATAAACAGATTGCATAGTCAAATCTGAAATTACACTCAGAGTAAAATAAGAATTATAGAATATCATAGAAAAAAAAAGTCATTATTCGCAATAAAATTATTCTAGAAAGATAAAAACTGTCCCCAAATCATTATAGATTGCCTCTAATCACAGAGTTAACTTGGGATTTCAGTTAATCAGGTTCATTCTGTGAGCCATGAACAAAAACAATAAAGAGCTGGAGAGAACATGTTATGAAAATGAGATAGATGGCACAGATGAGATAATTAGCATAATATAATACCAGCTTATCAATGTCATATTACACACAACAGTGTGATTTGGTCCTGAGCTCGACTATTCACATTCATGTTGCCAAGATGATAAACAAAGTCTGACTGGGTCCTGGATGTGAAAATATAAGAGTGATCTGCCAAGAAAAAAAAATACTAAAACGCCACAAAGCAAAGTCCTAGGATGGAACTATGTTGGATCAGTAGTTCAAGATTAAAAAAATGAAACTTCCTTATGCCCCCCATACACCTTTAGATCACTCCACACATTTCCTTTAGAAAGCTCATATTACATGGTTTTGGTAGGAGAAAAGTTGATTGTACAGAAATTGTATGGAAAGATTGTAAGGTGTATGGGGGGCTTTACATATATCTTCAACATATCAACAAATATTTAAGCATGACACGGCCTTACAGAGCATGACAAAGAACTGCATTTAAGAACTGAAGTTCAAATCTGTTCTTTTATTTATATTTATAACCTCTTCTTCCCCTTGAAGCCAGACATACAGGACTTTTTTTTTCTGTACGAGCCCACCTTGAGCAACCCATCATGCTACTAGGAAAAATCGATCGAACAGGGATCCCATATGTCGGTATTTCCTGGTTCGATCGCCATTACTTTGAAGGGTGCCCATGCAGGGATCGATTTTCTCAAGGTGGTGCGCATGGATTCCCCAAACGATCATTGTGCGATCGTTCAGCAATTCTTGAGTAAGCACAGTGTGAGCAATCACAAAACGATCTCAGGGGACTCGAGACATGTATGGCTGGCTTTACTGTGAGAAATTCCATTATTAGCCCTGGCCAGTGAAATGATTTCATTATTTTCCTACTACCTTGTCTGTGTTTTCATTGTAACTTTAAAAAATTAGTTACAGCAAGGAAAATATCAGCTTCACATTTCTGCTTGATTTAATGCCTTTTCTAACTCAAAATCAGTCTTTGTAACTTAGGAAAGGCCAATGGGTAAAGCACCAAAAAAACTTGACATAAAATATTTGTTTTCGAAGAACAGCACCAATATTTGCATGACTCCTTTACTATATATGCTTTGTTATACTATAGCATGCAAACTACCATATAGAACTACTGGACATCTTAGTTACTAAGGGCAAATTACAAATACAAAGTCCTGTGATTTTCACTATAATAAGACTATGTTTATATGGTGTTTAGGGAAGTGCCAATACCCTCTGCCTTAACTGCATGCCTTATGGGGGATGTCAGTGCATCCCATCCCACTGTCCACTCAGCCGGTGGACCCGATGAAAGCTACGTGCACAGGCGGAGGAAGACGTCATGCATATGTATGGGATGCATCCTCGTCAAGGCGCGCAATTAACGCAGGGGATATCGGCGCATTCCTAAACACCATATAAACATAGCCTTAAACATCACACAATTAACTGACTATAGGCTTCTCCATGTAATACGTTTACAAAACTGTATACCAAGACAACATATCGAAAATATCATGAGAACATTTAGAATTATCTTATGCAATCAGAATCCTAGGTGTGACTAAACCATTCATAAAAGATGTTTAGACTTTTAACATGGATATTAAACTTTATCGTGGATTTGTTACGATGCAACTTTATTGTGTCCAAGCTTTGGGATATGACTTCATCATTGCGACCAGCTAAGCAGTCTCAATGCCCAAGCAGGCACATTCCTAATAATTGGTTAGCTTGCCTTACACGGATTTATTTTCCTGCAAGATCAACTTATTAAACTATTTCTTTAAGTCGATATTTTTAAAAAAACTTTTTGCCATCACATAATGTGATGGATTCAAAACCGATCAATTCCTTTTCAAAGCCCTGTGTGGATCCTCTATAGTACTTGAACGATCAACATATATTTACCAACATGTAAAAAATCTAAAGCTGGCCATACACCTTCAGATTTCTCTGTCAGATTTCCTTCAGATCAGATCTACCAACAACTATGTAGTATAGTGGCCTCCCTGATAGAATACATAGTGATTGGAAGGTGTAGAAAGGTCCTCATATTACATGGTTTTGGTAAAACAAAATCTGATCTGAAGGAAATCTGACAGAGAAATCTGAAGGTGTATGGCCAGCTTAAGGGCTTGTTTCCATTTACATCTGGACCCCTCCGCTAAACGTATTTGCTTGGCGGGAGGTCCTGACGTAGCACGTAGACATTGCCTGCCCGCGGACCCTCTGTTTACACATCCGCCGATGCAGAGGCTGAACGTACTCGACTACGTTCCGCCTTCAATCTGTGGAGTGGCTCGGCGCAGTGAAGACTGAGCATCCGGTCTTCACTGCGAGCATCCGCCGAGCAGGCCGGACCACCCGCCAAGCAAGCGGAGTGGTCCCGACGTATAATGGAAACAAAGACTTACTGTGTATGCCCAGCTTTAGAAGTTAGCAGCTACTCTTTAACTCCATTGCAGTAAAAAGAGGTGTCATGGTTGTCATAAAAGATAAGTTACCTTGAATCTGTAAAGCAGGTGCAGAGTGCAGGAATCTCACAGAGCTCTAACCTGACTCAATAAGACTCGCTGCAACGGCACTACCACCTGTAATCCATTATGAAAATAAATGTGTATATACCGATACCAATAAATATACAGGAGAGGGAGACGCTCAATACAAGCCTAGCTCAACTCGGCAAAGGGAAGATGAATGTAATTTTCAAGTCTATCAGGGCTGGCGCTGTTAAATAATCATAAAACACAATTGGATAAAGACGCACACAACACATCCTACAGCATGTTTATTGCACGGCTCGTTGCTGCGGCTCTTGTAGTAATATTCTAATGTGCAAATCAAATGAATAGGCTTTCAAGACAAAAGTCACTTTAATGCTCTTAATAAGAACGCTGTGTATATTAAAATGTCTCCTGCAATTCTCCTCACTTTATCAATAGTACTGTTTACAGGATGAATACATGTACGTTCCGAGATTTATGCCTGCAATTTCTGTGAAAATGGATTCCCCGGGAGCTTTCCTGCAGGCTGCGGAGAACGGCTCCATATATGAAGGTTTTCCCTTGAAATATACCACAGGTACAGAACGTCAAACCAACAGTATTCCATTATCCTATGACACCGCAAAAATACTGCATTTTTCTGGCTATAAGACGCACTTTTTTACCATTAAAATCAATTGGAAAGTGTCCCTGCATCTTATGGTCCATCCTGGGAGCAATAGCTCTGTATCCCAGGAGGCAGACATTTGCTCCATTTCCTCCAGCCAAGCCTAAAAGCCACTGCCAAGAAGAGATCTTATCTGCATTAGCACATATGCAATACTTGAACTTGCTAAATTTCGTGAATTATTCTACCAATATTGCATTTATATACATAAATTCGATTTGTATTTTGAATTGTGAATAATCACAGCTAGAAAACGTGATTACGATCAGGGTGGATAAAAATCAAAGATTTTGTTTAAAAATGATTTTTAAAAAAATCTTATTTATGATAAGATTTAGTCATGTTTTTCCATTAACATTCTGCATTGCAATAAATACATTTTGTGACTATATCTCCTCCCATATGTAAATAGCTGCTCATGAGTAAGTTGTTCAGTGCCAGATTGTAAAATGTGTTTCTTCATAAGTTGGTCAGTGTGTTCAGAGAATGAGTACTGCTAGTGTATAGACTCATACTACAGTTTCAGCCCTGACACTCTGCTGCAGGGAAAATGTCCCTCCTGGCACTGGCCTTTTGGCTGGAGAAAAATAGAATGAATACTGCATGGTCCAGACATGCCCACTTTGCTGGAACATTCTGTATATTCCCTTGATATCTGAAAGGCTAATTTACTCTCCAAAATTTTGGGTGCATCTTCTGGTCCGGTATAGAAATATCCAATACAATTGGACAGCTTATGAAATCTATCTGTATTTCCAAACCAAAATGGAGGCAGAGATGGTCTTGTAGGGGGGACCAGGGTTACGCAGTCAGATTTTCTTGGAACAACAAATCCATGGCCAGGCTACTAGTGTAAAAATGTTTTATTGCAGCAGTAAAACCTGAAGAAGGGATTTGAGATATCCAAAAAGCTTGCTTTTTCAAATAACTAAGTTAGACAATTGAACTCCAAGTTCTCTGTATACATGGATGGCTAACATGGTACAGTATAACTATTCTCCAGCTGCCAGCCAAAACCTAGCACAAATGATATGAAAATAACAGAATGTACAACACACATTGATCCAAAAGATAGTTGAACTTATTTGTTTCTCTGGAAATTCAAAAATGTATTTCAGCCCCATAGAACATCAACTGGAAAAATCTATAATCCCCCAGCTGGTCTTACTGGCCTATTAAATGTTGTTACGTGAGCCATTAGTGTATTTTGCTGTCTGAGCAAAGTTATAGATTGTGGAACACAAAGACCAAGCAAAACGAGAACGAGGGATGTAGGGAAAACATTTAAGTACTGCAACATGAATAATGTAATGCTGTCTATAACAATGCATCATAATGGCTTTATAGGTCAATTGGAACCTCTACTACTACCAATCATCCCTTGCATTTTGTGTAATAGTTGGCTGGTGAGAGCCCATTAAGTCCAAAGTTATAGAATAGACTATGCTGTGCCTTCAAAAAAGTTTCCTCAATACATTGTGAAAGAAGAAACTTTTGAAGTGCCCAACTATTTCTCAGTAAACATGGAGATGAATGGACAAAGTTTGTTAAGGGTGTGCCAGCTGATCTGTAAAAGGCAAATTGTCCTTATTACAGTCACTTTAAGGCTTTTTAAACCACGGCCATTCAATCGCATAGCCGCACATGTGGGAACATAGCTTAAAGAAGCTATATACAGAAGACAAATTTCTGTAACTTCTGTAACTTAACATTGGAGTAGAAGACTAGCAGTCCAATAAGTATCCATAGTATTTTTTGGGACTTATCCTTCCAGCAAAGGAAATGCATGAGCAAAAGGTTGGCGAGTGCGACTTCCTTTTATCAGTGCATGACTTATGGTGGCTGTATACAGAGCATTGCTAGATGGACCCCGATGAAATGTTTTTTTGGATTGCAAGGCAATTACACAACATACCCCTGCAGCTGTTACAAGTCCTTAAATGTCCTTAAAGATAACAGACTTAGGGTAAGCACAGCCGATTACGTACGGAAAATTATTTCACCATATCTAAATATTAGGACTAGCTCCATTAACTCATAGTCATTGTGTTTCTCCTAGACAATACGTTCTCCATCACTCCTCCTGAAGAAGCGGCGTAATAACCGCGAAACTCGTTGAGGCAATTTACACAGAGAAGGCGATTGTACTAAACCATTTATGTGTGTTATGAGATAAGATCCAAATGTTTGTACTGGATCCTATCTCTGAATTTATGTGTGAAACAGTAAAGAAACGTCACTTTGAACTATAATTGAATCTCTTTTTCATTACTTGACCACTAAAAAGTCCCCGGGTCATCTGCCAATTTTACCATTGACAGACTGGTGCCACCATGGAGGTTGAACCTTAACAGGCCCAACCCCACTTCCGGTAAAATAACTGCAAAGCCTTCACTCAAAACTTTTGGTGAATTTACTGTACCCGTCCAAAAAAATCTAAATGTTTGCTATGAAGACACCATATATCATTGCATTCCACAATAAAAAAATTCTCTACTATAATAAGTATTTTGGCTGCACATGTCAATAATTACTTTATAATCAACTAGACCAGGAGTAGGCAATTTTTTTACTTGGGAGCCACATTGACCACCATAGGTGTTCCAATTCCATGCATCGCCTGCATCACTAATGATGACAGTGATGTGTGACAGTTGTTATCTTTTTTTTACATTTCCTGAACTTCTTTAAAAAAAAAAAACACCCATTGCAATGAGCATACACCCACAGTGTCATGACTAAAGGCCCCCATACACTCCGATCGATTAAAAACAATCAATGCTTTTCAATATGAGGATCTTTGATCGATCGGACTGTATTTCATTATACCCCCAAATAAAGCAACCGATTATTGTCCGATTTTACCTACTTCGATCGAACATTTTCCATCGGGCGATTTTATGTTTGATCGGAAGTGGAAGGGTTATGGCCGGGATCAGCAGCTTGAGGCACACAATTGTACCACCCGAATGGGAGTTTTGGCCAGGGCCAGTTATCTGTGGGTGTCTGTTCTGGGGGTGGGGGGGCTTATTTAAAATTTTGTGAAAAAAATCTAGGGGTGCCTTTGATGGGGATGGCTAATCATAGGGGAAACAGGGTCTCAACTTCAGTTTAGTTCACATGAATAAAAAAAAAAAGAGAAATACAGGAGAATGTTACAACGTGTATACATCCTAGCACAAACTGGCAGATGATTTTACACACACCACAATGTTTGAAACAGGAAGTAAAAGTATGATAATTAGTTAGATCGGACCTAAATGGTCGGATCATAAGAAATAGTAGCCGATTGAATACAATTTAGATTCGATCGAGAAAAATTTTCCAACATGTTCGATCACATTCCGACCGATAATTCCCAAAAGTTCGATCGAAGTTACTCGGTCGAACCATGTGGGCATTGACCGACTTTTGGAAGACCGATGCTTAAAATCGATTGTTTTTAATCGATCGGACAGAAAATCGGAGCGTGTATGGGGGCCTTAAGCCACTGCATCATCCCCAAGGCAATGTTTTGACACCTTTAGGCAAAGGGCAGGGGAAAAAAAAGTTTGCCCACCCCTGAATTAAAATCTATGATCAAGCCATATGTGGGTGAAACGCATAATAACCAAAAAGTGCTTTTAATTCAAAAAAAAGTTAGCGTTTTATTCAAAATCTAATAAGTATGATGGTCACATGTGTCAAATATAAGCTTGGAACCAGCTACAAAAGTTTCCTATCAGAATAAAATAGCCACTCAATTGACTATGCGCCACAAAAAAAAATGGATAAGGATTGTGAAGAGGCAAGTATCAGATCTTAATAGAAGATTGGAAGTTGTTTAAAGTTGTTATTCAAAATAGGGGGGGGACACACCCACAAATGCTTAAAAAATTCCACCCTAAAGATATGACCACTAAATAAATGACTTACCTAGTTCTGCATTAACAATACAATACTACAATATATAGTTATAGTATATATATATATATATATATATATATATATATATATATATATATATATATATATATATATAGTTTCCGTTTCGTGTTTACCAGGTCTAATAAATGAATGAGTTGTTCACAACACATTGCAGCCAGTGGTTTTCTTTATAAACGATCATTATGCATCAGAAGTTCCCTGGTTGGTGCCACAGGTCAGGAATAATGCAATTTTTAATTTCCCCCAAAATCAATGGTATCAGCCTTTCCTTATCAGGGCATTGTGTCTGCACTGATTTGTATGTGAATGTCAGGACAGTATAAATTAGAATTTGTGAACATTAGTGAGAAACTTTCCAGCTGATTGGCATGCCATTTGCATTGTTCAGCTGCAATTGGCGAGACATGATATGCCAACGAAGCCTTCGACGGAAGCTCGAGTACACATAACAAACGTGAACGTGGCAGAAACTGCAGCATAATATATTCTGCGCACACCGGAATATATAGCAGGTAATATATTAATCTGTTGCTGCTAATTGAAGCCAATGGGGAAAAAACTCTGCTAGTTAAGACATCATTGTCTACATTCAGGTAAATATTTGCCAAAGTAACAAATTAAAGTTACGCTCAATTTCCATTTTATTTCTAAAAGCAGTTCGTTTGAAATGACTTCATTTACTGTAAAGAGGCATTGTGTTTTCAACAACTACAAATTGACGTTTTCATATGGCGTAGTCTAGGCTCCCACGTTGTTTCACAAATTTACTTTACCTCCATCCCTATGCTACTTCTGCAGCCACAATACAAACTGCAAAGGAACAACAGAGCAGATTAGAAGTCCTGCCTTTACTTTCTGCATACTTGCTATGGTTCCCATTGGCAAATCTGGGATTTAAAAATATTGAAGCCACAAAGAGCCTGGACACTTATGTTTAATACTAAACTGCAAGAACATCAAAGACTAAACCCACACATGCAATAAATATAAGGGGATGCATTATTACTGCTCTTTTCAGTCCTGGGATATACACATGTCATCTGCCTGGGATATACATCCAGGCAGATGACAACTATTATTTCAGAATCTGTAAAAGAAATAGGGATGTTATTGTTTCTCTTCAGCTTTCTGATTGGACAGTGAAATACTGAAAGATGGCTGAGCAGCTTGTTTGCTTTTATGTAATATGACGCATTTGCACACAGCATATCTGTCTTTTCTATTCAGGTTTCTGTTGCATGTGCTACTGCATATTAAAATTCTGCCTGCTAAGCCAAATTACGCCACTTGCATTTATAATCAACATCAAAACCCCCCATAAACCTTTTAGTCACTCTGTACAACTTCCTTTAGATCTACTAACAACTATGTAGTGCCGGGTCCTCCCTGATAGAATACATAGTG
>CM070036.1:136200805-136223623 GCA_036250615.1 Ptychadena robeensis | reverse complement strand
ATATCACTGCTATGTAGTGCCGGGTCCTCCCTGATAGAATACATAATGATTGGAAGGTTACAATGGTCCTCATATTACATGGTTGATTTTACAGAAATTGTATGGTAAGATTGCAAAGCTGAGCATACACGGGTAGATTCCTGTGCAATCGACCCACAAACAATCACAGCGTGGTGACGTCACCACGCTGTGATTGATCTGGGTCAATCAAAAGGGAATCAATGTGCACCAAAGTGCACATCGATTGTTGTTCGATGGGGACCCGGTTACACCAGCACGGCGCTCAATTGTACTTAAATCTATTTGGAAATCTACCTGTGTATGCCCAGCTTAAGGTGTATAGGGACTTTAAGGAATAAAAGGCTTTATTAACCTTCTGGGTTTGCCCACGACATGCTATTTTGAAAACCACAGCTCGTATAATCCCCTGCCTCTCTGGGGACGTAATGGCGAAGGACCCAAATAGGCTGGTCTGCCAATACAGAGGAGCGCCGCGGCCTTCCATAGGACAGAGGAGTATGCCTGACGTAAACAAATTAACGTCAAATTAACTCAGGCAAAACGATTTGCATCAACATACGTAGTTATAAAACACAGATGATAAAAAAATTGAGTGGAAATTTCGGCCACCGGAAAGGGAACTTCAGTAGATTTCTAGTCCATCTCTCTTGCTTGTAATGTCTGAATGTCTGGATGTCTAAAGCTAGCTGATTCTGCGGTCGTTTTCCAAGCGATCGACCCAAAAAGATTGAAAACGGATTGAACAGGGACCCAACAAGTCTGCATTTTCCTGTTCGATCTGGCTACTTTGCATGGGGACCCTTAATCCCCATCCAAAGTAAGAGCCAGGGATCAATTCCCCAACATGGTGCACATCAATTCCTGATGGTGACATAACCAAGATCGATCGTTCAATGATTGAAGAGGAATCTATACGGGTATGGCTAGCTTAACTTGCCTGCAGGGAGACTACACAACACGTACCACACAATACAAAGCCAAGCAGGGTGAGAGCGAGTCCTTCTGAGGTCTGACCATTCACAACTAATCAGATTAGCTCTTGTCTGACCGCCATTACAAGGATTCTGCTTACATTTTAATGAGGTTAACCTCTAGTGTACAATACGCTATTCTCTAAAAGCGGTGTTTATTTACTTTATAACAAAGGATTATGAGTAAAGCCTTGGCCTAATCTCCTTCTGTCCAAAAATGGATGATATTCCAGCAAAACTCTTCCATTCTTTCACAATACTTGAACAGGGACAAAACTGTTAATGAGCACTTGTCTGCATTTTGGGGCTTTTTAAAATGTGAAAAAAGGATTGCTATTCACATGTATGGGAAGGGGATTGTTACAAAGGCTTTTGTCTAGGAAACTTACTGTGTTTTTCCCCTTTGGCTAGGTGGGTGGGTAGAGTTTAGTCAGGGAGATAAGACCAGCTTTATGGGGGTGGAAGGGGTTCAAGACGGCACCAAAACATACACCAAACCTAAAACCATAAAAAAAAAAACAAATAAGTAAATAAACAGAGTTTAAGAAGCGCAGATCAGAACACGTGTTGTGCCCTTAAACTGCCATTAAAAGGAGTTTCAGCCATCATTTGTCCATCATTTACATGATCTCTATTCGCATGGACAATCCATGGGGTGCAATTCACATGCACAGCTTTGACTAACTGTAGTATCCTATTGGTTAACTGCAGACTCCTGTGAGATAAAGGCGAAGGCTGGGTAAACACATATTAAAGTTGATCTATTACATTTGGGTCGTTTAACTACCACATGAGGTGATAAATTCAAAACCGATGGATTTCTTTCCTTTGCCCTGTTCACATGCCACCATAAGAAGATCAATCGAAATACCTAGAAAACTTGATACTTGAATATTTGATTGCAATTTACCAACATGTCTGACCACTTTTATGTTCCATTTGGATCCAAAAAAAGGAATCGATTTTCAAACAATTGACTTAAAAAGATCATTTAAGTCTATCGAATGGAAAAAAAAGAAGCGTAAGGCATATTAGGAGTAAAAAGTCACTCAACTGCTTTAGCAAAGGTGATACCATTGCCTTACTAAATATAAAACTGTTAAATACACTATACATTAGTTATAATAAATTATACAAAAAATTATATCCAATACAATCATTTATTTCAAACACTTCCTCCTTAACCCTTCCTTTCCCTCTAACCCCCAATGCTTGCCTGAGGAAGCCATGGTGTCTCCAAGGGAAGGCTACTGGTTTCATATCAATTTCTTTGCCAGTGTAAGAAGGAATAATACAGAACTGCAAAGGATATGATGGGTAGAGGCAGCTATACACTTCCTTCTATAAGCGTGAAAAACACCTTTAGTCAGACGCAAGCGATCACTTCACTGACAGAACAATATATAGACACATGGAATCTTATACAACGGTTTTGACCCGTTATGCGATTTAAGTCAATGACGTTTACAATAAATAGAGCAATGAATTTAAAAGAAACGGTATGAAATTCCCAAACCAAGCTTAATAAACCATCATTTAAAATCTACTACATTATTTAAAATGAGATTTTGATGCTATGAGAAGTGTACAAAAGTGTGTGATTGCAATGTTTGTGCAGTCATAGAACTGAACCTACCTGAACATGTCTCCTAGACCTTTCAGCATGCCACCTTTCTTGGCTTTGCTTTTATCCTTATCTCGGTCTTTCTTCTTCTCTTTGTTCCCCTTATCCTTTTTATTCCGGTCTTGGCTTGACCCATTGACTTGTCTCTCTAGAGAATGTGATGGCTGGTCACTGGCAGTAGAAACGGACTCTCGGCCAGATCGAGAGCTCTCTTCAGTGTCTTCCTCCACTAAAAATGAAAACATTTCAAAATCAGCACACAGAACCACAACAGTGATAAAACCAATAACAAAATAACACATATACACAAAACAAGCTAATAAAAATGTTACTTCCATGGCTAATGGTCAGAAATTGAAGAATAACAGGACATTTCCAAATTAAAGGACAGGGCTTACAATATAAGTTCTGGAAGTTCTACCAAACAAACTACAATAATCTAGATACATATTTTGAATCGCATAAACCTACCACAGGTAGCAGACCAGTCCTTTTGTTCCAGCTGTGTATTACTGCTACCTAATATTAAAAGTTAGATGCAGTTAAGAGTATTCACATGACCTATGTGAAGATTTCAGCCCTCCACCAGTGTAATAAAAAAGTCCGGAGATCGTGAAGAACCATTCATTAGGCTGCTTTATAAAAGTCAGAGTAAGGACGCCCATACAGGGGAATATTTACGTTTAATAGAACGTTAATTTGATTGTCTATTCGGATTGTTTTTTAATTGATCGATAACGGTCCATTGAATTCAGGAAAAAATTGGTCAGGTTGGAACATTCTGCTGCCCATAAAAGTATCAGTGGGGTATTTTAGATTACTAATCAAATTACGGAGCACATGAAGAGATATTTAACCATGTTGATCAAAAAGAAATTGATTGTTACTGTATATGAATTATTTCTAAAGAATTAAAGAATCAATTGTGGATCCATTATAGTGTGTTGCAATACAATCCGATTAATTTCCATCAACAATTGCTACTTTTATGTACCTAGTCAACTTAATTGAAAATCAATCGAACTAGGGATGATGCATGTATTGCTAAAATACCAGCTATGGCTGTCAATAGAAAGTCATTGTGGCACCAACATCCCAAAATCGAAATGTGGCCATACATGTTTCAATATTTCTAAAACAATTAACTTTTAAGTCAATAAGACAAAAAACTAACCCTGTCGACCTGGTATGATCAAATAAATGTGATCTAAATAGATCGTAAAATCGGACATGTTTTTAAGTATTAGTCGATTGTACAAATATTCAATGGGTTTTCTAGACATTTAGATCGGTTTTTTTAACCTTTTTAGAATCATAATTAGATTCGTAACAAGGATGGTATTAAGCATCATAATTATGATTGTATTTAGAATCTTATTTGGAATCAGAATTATGATTTTATTTGGAATCAGAATTGTATTTTAAATCCAAATCATGATCATATTTACAATCGTACTGCGCATCCACAGTACGATCATTGTGTTTACGATCATCGTGTTTAACTTGATCACACTGTGTGGAAGTACAATCAATGTTAGACTGGCTTATGAACGTAAAATCGCACAACACAATGAAATCTAAGATCGATTGTGAAAAAGTAAAAAAAAAAAAAATGACCAGGAATGTAATCTGGGCGTGGAAGCATTTCACAGAGATGAAAGCTAAAAAATTACTAATTACTTGTTCCACTGTTACATGTCACCTGATACAGTATCCATTGGAGGCAAGTAAGGCTATTTTTATTTTACCTGGTGCTTAAACCATTATACATATAACATATGTCAAATTAATATTAAACATTGTGATGCGATCTTATTAATAATATCTGCTCAGTTCCAGTTAAAGAACAGGTGCGCCATTTAATGGTCACATCAATAGTGTATGTGCCTCCAAGCATTTTAGCAAATTACAGTGTAATTCCTTTTAAAGGATGATACACTTATCATCCGTCATACCTCACTGTCCCAAAACTGGGGCTAAAGAATGAAGCCATCTCGGTGAACACATATACAGGTTTCAGCAAACCTTTTAAGGAAGACGCCCTAATGAGTAGATGCACAGCGCTCTCATTCATAAGGAAGACAACATAAGTATTATATCCTAGCCCGTTAGTATAGAAAATGGAAGAATTCTTCCACGAATTCCAAGCCATGAATCTCTAGATTTACCAACCATCCCTCATTCTTCATTAGAAGTAAGGGCCCCATACACCTTTCAATTTCTCTGTCATATTTCCTTTAGATCCCCTTTTGTTTTACCAAAACCATGTAATATGAGGGACTTTCTAAACCATCAAGTCTACCTGTGTTCAATCTCAGAGGACCCTATACTGCATAGTTGTTGGTAGATCTAAAGCCTAGGTGCCCAACCTGCGGCCCTTTGAGCATTCTTCAGCGGCCCTCCTCAGTCCTCCACTTGTGGCCCCCAAAACCTTACTGTTCATGCATAGGGCATAGAAACTCATATTGCATCACATAACCTCTGAATCAAAATGTATCACCATACTACAGTGTTACCCAATGCTTGAAGTATCATTTAAAATAAGTTTTGTTATTTAAAAATTCAACATAATGTCTTCTAGCTCTGCCTTTCCAAATGCTTCTACTAGTCAGTATAGGCTGAAAATGTTATGTGCGGCCCTTTAGTGATGCCGAGGGCCACACTTGAGGCCCTCCATATCAACTCAGTTGCCCACCACTGATCTAAAGGATATCTGATAGAGAGAAAGGTGTATGGCTAGCCTTATAGTGATCATACAGGGTGGCAGTCAAGAACTGGTGACCTCTGGTTAGTCACTTTGGGTTCCCTCTCTTTTTAATGGTATTCCAAAAAATAAAATAGTGATTGTAAAAGAAGTGTTTTACCAATACCAACACCTTGTGCATGTTAGAAAAACAGAATATGGCTTAGGCTCCACTATGTGTTAAAACCCTTCATTTGCCGTACCTCAAAGGTGTCTACACATCGGTTGGTGTGATCCGTCAGCTTGCATTGTGTTAAAATCAATGCAGCGCACCTTGTTGACATTAACGCAACGTAACCCAATGCAATAGAATATGAACTGAGTCCCTTAGAATGCAATGGTATGCGTAAGTCACAAACGCATCCCTAACAGGCCCCTAAGGCATAAGTTGCATTTATTGGATCCGTTAAAGCAGCCCATCCTTAACAAATAGAGGAGCCTGCGGCTGGCATCCGCTGATGCCCACCCAATAGTAGTCACATTACTATGAATGCAGATGGGCTGGATCAACATTCGCGTGATGGAGGCCGGACGGGCTGTAGAGCCAGCCCTGTCATAGCCCCATTGCTATGTTTAACGCAGTGGTTTAAACAGAGTGGAGCGTTCGGCTAACCTTGAAGGTTTACACACAAAAAATCTCTCTCCCACCTACCCAACTCTGAAGAACTGTTCAATAGCTCAAGCTGAGATCTGTAAGTGCCTGTTAAAGCAGTATCACAATTATAATAATATCCTACATCAAGGAACCTAATTACTAAAAAAAAAATGTTTTCATGAAACTATACTTGGAAAATTAAACAAGGGGTCTGATTGGTAGATCGAGGTATTGTTAAGGTTCCCTTGCTCCATTTTACATAAATCAGGCCTGAGACATGAGTGTGAATGCTTTTTACTGTGTGCCCCCCATCAGATGTCAAATGCAGAGCAGAGGAGACACAGGCCCTCAGCTGGCAATTTAATTATTAACAGTAATGGCTTTACAGTGTGTATTTATAACCTCCACCTGTCATAGTACTTCATGTCATCTATATGAAATGATGATGTGAAGTGTAACCACCATGACCGCTGACCCAAAAGCAGCCTAACATTTCAGGTGCAGGTTCACCTTTAGGACGCTTCAACCGGGAAAGGCCGACTGGGAGTTCATTCTCTGAGTTTTGTTTATGACCTTTCTTTTCTCTATATCACATTTCCTTAGTTGGTGGTGTCACCAATGTCAGAATCACCTACTGGCAGGTCCAGATGGCTATAAAGTAATGTCTGTCAAGATAAGTGATATTCACCTATTAACGACGGAAAGGAAGTGATGGTCACGTGACGTCTACTGTAGAGAAATTATCAATGTATTTGCACCTTTCATAAGGGTAGTGCTTAGAATACGTTTTTATTATGGTCTTTGTTACAGTTCAGTTTAAAGCTAGACATACACTGGTTGACTTTTGCACAATCAATATTATATACCATTGCCTTGTGCACCAGTAACAGCGATGGATCGTACCGACAACGATTTACAAAAGTACCAACATGTCTGATCACTTTACAAACGTTTTTTTTTAAGTTTGATCGTACCAGGTGTGCGGGAAACGATTAATAATTAATGGACTTAAAAATCAATCCGTGTATAGCTAGCTTAATTTTCATGATCACAACGGTCAATGTTCTGCTAGTGTCATGATAAAGGGAAGTTGAAAAGCTAACAAACTGAAAAGTCTTCAAATGTGACCTAATGCAGTAGTACGTTTTTTCCCCTGAATTTCATAGGCGGGCCTATATTTTAATGTCAACCCGGTGTTTGAAAGTCAGAGCAACGACATTCCCAATGAAAACCCCTCACCTACCCCACTCTGAAGAACTGTTCAGCTGGGATTTACTACCACCTGTAAGGAGTATCAAACAAAATGAAGTTACCCAATAGAGGGAAGACCTCTATTGTTGTTATAGTTTTTTATTTTCTCAGTATTTAAACACTTCAAAACATGCTTCAGCAACATGGATAAAATACAATATTTGTTTTCACCTTAAATCAATTCCCACACTTAGTGACTTTAAAAAACAACACCCAGTTCACCAACACCAGTGACCACACAGTGAAACACACACAAGTACTGGGCACCTGTGATTACCTGTGGCACCTCACCCACCTAATTCTGATGAACTATCCATCTGAGATTTATGACCTGTTGAAGCATTGCAACTTTAGTAAGGAGTTTGACAGGCAAATCAAAACTCAAGAAAATAACAAAAGAAAATAGGACATAATAGTCATAATAGTATCAACTGAGCGTTCAGAGGACATTGTACCTGTTTGGCTTTCCCTAATTGCACAGGATAACATACAATGGGTTTTTGATTGACACAAAGCTCCTATTTTGTATAATATGAACCTGCCCTAAACCATGACTTTATTAATCTAGCTTAAATAAAAGTTATGTTTTAATCCGAATGTTCTTCCGTAAATACAGTGAGGTGGAATGCAGCCGCTATTAATTGACTTCAGGCAATTATTTGAAAACCACACTTTAAGTGTTTTGATAATTAAACATGTATTTTTAAATATAGGTAGTTTACTATGAGAGCCTCTTACAGCAGAAGTATGGGGAGGTCAATCACAAATTAATAGTGACCCCAAGCATGTTCTAAACTTGTGGCATAAAAGGACAAACCTTTCATGGTAAGACTTAACTGGAAAAAAAGCAAGTGAAAAAGCATGTTGGACCATCATGCTTGGTCCCAGTTAGGCAAGTTCTGTCTGATGGAATGAGTCAAAATTCAATTAAAGTATTATATTAAGATATTTGCATATGGCTATAATATATATCTTTTAATATTCAGAGATAAAAAGCAGAACTAAGGGGGTAAGGGAAGTGTGCCATGGGCTTTTGGTGAAAAATGTCCATCCACTGCTAAAAGCATGCAGCCGTTTTATAAAAAAAATTTTAAGTTGTCTTGTTTTTTTACTTTGACAGTCCATATAAAAAGCACTGGCAATAGGATTATGATTTTATGGACCGAATTACCTGACATCCTCCCTAGATCACATCCATTTGGCTGTAATTAACACCTTGGAGACCCTTTCTATCCGAGATATGTACACATGGAGGTTGATTCATCACTCAGTAATGCTATCATTACAAGGCACTGAAATGATTTTATTATTTTATCAAACTAATCTAGCCATGTGCAACTCCTGCAAAATCTCAACACCATACCTATTGCTTTGATGTTTCTGTGTTCTAAAAACAGAAATAAATTGCTAGGTGACCCGATCTTGGGAAACAGAAGGAGGATGGTTAATGTGACCCTGACTGCTATAACTTTAAAGTGTTTGAAGAAGAGTGCGTCTGCTCTCCCCGACCTATTGAATGCTGTCAGCTAGCTGAGACTGAAAAACAAAGGCAGAACCGCATCCATTTTGACAATGCACAAGAGAGGAACATCTTGACTGAACCAGGTAATTTCAGGGAGGAAAAGAGCGAGCTCAGAGCTTTCTGTGACCAGACACCCAAGACAAGACAATCTGCTGCTCTTAGGCCTTCACAACCTTCCAGATTTAAAAGAGCCAATTTAGTAACCAGCTGGGGCTCTTCGGAACACAAAGCACTGTTTTCTGTGCAAGCAGCAACAGAGCAAATAACCAAGTATGATGTCACAACCCTCACAATGGATGTTCTTTCATTGCGGCCTCTTGGAGCCCTACAATACAGATCAAACAAATGACTGAGAAACCTAAAGACACAAAACATTAAAAAGGAAAGAACCAAATCAGGACAAATACATTAGGAGGACAGATAGACAACAAGTATTGCCCGGGCCAAAATATCTTGTTGTCTATCTGTCCTCTGATATATTTGCCCTGATGTACTAAAAAGGCCCACTCTCTGGTCGATGAAGCATTCTCAACCTGTGGGTCAGGACCCCGAGGGTCTATTTCATAGGGAGTTGTTGCGTTCCCTGATGCCCACAAGCGGGGTGGGAAGTTAGGAGGGAGAGAAATGCCTCATATACGAATTAACATAACTAGAAATTATATAGATGATCCCCTATTATTCTAAGGCAGTGGTTCCCAAACTTTCCTTGCAGGGCCCCCTTTTTCTCTTTAAGAACATTATCGAGCCCCCCCCCCCCCCCCCCCTAGAAAACCTTTGAGCACAATCGTGCTTCTTGAATGCGTACGGTGCTCAATTGTGCTCAAATCTATTAACAAATCAAGCCGTGTATGCCCAGGTTCTGGTGCGAAAAAATTACATTATTTGTTCAACTTTATTATAATCAGTCTAGAGTCCTCTGAAGGTATAGCTACCTTTTTCATAAACTCACACAATAACAATACCGAACCTACATGTACAAGTAGAAATAGGTATTTGGAGTTGGTCACCCAGCACATGGGAGCTGTTGCTGTCAATTTAAAGAAAGAATCAATATGTTGCTGACCCACCAGACCTCCTGAATGAGCATGAGCAGTTCTACAACTTAGGTCTGATTACCAGTGAATGACCGGCATATTTCTAATTTAATGAAATGGTTAAAAAATTTATTGGTTTCAAAAATGTACTTCTGATTTGATATCAGTCTTTTTGAACACGATATATGTAGCAGAAGTCTGGGAGGGCCAGCACTCAATGAAGTGGCGATAGCAGAATAAAGCGATACGCTCAACATGTGGCTGCCTCCATCATTTTCCCAATCACAGGTTGAGGGCAGGAAGGTGACCAGTCTGTATTATTCAATATGCGGTAAAGAAGTTAGATCTGCTGTCACCCACCATATAAGGTTGGATGGGAAGAAAAACAAACCTATTGGCTTAAATTTTTTTTCTTCAGGTTTGCTGGGTTTTTGAAGAAAATGTTGATTGAACAGGATCCAACATGGTAAATCCTTGTTCGATCGCCATTACTTTTAATGGGGACCAAGGGTCCGCATCCAAAGTATTAGCCAGGGATCATTTGCTAAATGTGGTGCACATCTATTGGCTGAATGATTGTAGTTGTGTCACTACGTTGCGATCAATCATTCATCAATCGCATGTGAATCGATCCGTGTAGGGCCAGCTTTAAGTGATAAAACTCCTTTATTGGATAGAAATATTATAATAATATTTAATATAATGGTAGAAAACTATAGGTTAATGGAAGAACCTTGCATTGTGTACACTAAAGCTAGCCATACACAGGTCGTTTATAACAATGTGATTAATGAACAATTGATCGCAACTTGGTCACGCAACTAATCGCCAAATGATTGTTCAGAGAATAGGTGTGCACCACCTCTAGCAAACGATCCCTGGCAGATACTTTGGATTTGGTATGATCATTTTTTTAATTGCAGGCAACATTTAAAACATAAAAAACTGTGTGTGGAAAAGGAAACACGAAGACAATAGTTTACTTTTAATGAGACATTCATTTGTAAATGTTGCTGTCACAGGATGTGTCAGACCCGTCTCTGCATTGTCTTTGTGCTGCCATATTCCAGCATGTTCTCTGTACCCTTTAGACCAGGCTAATTAGGCTCACATTACACAAGCCTAACCTCTCTGGCTGGGACTGGCCAGCACGGGTTGACATTTAGCCGTTTTTCTGTACGAAATTCATGGCTAGACAAAATGTAATCTAATTTACTGCCATTCATACAGAACCTACCCATTGTGTAATGACCTCAGCAAATGCAATTTAGTCATTTAATCTGACATATTGTGGGGTGGAAAAGGGAAATGCACCATTGTGAACGGTGACTGTGCAATGTATAGCAAGAAAATGATGAATAATTACAATTCGTCATTAGTAATTACGCCATGATTCAAAGGACCGCACTACGAAAACAGCAGGAAACTGGAACTTCATTTCCTTGCAAACTCTTAAGACTTAACTTCACAAAAGTCACATAATTATCCTGACTAAGGGGAAACAGACAACGTTCACCGCCTCTGAAAATATACAAAAATATTGCATAATGCACAATGAATGATTTTGTCAATCAAGCGGCACAGATTGCGGCTCATGGAGGAAGTATGGGACTGTCTGACACTCTTATAGTTTAGCAACTTTAAATGCAAACACAGTGAAAAGCTGAAGATGTCACAGAATAAACATTCGTTGAAGATACGCAATTGAAATGATTAAGCTGGAAAAGCATAATCACTCAGGCATGTGCATTTTTATTCCTGTAAACGTGAAAACTGTTATATAAAAGTCCTCAACAACAAAGAGCTCTGTTTGGTTGTACTGTACACGTCACATACACCAACATTGCAGTGGCTTGTTTGACATCCTATGGCTATTGAATGTCAGGTGGTGGATCCACCAACAAGATACCTATACCTACCTCTTGACTCAAGTACTCAATAGAGGCCATCAAATGTCACCAGTGAAGCACCACAATACAGAGACTGGCTACTAACAATTGAGTAAAGCTGGCCCATACACTGGATGGTTTAGAGTTCGATATGTTCGGGAATCAAATGCTGCCCACCTGAAGCGGTCGATCCCACTGCAAGAAAATGTTGTTCAAACAGTGATCCAACAAGTTGGTAAATGACTTTTTTATGATTCGTCATTACTTTATATGATCGGGGTCCCCATTTAAAGTTTCAGTCAGGGATCGCTTGGTAAAGGTAGTGTGCATCTATTGATCAATTGTTTGACGATTAGTTGGATCACCGCATTGCGAATGATCATTCATCGATCGCATGGGAGTCGACAGGGGTATGGCCAGCTTTAAGTAATAAAACTCTTTTATTGGATAGGAATCTTTTTAAAAAACTGTAAATGGTAAAAGTAAATGGAAGAACCTTGCAATGTGTACACTGGAACTGACCATACACCGGTCAGGTTCCAAGCAATTGATGAACAGTCGATCGCAACATGGTGATGCAACCAATTGCTGAACAATCGTGAAGGGAATAGAAACGCACCACCTTTAGGCAAAGGATCCCTGGCAGATACTTTGAAAGCAGGGGTTAAGTAATATCCCTGTTCGTTGGACAGTTTATCGGAGCGAGATTCTTTGCTCCAGGTGGGTAGCATTCAATTCCCGAATGATCCCTGTTAACACGCACAGCGATTGTTTGAGAATCTAAAGGTATGTTTCTACATCTGTCAGTATCCCTACCAAGCACTGCGCTTAGCGTAGGGGTCCCGACGGATCACTCAGCGCTGTGGAAACAGCCCCCCTTAAGCTAAATCTACTCGTATATGGCCAGCTTTAGAGACTTTAACTAGTCTGCTCTGTTACAATGTACGACAGGGAGGCAGACATATCACTGGGCAATAGTGATGGCCGAACTTTGACCATGTCCGTCCGCGAACGGGCGGAGGGACTTTTAAAAAAGTCCGCCGTCCGCGGACAGATTCAAATTCAACACCCCGCCGTCAATGACGTCACATCCGGGTTTGCGAGCCAGTTTTTCACTGAAAGACCGGGTTCTCTACCCGGTCTTTCAGTGAAAAGATTCTTCCTGCGGCGGGATCTCGCTGCTAATGATCCCACCGGAGGAAGAATAGAGGGCTCCTTCTCGCTGGCGAACAGGGCAGGTCAAACACCCGTACTGTCCGCTGGCGAGAAGGAGGGCAAACATGCTTGTTCGCGGCCGAACTGTCCGCCTTGCGGGCAGTTCGGCCATCACTACTGGCCAATGTTCCAACTCAGTAGCCTATAATTTTAGACATCAGTGCTCAGCTACAAAAGCTACATGTGGACAGATGCTTAGGCCGTACATGAACAGAAAAAGCTGCGTAAGCAGAAAGGGCCAGGACCTCACTGCACAGCAACTCTTGTAGGTGAATGGTCACACTGGAAAACAAGACAAACAATTATAAATCATTTAACCCAAATTATGGGTAGGTTAGGACGTGTGTGCCATCTAGAAATGCAGAAAAGTGAAAAACCCATTTCAGACACCCGAGGAGTTTTCTCCACTTGAAAGGTTCTCCTTGTGTCCTGCTCATCTGATCTCAACTCCAGCTTTGTTGGGTGTATTGTTTGCTGACCTTTTTAGTTATTGGACTTCGTGTCATACAGTTGGATCCAGTTTCTTTGCTCATTTGTTATGACTTGTTTCAAATATGGTACAAATAAAGATTGATTTTATCATATCTAAAGCTAGGCATACACGGCTCTATTTTTTTTTTATAGATTCAAGCACAAAAGAGCACCCTGCTCGAATTTATTAAAAAAATAGAGCCGTCCAGCCTTTCTTTGAGCGGGATCAATTGATCCCAGTAGATCTCTAGATCAGTTAGTTGACCACATATTAGCCTGCCAAAAATTAAAAATAGACAATTCAAACATTCTGGATCCCATCGCTTACAGAACACCAAGGAAAAAAAGAGAGGTAACTACACAAGAGGAGATCTGAATTCTTCTCTTTGTTAAAAAAAAAAAAAAAAAAAAAAAAGCTAAACTAGAGATCACACATAGGAATCAGTGGGGTGGGTGCAGGGTGGCAGAAAAGGTTAGTAAAGTATATCACATTTCTAAACTAAAAGCCTGTATATTTTCAAGGACTTTCTGTGCGGCCTTACATGTGTATCACTTTAATCAATTAACTGGATCATTGTATTGAACTTTCCTCAATAAAATCGCAGTGACTCTACTACAGGGAAAAAAAAAATCAATCGTCTAAATTGGGTACATTGGTACATAACAGAAAATGGAAATAAGCACTAATAAGGTCTGCTTGGTATCATTTCTAGACAGATAATGTCTACAGAAGTGAAGAAGAAGGAACAAAGATGTTTCTGAAAATTCTAAGGGGGCGGATTATCTTTATTTCAGACTTTAAACAAATTAGTGTAAGGGTGAGTTAACAGCAGCCCAGAAAACAACCGGGTGCTCCTGTCTGCAAGCACCTGCAAACTTGTATAGGCACTCTACTTGTATAGGCCTTTAGAAAATACAGTGACAGGTCATTCAAGCTAAAGCCTGGAAACTGATTGGCAAACGCCTCATGTCTTGTTTGCTTGGAAACTGCAGAAATCGCTTGTTTACTGGGTAGTTAAAAACCCCTAAGTAAGACAAATAATAAATAGTTGCGCATGGTTGAAAAAGAGCCTCCGCTCAAAACACATCCCATTGTTCCTGTTGAGTCCCCCAACATCTGTAAGCAGGAAGTGATCTCATCCCCAACCAGGAAGTAAGGTCTTCCTCTAAAGCACATGGCCCTGAGAGATCAATCCTTGTAAACCTCTCTTAATGGGAGTATCTTCTCTGTTTTGTTTCATTCCTTTCCATTCCATATTATTTAACCATTTACAGCACCTTACTTTGTTGTACTAGGTTGTGCGCCTCTGTCCTGGTTTTTAAAAAAACCCTAAGTAGTCTAGTGATCAAGCTAAATGTACACCTAACCAGTACTTTGCACATATAAGAAAAACTGTAGGTTCACGGTAAAGCAGCAAGTTTACCCGCTGCCCCTGAAGCTCCTGTGCAACATTTAACCTTACTATATAAATTGGAACTTTGCATGGCAATATAAATGTTATATTCACTTTACCATTAGTATGTTCAACGCCAAATTGTGAAATGAAGTGAAGAAGGGTTCACTTAGAAAGTATGAACAGTCTAGTATATTGTGCTAGACTTACTAAAGGGTTTTCGTAGTTTACTGATAAAAGCTGAAGCATACACTTGTTCCCTACCTAATAGGTGCCAAGGCCTCAGTATTTAAATAGTCTTTTTAACAAGTCTCCATTTTAGGAAAAACAAACCTGCAACCACATTCATTTTGCTTTGTTTAGTAGTTTTAAATCATGTGAACTAAATAGTGACACTACTGTCTGCAAAACATTTCTAAATACAGAAGAGAAAAATCCAACAGAACATTGAGGAAAACTTATGAAATAAGCGGGAAATGGTGTATTGGACTATAAAGAGCAAAGTAAACGTGGCAGATGTTCATTACCGGACGAGGTAAGGGACATCCTCGATTAGAACCATCAATCTAATGGAAACGATTCAATAAAAAAAAAAAAAATCACACAATGACTTTGTCCTTTCCTCCCGCCTGCAAGGATGATGCATAACTTACATGTCTCCATGCCTTCATCGTCGTCATCAACAGGTGGCTTGTCATAGGACTTGTCGATAGCAGCTCGGAAGCTCTCGTTGCATCCTCGTCCTCGGATGATTCGCGGGCGTGGGCGATGAAAAGGAATGTCACCGTTCAAAGTCACCTCGGCCACGGCTGTCTGCAGACTTTCTAATGAGCTGGATTTCTTCAGGCCTAATGAAGGACCAACGTCTCTGCTTGGGGAACCTTAGAGGTCAAAAGGAAAAGTTAATTGGTATTAGTATGAGACAGAGCATGCCTGATTATTCACGTCCTGTAAAAAAAAATTCTATAGGGAGGTGTATCTATTATACACTTTTATCTTCCATTCCTTTGTGGTAGATTATAATTTTTTTAAGCTACAAAACATAATCGTGTAATTTATAAAGTTGACTCCTCTAAGTCATTAACATTATCGCTGCAGTCTTCTGTTTTAGATTACACACTTCAATTGCGACTGAATATACAATTTGTCTTGCTAAATAACAAATTCATCCAAAATGGATCTAAGAAAGAGGTTAAACCAGTTGTGTCAACTATTTTATTAAGTTACTGCTGACATTATTGCCAAAAAAGGCCATTTAGTACCAATGGATTTCACCCTGATGAATCAATGTCTTATGGCTGCCTTCATTCTATGAACCCCAGGCAACATATTTTTGGCAAGTCAGCAACTTACTTTGGTCTGTGCAGCACCATACTCAACCAAGGCTAGGACAGTCATAGACACAACTTACTACTCTCTTCCTACTGACACAAGTTATATGTCTTTGGGAAAGGTTGAAGATCCATCCTCGGGTGGAAATTGTGCCAAAATTCTTGATTGCCCTTGGTTGAAAGTTGAAATTCCGCTTTAATATGGTCATTGAGACCCACGGTGTCCATTTGCTGTATCCCTCTATATACTTACCTTAAACGTAATTGTTTTACTATTTTGTAAGCCACTTGCTGTATGTGATGTTGAAAATGTATCAAAAGTCAGACATGTTGGTAAATTTTGCTTGATCGTACAACTATGTGACAGTTTTTCTAGGTAGTTAGATCAATTTTGTGATGTACTATACATGCACGCCATAGTATGTCTATAAATCAATCGTATTTAACTATCACAAAAGTCGACCCATGTACGGCTAAGCTAAAAGCTACGCATATATGAATCTAGTGCAGTGTGCATCTATTACAAGATTTGAGCCATCCACCAGCCTTCGGCCGAACAGGGTTCTAACATGTTGGAAAACCCTGTTCGATTTCCATTAATTTGGATGGGGACCACAAATCCCTATGCCCAGCCTGTTTGTCACATATACATGACTATGGTAGGGACATTAGATTGTGAGCTCCCTAAAAGATAGTGATATGACTATATGTACTCTGCAAAGCGCTGTTACTCTATAAATACAAGATACTAATAAGAAATCATAAGATTAATAATATGTAATATAGTTTTTTTTATTATGTTTGAATCGATTTATTGATTATATTTTAATTATTATTTAGAAAATTAATAACACTAACCATCAGCTTTAGCTACAGATATACAAACGCTTTATTTAGAAGCATAAGTGCAGCATGTACTGGGTGGTCAGCTCATATCAGTATGTATGACTGACCTCCAGTGCTACAAATGAGATTTTTATTGTCCATCAAAGTTCGTAAATCCCCTGAAACACAATCTTCCCTGCTTTCCAAAGTGATAAACATTTATAATATGCATTACTGATGGATGGAAGGTCACATTTAATATCAGGTATATCTATTTTACCATTTATTTCAAGTCGGAAACTTGACTTTAGAAACAACCATAATATACTGCCACAAATACAGCCACTGGCACCACTGATTACAGGTGTTCCAAGTACAGGCAGAAGATTTAAGACATTTGGAGCTGGGAATTTATAAAAAAAAAAAAGAAGATCAATTTGTCACTTTTCTGTAAAATGATAACTTCTAGTTTAGGAAGGCTATGAGACAAATTCTGTCCGGTTGCTAACAGGCGTTTTCCTATTGCTGCATGGTCACACAACGTAATGATATGGTATGCAGGAGCGCTACCAGCAAAACAGCAATTATATTACATTTCTTGCAGTTCATTTTCACAACAAGCTCTAGTTTAGAGGTTCTCGAGTAGGTCTAGACCCCCTTGGAGGTCGAATGACCATTTCACAGGTGTCGTCACGTTCACTGAAAGCATTAAGAAGGGTACACACATGTAGATATGGGCCAGATTGATGGCCGATTCGAGAGCTGTGCGCGCTCACGGCCATCTATCTGGCCCATATATTATGCGGCCATCCCTGTTTTCGAGCGGGATTGTTTGGTATATCGGACATGACCTTTAATCACGGCCAATGTCCATTGCTTTGCATGGAAACCGCGGGTCTCCATGCAAAGCATCGGCTGAGCTGGAGAGATAGCAGAGCTGTCTCTCCAGCTACTCTGATATATGATATCCGTCATCACTCTGCAGGGAACATTGGACGGCTCCCATATCGAGCCATCTGTTCCCTGCTTTAGAGTTGTTTGTGTCTGAAATGATGTTGGAGTGTCACTTCCGGCACGATCAGGTAAGTGTAATGTTCCTTCCCTCTTATGTTACCACCACGCTTGTGCAAATCATGTGTGGAGTGGAAAGTTATGATGGGGAGTAATGCCCCATACCTCCTAAGTTGGGCAGCTCCAAGTTTCAAACACATGAAGTGACCCTTTACGGTGCCAGATCATGACATCCGGAGCCACGGATCTAAAAAGGTTGCGAACAACTGCTCTAGATGAATTCATTAATAGCAGGTAGAGGATAACAAATGACCATATAAGCATCATAACCAAGTCCGAAAAACTGGCTGTAAAGGGTTTCATGTTCTAGTGAAATAACGATCAGTTGTCAGCACATTGGTTAACACACGTACACACGTAACTTTATACACTGAGGACCGTAAAAAGCAAGGGCACAGCCAGTGGGGTCTACCACCTTAATTCCATTTGGGTCCCATGATATGAAAGAAGTGTCTGGTATGATGTTCTAAAGTAGCAGGGCATACCACAGCATCTTTCCATCGTTAACTGAAAGCACAGACACGGCTTATTAATTAGTATTGGCTTGTCAAGTGCAAGTTCAAGTTGCTTTGTGCAGATAGTACTTAAATGACAACCTCTCCATAGAGGATGCCAGGCTCATTACACGAGGCTTGATGTCCTGAAATCAATCTGGCTGTGGACAAGTTTTAGGATAAGAAATAAATTAGAGGAAAATGAAGGTTACCAATGGCGGCAGAAGCTATTACTGACTGTGGGCTGAGGGGCTCCCCTGATAAAATAAACTGATCAGAGAGATTCGAGCATCTTTTGTGACAATTGGGAAGTGCGGGAGTTAGACAGTGTTAAGTGCTTCCAAGCATCAGGAGCTGCAGATTTTTAAGGTAGCCATACACAGGTCGATTTTCCACTCGATTTTTGACCGATCGATCACTGCGCGCGTTCACGAGATCAGCAATCAATCTGGTTTTGCTCACCCTGCCCGATCGACCCCAAAAAATTGGATTCTACTAAAAATCGGATCGGACAACTGACATGTTGGTTTTTTTGGTCCATCGTTTGGCAATCGGAGTACATTGATGGATCCATAGCCCTATGCAGCAGCCTTTCCGATCGATGGATTTTGTGGAATTGGCCATTTTGGAGATCGACTCATGTCCAAATCGACACCAAATCAGATTCCTAAGGTGGTGATGCATCGATTCCCGATCCGATCAAAGATTCGGCAATTGATCGCTGACATATGAACCTTTGTATGGCTACCTTCAGACATAAGACTGATCGATATCTTTTCTGCAGAAGGAAAGGCAAGACGTTTCAGCAAATGTGCAACCAGTCAAATCTGAATGTATGCAGAAAAGGTAAATCAAGCTTTCTTTACCAACCTCTAAGGCAGTGGTTCCCAAACTTTCCTGTTTAGGGAGATTTTCAAGAAACTTTCCTGTTTAGGGAAATTTTTAAGAATTAGGGCCAGCGGCCCCAAGGAATACCTTTACAGCCCCCTAATTTAGGAACCACTGCCTTAAGGCGTTGTGTACCATGGGGCAGGCAGTGGAAACCACTGGGATAAAGCGGTCAAAGACCAATGGCTTTTAGCCAGTAAAGGGGTGAATTACAAATTACATTCATATCATCGGACCAACTGAACTCTGGGATATCATGATTGCTAATAAGTTTATTCTAGGTGGGCAACATGTCATAAGTGGTTCTTATACCATTAAAGAGAACCTACTAACCAATATAATGGTACTGCAACAACTGACCACCTGCCTAAAATACTGCCTGGGTTCTTTTTTTCCCCAAGATAATCCAACATAAAATAAGCTTGTAAACCAGGTAGTCATAACACCCAATCTGTGTACTTGTGCATAATCTGTTAAACACTGAAATAACTTGATTGTGGTGATCAGCAGGCAGTTTCATAATAGTGTTACTTGAGTATCAGCAGTGGAATCCTAGAATAATCCTCAAAATTGTCACTAAAAAAGCATTGTGCATAAAAAGGCTACAACACTATTTAAAATCCACAAAAAGAAATAGATTTAGATATAGAATCTAAAGTTCATTATATGCTACAAACTGCAGGTCGAAACATAATGCAACAAGGATCCTTTACCTATAGAATATAAAACTCAAGCAACCCTAGCAGAATAGGCAAGTGCTGATCGACAAATTGTATTCCATAATGCACAATTGACATTTTACATTCTGTGTCACCAAATAGACTACTGCATTACCACCTTAAATTTTATGTCTAGAAACTTCTATCGTGTGTAAATATCAGTACCCCCAGGGATGTGGTCCTTATTCATGCCAGCAGCTGTCAAAACCGAGAAACGCTCTATCCTCTTTGGCTAAGGCTACACTGCGCTAAAATCTAATTGCATTGGACACAGTGCACAAGCCTGGCACTTTATGGCAATGGACTGACGCAGCCGTCTCCACATACCCAGACACGTTAGTTATACATCAGCACACTAACTTCAAGAGGCCATGTTATCGGCCGCACTGCATGGCCTTAAAATGCTCCAACAGAAGGGGCGCATTGGACATCAGCACATCCCAGGGCGCAGTGTAGCACTAGCCCAAGAATCCTTCAACATCTATAAAAATTAGGAAAGAGATGGGAGGAGGCTTGCAGCAGACATTTTGACCACCAATTGATCAAGCGGCTAGTGATATAAACGGAACAATAACACTGGCTGTCAAGACGACCTGCGCCTGTGCAGGCGCTCCCTGGCAGTCGTTTCTCAGGCTGCTGTGTAAATTTAGCCCCATACATCTAGCAAGCTGTGGCTGGTGTATGTGCGCGCTTTCAGCCGTCTGCAAAATCGGCCATGGATCATGGGTGCCCACATGGGTCGACAGATCCCTGTTGCCCCAAAGCTCGGTCAGCCAGAGAACGAACATGTCTGTAAATCTCTGGCTAATGCTATTAGTTTGAATGGGGATGGCGTCCCCGTCCAAAGTAAAGGCCGGCACACAAAGGGTGAGCGACGCAGTGCAGCGTGATGACGTCATCATGTAGCGCCCTGGCTCGTTTGGTGTATGGGAGCCTTAACACAGGGCCAGATAAGTGGTTCACCTCTCTCTCCTGTACCTCTGCCAACACTTGTAGGCAGCTGTTTCCCAGGCTGCTGTGTAAATTTAGCCTGAATAAATGCCCCCATACATCTAGCAAGCCGTGGCCGGTGTGTGTGTGCGCGCTCGTGGTCGTAGGCAAAATCGGCTGCGGATCACAGGTGCCCAAATAGGTTGACAGATCCCTGTTGCCCCAAAGCTCATTGGCCAAAGAAGGACATGTCCGTAAACCACTGGCCAATGCCATTAGTTTGAATAGGGATGGCGTCCACCGTCCAAAGTAAAGGCTGGCACACAAAGGGTGCCTCTGAGCGACGGAGTGCAGCGTTATGACGTCAGCTCGTCTGGTGTATGGGGGCTTTAACACAGGACCAGATAAGTGGTTCACCTCTCCACAGAAAAAGAGCCCCAATGTAAACAAGCATAATTGCTGTGACCAAGATGCCACAATTCTGGCAACAACCTTCTGCAAGGCCAAGTATTATCTGTTTAAGGGGAAATAAATCTTAGGCATAAATAGCGACTACATCCATTTAACAGAGGAAACATGCACAATTCCAACAATTTTACAGCCAAAAAACAGCATAATGTGAAATCATGGATAAGAATTTTAATAGGCTGTCTCATGGGAAATTCTCTCACTCAAATAGATTCTTTCCAATAGCTGCTAAATACTATCCTGCTAAATAAATATTTTACAAGTTTAATAATTTTATTAATTTTCGCTTCTCTGCTTTAGCAGCCTCTCCTGCAATTCTCATTCATAGAAAACTATTAAATTAGTCTGGAATTCGCAGCAATTACCTTAAAGACATCAACAGCTGTTTCTGCTCCTAGAAATAGTTTGATGCCATTTACCACTAAACGTGTGCATTAGATTGGATCCCTATTCACACAGCAAACTGCAAGTTCATAGAGGAACTCATCTAGGGTCACATACAGTTAGCTCTCAATGAATGTTCAGTATTCATGTCATAACAGGAAGTCAATAAAAAATACTTCTCTCAGCTACAGCAACACATTAGTGAATCTGCGCATTAACACTCAAAAAGAGTTTAAGGGTCCTTTCACACTATATTGTTGTGTTTTTATAAATGCACAAGTTTTTTTTAACGCATGCATTTTTACACTACTGCGTTTTTTCATAGAAAACCATAGAATGTTACCATTCACACTACACGCGGTACGTTTTTAAAAATGCTGCATTTCCCAATGTGTTTTTTATAACGTCCTGGTGCATTTGATGTATTTTTCATTGATTTGCTCAAAATGCTGACGCAAAGCACAAACGTAGATGTAATGTGCAAATGCATGCGTTTTGGTATATATGCAGAAAAACATGCCTGTGTGAAAGTACCCTAATAGGGATTGAGGTAATGCTTAGGCATGAGAGGAGGGCTGTATGCAAACAAACCACAGATGGCTGATCTCAGATCAGTATAACATTAGGTTTACATCTATCCAGTTTTAATGGTCCAGCCAAACTAACACTAGGCTAACACTAGTGGTTGGAAGTCCAGCTGGACATCCTAAGTTATATAATCCATATGTACACCTATATTTCTGAAAAGTTAAAATGAAGCAGTATCCCTAGAAAAAGCCATAAGGCTCCGGGCCACCTTCAAGGTTTGCCGTCGGATTTTCTCGCTTACCAGTCTCTCCTCTACAGTGTCCCCTCTATCTCCTGTCTTGTTCGACCCATCATTTGCTCCTTCGCTGGTCGATCCGGCCTTTGCGGCTCTGGAAAGAGCGGGACAGACACACCACTCACACTTCTCCTCCCCCTCCGGCTGGAAACGTA